>OY856409.1:1277290914-1277813414 GCA_963693085.1 Alisma plantago-aquatica | reverse complement strand
GGCCATATTGGATATAAATACGAAATCTAATTTCATAGCATCGTTCTAAATGCTAATACGAACCTATGGTCCAAATTTGGTGGCTTTTGGACTTCGTTTGACCCATCAAATCCATTTTATAAGCTTTTAATAAGGTATAACTATGGGATTTTAATCGATTTCATCTATTTGATGTGTAACGCCAATGTTCCATTTATTTTTCTTGTCACGCGACCTGGACAGTAATTGTTTGTGATCCATCGGCCGTGAGCTGACCCGCTCTGATCTAACGGCGTGCGCACCTCCTTCAACCTCCGACCAGCTGAACAGCTTTGGCCGCCGAACTCCCCAGCCACGTTCTCCCTCTATGGTTAATCGTTTCATATGATTTCAAGCCTGTTGGCTTCGTCTCAATGAGCTGGTTCGATTGAGCATTTACTCACTGCCGTCCCCTCACCTTGCGCAAAACGCCCAACCTGGGCCGCCTCCTCCTCTCTGCCAAGGAGTTGCAGAGCGAGCTTTGACCCTCCCCACGCCTATTTAAGGGGCCGTAGAGCACCCTCATGCTTCGAGCCTTCCTCCTCTCCCTCCAATTTCACCTCTCCTTGCCCGATATTCCCTGACCTACTCCACCTTCAGTTGCGGCAACCTCGGCCTGCTGCTCACTCCTCCAGCCACCTCTGTTCGATTGGTTTCTGGGTAAGCATCCTCGATGCTTCATCTTCCTTTCCGCCTTGTTACCTGGTCTCGTGATGCACTCTATCATTGGGACCTATAGGGCCACCGTAGAGCTATCGTCGGCGCCATGCTTTTCCTGGCCCTGGTACTCCTCTGCCCGCGGTGATGCATTCTTTCGACTCGCCTTGGCCCCACGAAGGTAATCACGACCTTAGTTTCTTATTACCTTGTGTTTTCAGTGATTTGTTTCCCCATTTCTTCTTCCTCTGTTCCGGCCATTTCTGGTTTGGTTTTCTCTATTTTGAGCTTGCGACGAATGGTGTTGTGATCTCCGTGTTTGGGGGGATCTAGGGGACTCGTTCCCATTCCCCGTCCTCTGTTGCACGCCCTGATGGCGAGTTGAAGCAAAGGAGCTCGAGCTCCTGTGAGCCTGCTCGCGCCATGACCTTGGCTGGAAGAAGCCATGTCATGGAATGACCAAGAGAGACATCCACAGGCAAAGTAACAATTTACAATGCAGGGGCAATCTCGTAATTGCACCTTGAGTTATGTTTCTCATTTGCAAGGTTTTGTTACATACAAATGACCATACTGCCCTCGTCATTTTAATTGATTTGATTTGACTTGACGAGCAAGGGTATTTTGGTCATTTCACCTGTTATTTACATCGAATTGTATTTTCATTTAAATAACTATCACGCTATGGTTTTTCTTGCATTCTGATTGGCTGAGATGATTTAATTCATAATAAATCATTCCCATGTCAGAAAAATGCAAATAAATAGTCAATGGAAAGGATTTTTAATGTAGAACCTGATTTAATGGTTTTTGAGTCATGATTTGGATTCATGTTTCGAAGTTTGCTTTGAATGACTTTTTGAGTGTATAAAATGTTCTAAAATACATAATTAACCCATTTTAACTCCAAATTGGAAAATAAAATATGTTTTCTTATTCAGGAGAATATGACCAATATATTAGACTAGGTCTTGAACCTTAAATCATGGTTTTGTAAAATTAGGGTTTTTCATATGCTTTAAGCCTTAAAAATATTAATACATGATAATGTTTATAACTAGGGGAAAATGGAATGGTGATACAATCAGATTGGTGAATGAGATGGTAATTAATTAAAATAGGTATGTGAATCATATTTATGTATGTGACATTTATGATGAATGTGAAATCTATGTGGAATGTATATGTACAAATTACCTATCCTTCAGTTGGGCTCTTATCCAACCCTACCTTAAAGATGTGCTAGCCTTGTTATCCTTCTACATGACTTTTTTTGGCTCTTTACTTATTTGATGCTTTTGATTGTCATTATGACTCATCTATTTGAATTATGTGAATCTTGCTATTGCCTATGTTGGCTCATCTTTTTGAAATATTGGGAAATATTGTATATTGTTGTTGCTTATGTTGGGTCCTTTATTTCATGGGTTTTATTCTCAAAATGCTATGATTCAAATGTTACTTTTATATCTCTCACTACTGCCAAGTGACTCTTTAATCATGATGTATTTTAGGCCAAATGACAATGTAGTGTACATGAGTACAAACCACCCATAGGGTACTGAGGTTTTAGTCCTCCTGCTGGGCACTGGGGCTTTAGTCCCCCTGCCATTTTATATATTAGGCACTGGGGTTTTAGTCCCCCTGCCACTTTTTAGGCACTGGGATTTTAGTCCCCCTGCCATTGGTGAGGTCCGGTAGGTGCCTCACCCTACATTAAGATGACTTTGTGTCTTAATATATTCATTCTATGTGATTATTTTGTGGTGATTGTTTATGGCAGTTTTCTCTCTCTTATTCATGTACTTGCCTCATTTCTTTTGAAATCTCTTATTGTAGAGAATCTTTTATATTGCAATGCTTTAGATTATTTAATTGTCCTGTTTCTATTGAATAACACATACTTTTATCTTTCTCTTGTTGGATGACCCCAACCATCCAGGCTAGGATCAGAGTGCACATGGAAGCCTGGTGAACCTAAGACTAAGGATAGGAGAAGAAAGAAAAGGAACATATAGCTTGCATGATCATAGTTGCTTTTACATATTAAGTTGTTTTGTTTGGAGACAATATTGGCTTAGTCTAAGTCTTCCTCTACCTAGATCCTATGTTTTGTATAAAGTGGTACTTCCTTTATGGAAATTTTTATAATGCACTCTTTATACATTTTGAATAAAGTCAAGTTTTAATTCTTCCGCTGCCAGACAATTGGTGTTTTTGTTTATCATGTTTTATAGTAGAGACTTGGTCTTTACAGCATGGTTTCAGAGCATCAAGGTAGTTGGATTCTTAACTAATTCAAAATTATCTCCTAGATAGAACCCTTACCATATATAGTTCCTTTAGTAAGTTTTCCACCTTAGAGTTGACGTATAATGAAAGTTTGATTTAGTATCATAATAATAATAAATTAAAAATAAAATTTGTCAACTTTTTGGTGAATTGTCTATTGAGAAGCTACTAGAGAAAGAAGTTGAAAGTGATGGTGTCTAGAAAGGGTCAGAGCTTGGGGGCTGGCAATAGTTTCCTCCGCCCCACTAGCTTGGTAACGAGGACTCCTGAGCTCATATGACCTGGCCTGGCCTGATCTGATACAGACAGCTCGAAATAGTCTATCTTTGGGCATGTTGCCTAATTGTGGAATACCTTAGGAAAACCATAAGTGATGATTTGATCTATTACACACAAAAAAAATCATCCTTAAATACCTTATACTCCTATGTTTAGGGTTTAGTGTACCCTATGTTACACCATGAAGCTTGGTTAGTAAATCCTTTTAGTGTTGAGTTTTATGTACCCTTTTACCCTTAGCTTAGTTTGACTTAGTTGACCCTTTAAAGGATGGTGTGAGGGTAATGGTGTTAGTACCCTATTTGGTTTTGCAAATCTGATTTCGAGGACGAAATCCCTTTTAGGGGGATGGAATCCCAACCAAAAGCAAAATCAAATACCTATAGAGTTAGAAACCCTATCTATGTGGACATATGTACATAATAACTTATGAGAACAAGAATTTACCAAACACATTATACTTGTAATTCAACTTGTTTGTTTATACACACACATGCATTCATAATAAGTCATATAGAGATAGTTCATATGCTTGAACCTTCACATATAGGCTTGATGCACATAATAATGAGTTACTCATTACTAATTGAGAATATACATAACGTTGACTATGCCACCCTAATGGTAAAATGTGTATGGATAATGCACCCTAAGTATGCTTTAACATGTAATGATCATGTTGACCTAAACCCTAATATGTAATCATATACCCTTGACAACATATATATACCCTTAATGCCTTTCATGATACATTAGTGACATTAGGTGTCATCGTCACATAATATACCTTGATGCATATAAATGGATCATAGTCACAAGTGATCACTATATATAAGGTATATCACCTTGTTCTCCAATGAACACCTCATCATAACTTGAAATATGAATTAATTCATTAATATTTAATGGATTACATCCTATTCACTAAAATGCATATAATCACTCAAACATGATAATGAATGATTGGATTCACATAAATATTCATAAATGCCTAATGTGATGTAAAATATGTATAATTTATAATATGAAGTGTAATGGAAGAAAATGATTAATGATGTCATTAATATGAGTATGAAAGATGATATGACAATGTGCAATATGAACATTATTTGGAATTATTATAGGCTTATAACTTGTTGGATAATATTAACTTTTTCTACAAAATAATTTGTTATAATTCTACTTGATAGTTTTAAGAGGATAATGGAAAATGAATTCATGTTATTAAGGTTTTCGACCTAATACATTAATAAATGTTGAAATGGCTTAGTAAACCCTAATTGTGATTAAAACCCTTAATGAGGGAAATACACATGATATAATGTTGAGATGTAATTGTTTTGGATAAAATGTGGCACAAGTGATAGTATAATATATATGATGCCTCTTCATGATGGAGATTATGCTAGTAAGACAAAAATGTTAATTATGTTAATTTGAGTTTGATAAAAGGCTATAGGCTTTGTGGAAACCTTAGTAACACCTGACTTATGTAGATTTTATGTTGTACCCTAGATTAAGTGTTATAACCTAGTGTTTAAGGTTGGGAAGTTGCACACCCACCCTCTCTTCCCTCTTGTTGTGATTTCGGGGATGAAATCCTCTTTAAGGGGTGGTGTGTTGTAACATACTGAATCTCAGGGTCTTCCCTACAATTTACCCACTTTTGAGATTTTCTTGTCCTTCTAGTCCATTTGGACCTATTTCATAAATTTCCCTTGTTTTATATTCTTTTTGGAATCCTTGTGCAATTTGAGCACAATTCAAGATTTAAATTACCTTTTTCCCTCATTTATATAAATGGAGGGGTGTTTGCACAAATAACTCACTTAAGGTAATAATTAAGGGCTAATAATGCAAAATGGAGTTTTATGAGAGAAAATAAGTAGATAATGTTTATTTGGAGTTTTTTGGATAAATATATTAATAATAATGTGTATTTGAATTAATTATGAGAATATTAACCTTAATTATTTCTCTCTCCTCAAAATATGATTTTAATTCATGAAAATATGTTATTTAATTGAGAAATGATTATTGAAATCTTAATGTGCTTAATATATCGAAATTTACTCACATGTTTCATAGAAATAAGTCTTTTCATATAATTCATTCATTTTAATATATTAATAAACACTTTAATGAGAAATATATTTATTAAGGGCCATATTGGATATAAATACGAAATAAAATTTCATAGCATCGTTCTAAATGCTAATACAAACCTATGGTCCAAATTTGGTGGCTTTTGGACTTCGTTTGACCCTTCAAATCCATTTTATAAGCTTTAATAAGGTATAACTATGGGATTTTAATCGATTTCATCTATTTGATATGTAACGCCAATGTTCCGTTTATTTTTCTTGTCACACGACCTAGACAGTAATTGTCTGCGATCCAACGCCCGTGAGCTGACCCGCTCTGATCTAACAGCGTCCGCACCTCCTTCAACCTCCGACCAGCTGAACAGCTTCGGCCGTCGAGCTCCCCAGCCACGTTCTCCCTCTATGGTTAATCGTTTCGTATGATTTCAAGCATGTTGGCTTCGTCTCGACGAGCTAGTTCGATTGAGCATTTACTCACCACCGCCCCCTCACCTTATGCAAAACGCCCAACCTGGGCCGCCTCCTCCTCTCCGCCAAGGAGTTGCAGAGCGAGCTCTGACCCTCCCCACGCCTATTTAAGGGGTCGTAGAGCACCCTCAGGCTTTGAGCCTTCCTCCTCTCCCTCCAATTTCACCTCTCCTTGCCCGATACTCCCTGACCTACTCCACCTTCAGTTGCGGAAACCTCGGCCTACTGCTCGCTCCTCCAACCACCTCCGTTTGATTGGTTTCTGGGTAAGCATCCTCGATGCTTCATCTTCCTTTCCACCTTGTTACCTGGTCTCGTGATGCACTCTATCATTGGGACCTATAGGGACACCGTAGAGCTTCCGCCGGCACCATGCTTTTCCTGGCCCTGGTACTCCTCTGCCTACGGCGATGCATTCTTTCGACTCACCTTGTTCCCACGAAGGTAATCACGACCTTAGTTTCTTGTTGCCTTGTGTTTTCAGTGATTTGTTTCCCCGTTTCTTCTTCCTCTGTTCTGGCCATTTCTAGTTTGGTTTTCTCCGTTTTGAGCTTGCGACGGTTGGTGTTGTGATCTCCGTGTTCAGGGGGATCTAGGGGACTCGTTCCCATTCCCCGTCCTCTGTTGCACGCCCTGATGAGTTGAAGCAAAGGAGCTCGAGCTTTTGTGAGCCTGCTCGCGCCATGACCTTGGCTGGAAGAAGCCAGGTCATGGAATGACCAAGAGAGACATCCACAGGCAAAGTAATGATTTACAACGCAGGGGAAATCTCGTAATTGCACCTTGAGTTATGTTTCTCATTTGCAAGGTTTTGTTACATACGAATGACCATACTGCCCTCGTCGTTTTAATTGATTTGATTTGACGAGCAAGGATATTTTGGTCATTTCACCTGTTATTTACATCGAATTGTATTTTCATTTAAATAACTGTCATGCTATGGTTTTTCTTGCATTCTGATTGGCTGAGATTATTTTATTCATAATAAATCATTCCCATGTCAGAAAAATGCAAATAAATAGTCAATGGAAAGGATTTTTAATGTAGAACCTGATTTTATGGTTTTTGAGTCATGATTTGGATTCCTGTTTCGAAGTTTGCTTTGAATGACTTTTTAAGTGTATAAAATGTTCTAAATTATGTAATTAACCCATTTTAACTCCAAATTGGAAAATAAAATATGTGTTCTTATTCAGGACAACATGACCAATCTATTAGACTAGGTTTTGAACCTTAAATCATGGTTTTGTAAAATTAGGATTTTTCATATGCTTTAAGCCTTAAAAATACTAATACATGATAATGTTTATAACTAGGGGAAAATGGAATGGTGATACAATCAAATTGGTGAATGTGATGGTAATTAATTAAAATAGGTATATGAATCATATTTATGTATGTGACGTCTATGATGAATGTGAAATCTATGTGGAATGTATATGTGCAAATTACATATCCTTCAGTTGGGCTCTTATCCAACCCTACCTTAAAGATGTGCTAGCCTTGTTATCCTTCTACATGACTTTATTTGGCTCTTTACTTATTTGATGCTTTTGATTGCCATTATGACTCATCTATTTGAATTATGTGAATCTTGCTATTGCCTATGTTGGCTCATCTTTTTGAAATACTGGGAAATATTGTATATTGTTGTTGCTTATGTTGGCTCCTTTATTTCATGGGTTTTATTCCCAAAATGCTATGATGCAAATGTTACTTTTATATCTCTCACTACTGCCAAGTGACTATTTAAGCATGATGTATTTTAGGCCAAATGACAATGGAGTGTACATGAGTACAAACCACCCATAGGGCACTGAGGTTTTAGTCCTCCTGCCGAGTACTGGGGTTTTAGTCCCCCTGCCATTTTATATATTAGGCACTGGGGTTTTAGTCCCCCTGCCACTTTTTAGGCACTGGGGTTTTAGTCCCCCTGCCATTAGTGAGGTCCGGTAGGTGCCTCACCCTACATTGAGATGACTTTGTGTCTTAATATATTCATGCTATGTGATTATTTTGTGGTGATTGTTTATGGCAGTTTTCTCTCTCTTATTCATGTACTTGCATCATTTCTTTTGAAATCTCTTATTGTAGAGAATATTTTATATTGTAATGCTTTAGATTATTTAATTGTCCTATTTCTCTTGAATAACACATACTTTTATCTTTCTCTTGCTGGATGACCCCAACCATCCAGGCTAGGATCAGAGTGCACATGCAAGCATGGTGAACCTAAGACTAAGGATAGGAGAAGAAAGAAAAGGAACATACAGCTTGCATGATCATAGTTGCTTTTATATATTAAGTTGTTTTGTTTGGAGACAATATTGGCTTAGTCTAAGTCTTCCTCTACCTAGATCCTATGTTTTGTATAAAGTTGTAATTCCTTTATAGAAATTTTTATAATGTACTCTTTATACATTTTGAATAAAGTCAAGTTTTAATTCTTCCGCTGCCACACAATTGGTGTTTTTGTTTGCCATGATTTTTAGTAGAGACTTGGTCTTTACAATGAATGTTGCTATCATTACTATTTTTTCAACTTGTAAGCATCATTTCTACAGCTGGCACATCCTACATAAGCTTCCCTCTAAGCTTAGTGGCGTTCCTAACAAGGATCATATCATAAGCTCTTTGAATGATTGTGTGTGGAACGTATATGATGTGGACATTTTTTAAGAGAGATGGAATTATGTAGTTGAAGAGAATGATCTATTTTCCATTAGTTGGCTTTCTGATATCTATGTGATGTGTTGGGATTGGGTTCCGTGTTATGTGCAATCTTCTTTCTTTGCTGGCATGAGGACAACTCAAAGAAGAGAGATCCTAAATGCATTCATTAGAAGCCACGTCAACAGTAGGAAGACTCTGTTTGAACTTGTATGTTGCTTAGAGATGGCTTACTCTCATGTGCGGGAGATTAAAAATTTCAAAGATTTTGATGACGAGTACAACAATCTTCCCTTGTCATCGTTGTAGACTCTGGATGAGCAAATGAGAGGTATATACACCAAGTCTATTTTTAAGATCTTTCAGTCTGAGGTTAATCAAAGCATGGTGTACAATGTAAAGGAAACCTCCAACGAAGGTGTCTTTGAGGTGTATCGTCTTGGTGGTTATGGATCCCCTCGTATCTTGAAGAAAGACTCATCTATTGATATGGTTTCATGCAATTGCTTCATGTTGGAATTCAAAGGTATTCTGTGTAGGCACATTCTGTCTTATCTGAAGAGCAGTGAATTTTGCACTCTTCCCGAGCCATACATATTAAATAGGTGGACTAAAGGATATAGAGAACACCCTTTGATTTTTAGTAAAGCATCAGTTACGCATCCATCCACTGGGAGGACACTTTAGCTTGTTTCTGTTTGCAATTCAATTATCAACATAGTGTGCAGGAACAACACTATAGATCTTTTTCATGAAAAACTCTTAGCTTTACGAAAGGAGCTTTTAGAATTAGATCTTGTTGATGTTGATGCTGGTATAACTACTTCTAATATAGCTTCTTCTTCTTCTATCAAGGTCTGTATCCCTAGTATTTGCAAAACTAAAGGGATACCTAGATTGACTGATGTTAGGTTTAAATATGGAGTTGAAATTTCTCAGTCTAAAAGAGAGAGGTAGTGTGAGAATTTCTTAGAGTTTGGAGTCAATCATGATAGCAGAAACTGTCCTTTGAAGAAGTAGTTCATTCTTCATAGATACTTTTTCTGGACTTGTGTTGTTGCTGATTGATATGCTACTTGTGTTGTTTCTTATATGTAATCATGCTTCCTGCTGATCAACAATAATGTTTGTTGCTACTCATGTTTCTGTTGATGTTGGACTTGTCTCTTCATGATCCTAACTTGCAGCTGCTACTTCTGTTCTTGGAACTGTTGTTGCTGTTAACCCTTCTTCTACTGCTATTGGTTGGAGCATCTTGGTGCTGCTACTTGTGTTGTTCTTTTTTTTATCTCATGCAGTTGGAGTTGATGCTGCTACTGCTCTTGATGGAAGGTTGTCCTTAGTTTTGTTTACTTGTTTTTTGTGGAGTTGTAGTTGATTAGTGTGTGAGTGAGGCATATCCAAATTTGAATTAATTGTAATGGTTGTTCATGTGTAGTCTTTTGAAAGTAATTGTAATCCTCCTTGTATTTAACTTGTGTTTGAATCTATATGTGTTACCCCTTGAGCTCCAGCAGATGTATGTAGAAATTGATTATGATATAAAGAATGATTTATGATAAAATGTTACTATTTGAAAAATACAGTTTCTCTTTGTGTCCAATGGATACTTTTCTTCTGAAATAGTTACCTTTTGGATTAGAACTGTTACTTTCATGTTCAGACAGTTACTTACAAAATGTCCATTGTTACTATGTGATTCACATACATTGGTTTTGTATTTTTGATTTACCTTCCTCTTCTAGAGTTACTTTGTAAAGTATAAAAGTTACTTTTTGGTTTCTAGGATTACTTTTCTATTGTCATAGTTACTTTAGTTTTCAGATAATTACTTTATGGATTACCTGATCACTCTTCTTTTTTAGTGAGTTTATTTGACATGCTTTTTTTTACATGATAAACTATATAACATCAATTTCTCCATTAAAGTGCATAATCTATCATCTAAATTTTCAATGACATCCCCCTCACATCAAACCAACTGTGTTGTGATTCCAACATGTTTCTCTCTTGATTCAAAGCTAACAACAAGTCTATATCTTCATACAAGCACACAACAATTATTCATGCAAGAATACCACATATAAAGCATAAAACATTATCCATTAAACCCAGAAATACTCCTCTTATAAACTGATTTAGAGTAAATATAATTTCAGACTTCTGGAACATCAGTTAATGTATCTTATAGAAGTTACAGATCATAATTCCAGCACCAAATTGTTTTCATTATATTTCACTTAATAAAAGAGTATTCAGTTAGACTTCATCCATCTGTCTAGGCTTGAAACAACTTCTTCATACTTGTCTTTTTGTTCTTGCACATCTGCATCTTGGGTTTGTTTCTGCCCTTCTTCTTACTTGTTCTATTCCTGGTCTGCCTCTTCCTTATGATGTTCCCCTGGACCTTCTTTGGCATCATCATTGGCATTCTTTTCATCTTCTTAGACAGGCTGCAGTTGTCCCCTTCTCAGCATTCTTTGGAAAATGTCAACCCTTATTGTTGGCATGTCTTTGGAAGTGAAGTCCATCTACTTGTCATTGACAAGGCAGTCAAGATACTTCATCACGAAGACCCCACAGTCAACAGAGTCTTCTTCCTACTATGGGCATTGTGGGTACTCCCATTCCTACTGTGACATTTGGCTTCCCTTGTTTGGTGCCCCCCTAAAGAATTCGTGGGCAATACCCACCTGCAAAAAAAAACATGACTTTTGTTAATTATCAATCAACCAACATTATTTCTTCCAACCCATTATTAATAGAGTTACTTTTTTCATTGATTACCCATTTAATAAATTCTTTCTTTGATTTTCCACTTCCACTCATTGAGTTATATGACATGTGCGCGCCATCCCTGAAGCGTGTCGGTGGTTGTCATTGTTTAGTATCGTGAACACAAAGTCCATCGTGTCCCACTCTTTCAAGGGAACATTGAAGAATGGAGAAAGCATGTCAATCTCCTTTAGGGTGATGTTATCCACATCAATTGTCAGCTGCTGCTACAAATATAGAATTTAAAAATGCACATCTCTAAGTTTTAGTATGTGTATCTCTTGTAATTTGCTATAATTTTGTATCACAAGTTTGCTTGTCTTATTGGAGCATAAATGCTCAAGCAGTGCCACCACAACTCCTTCTTCCTCCTCTTACTTGTGCTCTCCTTGAGCATTTGCAGAAACTAGCCCAGAACCTGAAAAAATCCACAAGCTTATGTTAGCAATCCGAATTATTGTTTCAAACAGTTACACTACATTGGTTTCTTATAGGTAATTGCATCATCTGATCCTTGTATAGGAGGGCAGCGAGGTCCTTCCCCGTGCACCAAGTATCCTTGTTGAATCTCCACTCTCTGTTTGACCTGCCAATCATTATAGATGTGATACATATGAGTTAGATATTGAATAAGTAATGTGTATTTGTACACGTGACAAATGGAATATTAAAATAACCAATTCTTACACTTCTTCAATGTTGTCCATGAAGTGATGGACAAATTGCTTGGTGTCTTTTTTTTTAATGTTCAAAATATATGAAATTGGAGAGCTTGTGCTGTCAAAAAAGTGCAGTTCATGTTAGAATTCATCTTCATTAACAAGTTACACAATACTTATATGTCCTATAGTTAGTTTATTAGGCACAACAATAATTTTTTGTTTTATAAAATTACTCTATCAATCGTGTAGTTACTTTTATATTCTTGTAGTTACTTTACTATTCACATAGTTACTCTTATGTTCATGAAAATACTTTAGGGACTGCTATACTTAAAAGTAAATGCGACCTTACCTTTTCATCCCTTCTTTTCTTTATGTTTTTTCTATGCTGCCCATTACATGCTCTGTCCTCTGCTTTCTTTTTTTTCATCTTTTTCTTTGGCTCTTCTTCTTTTCCTCCTTCTTCTTTGCTTTCTTTGTTTGATTGTTCCCTTTTTTCCTGGCCTCTTTCTTCTTCATCTTGTACATATTTTTCTTGGCCAAAACCATCAACACCTTCTTCTTTATCCTATTTCTCTGCAACAGCAGTTTCTTTCTCAGGCGTCTCTTCCTCTGCTCCTTGCTCTTCAATGCATTTTCTCTTTAGACACAGTTTGCCTGGTGTACTTGGTGTGTCTCCCTTCTCCACACCTCTTTTCTTTTCTTCTTCCTCCATTGTCATAACCTTCTTGCGCAACACCTCAGTCCTGTCATTGATTTCATCGACATTTACTGAGGAAAACCCCTCAGTAAAGTGTGTGAACTCACTTGCAGACGACTGTGCTTTATCACATTCCTCTCCCCCCTTCCTCCTCAGAATTATGTTCTCCTCCTCCAGTTCAGCTATTCTTCTCTCTAGCCTCTTCTTCTCCTGTTGGAGGTCATTAAATGCTTCCGCCGCTATCCTCGTGTAGATTTCCTTCTGCTTCCTCAACTCCTCCTTGAGGTGGTGGATTCTTCTTTCCAAACTGGAATTCCCAGCAGATCCTCCCTTGGCGATGATTGGATTTGCTGCCACCTTCTCTTCCATTGGCTGGCTCTTTGCCCTATTTGCCGTAAGGTAATAGGGCAAGTCCTTTACTACCTTTGCAGCTTGCCAATCATCGCCCTGGTCCAGCTTTATCTGTTCACAAACATATCCAAAAAATTAAACAATGTGTCACAAAGCTACATATATGATTATGTTGTATATTAGTTTTGTAACAAAGAACAAAGATTCTTATATCTTTAGGGTCCACACATCCTATATCTATGAATTTCTTCACAGGCCCAACCCACTTCTTTATCCTTGGCTTGGCATCAAGGAATGTTGGCTTTGCCATTCTTGTCATCTCATATGCCCAATCTTGCATTTAATAGAGAAAATATAATTCATATGTAATTGTCCCTATGTAGCATTGTAACAATCTAGATGAAAATAAAGTATGAAATTATTTACTTACACAAAGACACATGACACACCCTATTGTGTAGAGTGTGGTTTTTCCTTTCTCTCCACTTCTCCTCATCTGAACATTTTCCCTCAACACCTTCATCTTCTTCAAGATACTCCCATGCACTAGCTTTGCCCAATTTAACTACCATGTGGCAGTTACATCATCCACGTAGTGTATTATGTAAATTGGGGCACAGTAGCTGGCATCAGGGAGTAGGAATATTTCCAGCAAGTACAGCATCCATGCACGACACATGTTCTGGTAATCGGTGGGTTGTCACTCTTGGCATATTCTTGTAGGGCTGAGCATCGGTCCAGAACTGGACCGAACCGGATTTCGAAAAATATATGGACCGCAGACCGCACCGTTTTGAGGTAGGACCGGACCGAGACCGGACCGTTTTGTGCTAGGACCGAACCGGACCGTTTGGACCGTAATTAGCCTTTTTTACATGTATTAAACTTATTTAATTGTACAAAGTTGATAATCTTAGTCACTTCTAACAATTATATAACTTTAGTATCAAACATTTATACTAGTAGTGCTTATATATGTACTTTATTTGTAGTTATTATAGAATACACCTTCAAATATACATGAATTTTATATAAAAGTCGGTCTGCGGTCCGGACCGGACCGGATCAGTTTCGGACCAGACCAGACCGAAGACCGAACTCATCGAAATTCTTGGACCGCGGACCGGACTGAATTGAGCAGTGTGGTCCGGTTTTGCGGTCTGGACTATTATTTTCTCACCCCTATATTCTTGCCAAAGCTTTGCCAAGTTGTCCTTGTGCAGGACATCCTTCTCCTTTAACTTCTTTGAGGTCTCACCCTCCTTGCCATCTCTCCGTGTTTCCCTAGCAAACTCTCACCATATGGAGCTCACTATTTCATAGTTCTTTCTAGGTATGATATCCATACCTTTGCTAGGGAGACCTAGAATGACCCCCACATCCTTCACTGTCATTCTACATTCTACCCCATAGGCCAACAAGAACCTATCATCTCCCACATATCTGTCTATCAAATCTTTCAAAAGTCCTACATCTACTGTAAGATTGGGCATCTTAATTATGTTTCCAAATGTCGTGGACATCATCATTTTAATTTGATTCTTGGGAAACATCATGTTGTTGTTGATGGTGTTGTAGGATTTTATATAGCATATGTTGTATACCTTTTTAAGTCAGTTTAGTTACTCTTACATTTTTACAATTTACTTTACATAATAGGTTGATCACGTTAAAATTTAACTGTAACTATAACAACAACTTACTAAACTGTATGTGTTATTAACTATCCTCTAAAATTAACAGCAAGTTTACTCAATTATAAATGCATATAACCTTACCTTCGTCAGCGTTTCCCTTGCCCTTCTCTTTCCTTTTTCTATTTTCCTCTTCTCCTTCCTCCCCATCAGCTTTTTCTTTCTCATTCCCTTTCAGATTTTCTTTTGTCTAATCATCAGACCCTTGCCTATCCTCCTCTGCGTACAAATATTCATTATTACTCGAAAATTTTACTTTTCAGTTTAATAAAAACTACTTTCTAGTTTAACTGCTACGTTTATAGTGTACAAGATACTTTTTGCTGTGATATAGTTACTTCAACATTTCTGTAGTTACTCTAGGCATTGTATAGTTACTATATTGTTCTAACAGTTGTTCGTCTAGCAGACATTTTTACTTTTTACTCAAAAACGTTTACTTATGTTCTTGTAATGTACATGCAAACAGAACTGACCTTGTCTTTCTTCATGCTCCGCTTCATCACGCGGCTGTTCCTCATCCCCAGTACCTTCATTGTCTTGCATACCAGCAGCAATCACCTTACTTCTATTTCCTTTCTTCTTTGAAGGTGTTCTCCTCGGAGGAGTTCCAGTTACTTTTTCCTTCCCCTTTGGAGCAGGTGCTTCTGCCGCTTCAACTGATTGGTTGGCCAGTGGCTCAACGGCTTTGTAGTGCCTCAACACAAAGTCCGCTTCATCGTCAGTTACATTTTGAACGAACCTTCTCCATGGCGGCTTTACTGTGGCCCTTCCCGACGATTTGTTTGTCCTCACCATATCTGAAGAGTGAAAGACTTACGCGGGAGAAGAGAGAGACAGCGAAAGACCTAACCCAGAGAATAGAGATGGAGAAGCGGACAGAGGTCGAAAATCCACCTAGCAAGTGTAGCGAAGCAAATGCAGGGAAGTATCTCAGCGGAGTAACTGGAGAGGAGGAGGAGGACGGTGGTTTGAGAGAAAGCGGAGTAACTGCAAAGAACATAGCGGAGGGTTTGAACTCTCGATTTGGGGATTTTTTTGGCTTATTTACTGGTCTGTGCCACCACATCTTTGAGACGGGTAGCAGAAATCTCTTTACCCGTGGGGGCAACAAAGACAAACTCATATATATATATATATATATATATATATATATATATATATTAATTAATATGTATATATTTGTGTGTATGTGTGTGTACATGTTAATAACAATACACACACATACACACAAATATATACATATTAATTAGAATATATATATATATAATATTGATCATTCATCCCATATATTGGGTCATGTTTATCTCAAATAATATATACATACTTTCTCAACTTATCGTAGGTGACATGTACATGCTCGTGTTTATGTTTAACTAAATAACACTTGCTCTTGTTTGCAAAGAAGGGCGTATTTTTCTCATGTTTATGACATTATTATAATACTTGTTTAAATTAGAGATACTTTCTTACGTTTATCATGAATGGCATATAATTCCCATGTTTTTAGTAAATGCCATATACATTCTCATATTTTTCATAAACAATACATACATCCTCGCTTTTATCATGAACGAAGCATAGCTACGCATGTTACTATACGTTTCTCACCTTGCAAGAAATTATACATTACAATTTGTTGTATCACGCCAAGCACTCTAATCGTACTTAACTACATATATTGCATACAAATAATAGACACATCGCATACTTTACAATGAAAACCCTTGATTACCCCGTTTAGAGGACGCTAGTCCTAATGAATCCTCTCAACAAGGAGATGTTTACGTATTACCTCGCTAAGGGAATCCAATAAGGAAAGAGTTTGAGTGTAGGTTTTGTTCAAAGGATAGGTTATGTACATTCCCACCTGGAACTTGACATGTGTACGTAATCCATGTAGAGTATGGAGTTTTTTAAGTAAATCTCAAATGCTTTTAAAATGCAATGACATTTATTTTGAGCATGTCCATCTTTTGATAAAGTTTCATTCTATTTGATACTCACTTTATCTTGCTTATGTTGTCCGTAACATGTTCATACCCATCCTATACTTACAAAATGTGTAGCAAAATATAGTTACATATACACATCCTTACGTGTGTGGGTTTGAAAGGAGTTTCTTCATTTGTGGGATTGAAGAGTGGGGCTTTTACAACAGGACATGCTGCCCTTAAAGCTGCTTCAGCCAAAGTGGTCAAGTATGAGAAAGCATGTATTGAGAATCAACACGCCTTCATCCCTTTGGATTTGATACTTTTGGATTCTTAGCACCGGAAGTTGTAGAGTTTCTGAAGATGATCCAAAAAGTATGAATAGTAATGTTATGGCTCCCAAGTGTACGGATATAGTGTTTCAAATGATTAGTTTTGCCATCTAAAAAGGACTTGCAACGCCGCTTGTTGTCCACTTGTCTTCTATTTGATGTAAAATTTTAGTTATTTGATTATAAATAATTAGGAATGTTTTTGTTACCTTTTGTTTTCCTTTTTATGGGATGTGGAATTTTATTGCTATTTGCGGGTTCCAAACATAGTTTGTAAACAAGGGCCGTCTTGGTTTAGAGATATCACGCAATATATCAATGATTCTTATAGTGTCGTTCTCCTATTGTCACGTGCATGATGTACATTGACGTGCAAATATGTTATCTTGTTGGAGACCACGTTTTCTTAAACTCCTGGGTTTTCTTTATTCACCATACCCACCAGCAACATATAAAGACTCTTCTATACTACTGCCAGTTCTTTTCCTAGAAATAAATACATTGAAACTCTACATGGCATTGAACTAAATCTAAGTGCTCAATCACACATGCAGTGCTTTATGAATGTCATTGTGTCAGGTAGTCAACAAGAATTGTGTACTCTCTATCGTTATGGATGATCATGATATTATGTAGCAAATGGAAACTATTCCTGATGCAATAATAATATCCATATACTTAATTGTTATCACATCATTTATTCCAGTCCAGTTCAAAATAGATATAGAATCTGATCAAATAGTACCCTTTGTTAGATTCCTTTTACTTGGATATCTTAACCCTTTCAAGAATACAATTGTTTCTAACTCTAGTTTTTAACCTCTGATTGGACACATCTATCACTCATTCATTGACTTGTGCAAACCCT
This sequence comes from Alisma plantago-aquatica, assembly GCA_963693085.1. NCBI lineage: Eukaryota > Viridiplantae > Streptophyta > Magnoliopsida > Alismatales > Alismataceae > Alisma > Alisma plantago-aquatica. Next base: position 1,277,795,609 of record OY856409.1, on the reverse strand, counting down.
ATATATACAACATATTTAGAAAATACTAGTACTCTGCTAGTTGGAAACATCTATGTTAAATTTTCCATGATAAAGTGGAGGTGGAGTCGATTTCTCTGTAATTCTTCTAGTATGATGAGATGTTGAGTTTTGAATTCCTACTTCTACATAGGCATTGTATGATTCACCTCGGCTTTCACTTAGTTAGTAAGTTTATCTATGTGGGTCATTCTCTCTTCAGATACTTGAGAGATCTTTATGTTCCTAATATTCGATGCTATTATAGCAAATTGAATGCCCATTTCTATTGTAATGTGGAATTCGACCGGCTACTAGATTAGAAGAGACAAATAAACTTTGTTTGGCAGTGATTGGAAGTAGAGAGTTCTGGTACTTCTATGACTCACAGTCCCTGATTAAATTTATATTTTCCCAGTATTCTTTTGGTCATCTGATGCGTCAAACATTTTTTTTTGACATGTTCAACAATTCTCATTAATTTTACATGAAAGAGTTTCTGTTTTAAAATTTTAATGTTTTGGCAATTTGTAGTTTCCATGTGTTCTACCATTTCCCTACACTCATCTAGCTGCTTTGATCAATGAACTAGTTACAAACATACCACATATTCAATTTATTATTTTCTATGCAAAGGTCGGGACATGACATCTCCATGATCCTAATCTACAACCATATTTTGAGTGATTCAATGCAAAGGAGTTGATATGTTGGTAGTGATGGTAAAACCAGTTATCTATTATAGTGTTTAGAAATTGTTTCTTGCTTTTAGATTGCTTAGATTATCAATAAATCATGAAATAAATATATCCTAATTAATTATTTTTTCTAAATAGGATAAATATGTAAAATATTCTTAAAAGAGTTTTCCAAATCAATATTATGATAAGACTTGTTCATTTGTAGATGGTGACTCTTGCACGTTAGATTAGGTAAAAGCTTGGAAATTTATTTCTATGTGAATTTCTTATTCTATACTATATCACTCAAAAAATTGCACATTTTCTGGAGACAAATTGGAAATTTTGCACTTTTTGTCTGTTAAGATAAAGTTTTTTTTTCTTATTTTATTTTTTTAACTTTTAGTTTCATTTAACTCCTTAGTTTATTTTTATAATTTGTAGTTTGTAATTGGAATTTTAGTTTCATTCTATAATTTTTTAGCCTTCTTAGATATTTCTAGTTTTATCTCTCAAATTTTGATAATTTCTTTTTTTGTTAAAAAAGCAATCATATATTTTCATGATTTGGTATATTATTTTCATGAAGGATGATATTTAAATTATCTATATTTCATAAAATCATGTTAAATGAATGTGGTAGACATTCAACACTAGGTGGATCAAGATGTTATTGTAGAGATAGACAAAATTCTTAGAGAGACCAATAAATCAAGACAACTCAGGCGAAACTACTTGGGGATACAATCAACAATATTTACCTGAAAGTGAGAGGGTGTATTCCTTTGAGAAGGTGTTAATTGACTAGGAGGACATGAACAAATGGGTGGAGGCTCGAGTGGCTCGAATGACGATAGAATTCTTCTAAAAAATTAAGCCTCCACCACAATTCCCTATTGTAGACCTAGATCTAGATGTTTACAATGATCAGCCAATATTGGTTGATTCTTGGAAGATGAACAACTAATTCCACAACATATCTAGTTGTTGTAATTGAGGGGGTACATCCAAAACAAGAAGAAACCACACATCTAAATAAAAACATTTACTAGATTTATTTTGTAGATGATATGATTCCTCCTATGCTAGCACTACATCTTCTACATCTATGTACGGAGGATGAGAGGCCAGAGCCAAATGTTCCACCTGATCTAGAACAACTGACAATATTGGGTGTTGATTTAGAAGATACTACATTATACAGTAAAGAAGGTAGTATGTTTCTAGTCTTCACATATGAATAGACCTTGAGGCCACCAGACATGCACCATTCCTACTTTACGACACTTCTTGCAGATCCACAAATAGCTAATATACAAACTCTATTGGTAGAGGAGTAATGGTGGATCATACTAGATGGATCTCAGGGTGAAAGACAATACTACTCCAAGCATCATGGCAGTACCTTTGAGTTACCATGACTACCTGGTCACATATTTCATCATGGATCTCTCAAGTACAATGTTTTGTCCTTGTTCATATTCCTTACAACTGGACCTTCATCAATTTTCTAGGGCCACTTGGATGAGTATCAAGGATTTCTATCCTCCACCTTGGGTTTAGTGTTTTCTTGGGGTGAGTAAATTTCTAAACTTGGGGTCGAGATTGAGTGTTATGTATCTCACTCCATCCACACCTATTTATAGTTATATTGTTGTTTTATTTCCACATGTTATATTTGAATGTATCATTAGCATTTAGATACTTACATTGCATGTAGCTTAAAATTGTTCTCATTTAAATTCTTAGTTCTTACAATGTTAGTTGAATCTACTATCTAGTCATCTTAGTTTACACTAATGTTTGCATTGCATTTATCATTTGTCATTCAAACCCATTTGTTTGAAGTAAATTCTTGTGTTAAAAATATTTTCAAACATATTCCAGTTATTAAAAATTACCCTTTATAGCTAACGAATATTAGCATCACGTTCTTTAGAAAGGATGGCAGGTGTTAGAGGAACTCATATAGAACAATCATGATGCTCCTCCTAAAAATTTGTGAATCATATCTATAAAACTTCCATGCATCCCTTTATCATGTCATTATTTGGGTGTAGTGAATTAGAGGAATAACCATGTTTTACACTTCTTTTCCATGTCCACTTCTTTTCCATGTTCTTACTTCCATCCACCAAAAAGAAATTAATTTTTCCCATGAAGTGTGTCAAATCCTGAGCTTAGGATAGCATACCACCCTTATCTCTATACTATCTACTTTCGTGCTCCTCTTTGTGTAATAGGGGCATAACACTAAAGATAAAGAAAAGATGTTAATGTGCATAAAAGAAAAGAAAAAGGTTACAATAGATGCATTTGCATAAATAAATACAATATCAATTCGAGTAGAGGAAAGATGTGCATTCTTCTTTCCATACATCTATTCACTCTATTTTCACCTAAGGGCGTATTATGTGCTCCATTGATATCCATTAGACATACCCTAGTCTTGGATTGTGTGCATACTTGTGATTTTGTATGAATCCTCGACTTCTCATAATATCTTGAAGAATATGTGGTATTGGGGATTCTGATGAGGAATTAGTGTTGTGAAGCACATTCAGGAATGAGGATATGGCAAATCATGTTTCATGATAGGAGGTTTGATATATTAGCCTTATTATTTGTAAGGATCCAAGCATTATGTGAGTATGAGCCATGCACAATGGTTCAAAGTACTTATGAGGAGAGTGTTTTGAATTTTGTGTTGCACAAGGACAAGCAATATTCAAGCTCATGGTTGTTCGATGAATGTCTATTTATGATATTTTTGTTGCATCTAATATTTAGTTTTTCACATCTATATTGCATTTCACTTGGGATTTCACATTTTTTAGATTTTTAGTATTTTATTCAATTGATTTGGTATTTGACCAGTTTTTTTGTTTAATTTATAGGTTGATGCAAGGAGAAAAGGTAGTGATAAACCCAATACAAAATTTCCAATAAATAAGTCAATGTATTGATGCAAGGAGAAGAAGACAAGTAATAAATTTTCTATGAAATTTCTTTTAAATAAATCAAAATATTAAATCATCACTCCCAAACTCCATCAATTGGGAAGAGGATCATTAAATCATACTAAGTTAGTACAATGGATCCAAATTTCACATATAATATTGGAATTGGGAAATTAAAAAGTTTATGGATGTAAAACTCATTTATATAAAAAATGAGTAGATTCATTTACCACTTTTAGTCAAGTGACTGGTATCTAAGTATCTCATTTTTTATTCTACATATCAACAAAAAACTTCTCACAGTTGTTGTATCAACAAAAAACTTCTCACGGTTGTTGGATTATGTTAGGCAGACTTAAAAGAATGGGACATGTTATTAAAACATCAAAGGGACATCCAGAGAAAGCATCCCATTCCATACAACCCTCATCCCAAACCCAAGAGGGTACTTGGGGAGAGTGGAAGGCAAACATCAATCGCTTGACATGGAGACACGCTTTGCTAGAGAAAGAGGTTAGAAACTACAATTGTTATTTGGAGGGTGTTTTTTGCATATCACAGAGCCTCTCTTCTACATTGTTTTTCTATCCATTAGCTTCTTCTTCTTCCTAATCTCTTCTTATATCATGAACATAATTAGAGACTAGTTCATCTATTGGGACATGACAATTAGCCATGTTGCCCATATTAGTAATCTTACATTGCCAATTGCTACCCATATGAACTATTAGATTGGTGTATGGCTATTTAATACATGACTTATACGTTGATCACCTATCGTATGTGTCTATTACAATCATTGTTTTAGAGACATGAAACTAAGAATTAGAATGACAACCATTATCATTGAATCCTGGATGCGACATTAAAAGTTCATTCTCTGGGGTGACAAACTCATAATTTTTAGATAAAGAGATATTAGGCATATGATGATATCATTCATTGTGAATATCACATCCAAAAATATGAAATATCCTAGGATCTAGTCTAGCACCTATTTTTTGAGTTATGCAATGCATGGGAGCATATACTTGATAGCGATGGCAAAACCTATAATTTTATCATAGTGTTTCAAAACAATTTCTTTATTTTTTTAATTATTTCTATAATTAAATAATCAACATACCATAATCAATCCAGATCATTAACTACTTTTTCTTAATTACGTAAAAAATTGGAATGATATTAAAAAGGTTGTCTTTTGAGTTTTCCCTAAAGATATACTATGGTAAGACCCATCCGCTGGCGGGTGACACTATTGCACATTAAATTAGGTAAAACTTAGAGATTCAGTTAAAATTGAATTTCTTGTACCATAATCTATAATTTCAGTGGTTAGCTTAATAATTTAGTTGCATTGACCATAAATATAGTTACATTGGGATGTAAGTATATCTACTCTTCTATCAGAACAAAGTTTTAATTTCTTTAGATCATTTTCTTTTTTAAATATATCAATATCAACATGATAGAGTCCCCATTCTGGTTTTAAGTGATATGTCCTAAAAAAACTTTAGTTGTTATATCCTAGTAGTCATCCACAAGATTTTGGGGTGCTCATATTCACTTTAGCATTGTACATTTCTTTAACTCATAAATATGCATTATTTCATTCATCAAAACGAATGGTTGTTTAATTCTACTACAAAACATGTGCATTTTGCAGCTTCTATATGATCAAACTTATTTGAGTCAGGAATCAAATTATTATTAAAAAATGAGCTTGAATTCTCTTTTGGATTTGTATAACATGGTATCTGATGAAAAAATATACACATATGTAACATGATGTATTACTCTAGGAATGTATAGATCAGTTTATGTTTACTTTAATAATATTTGTGGACTTGTTGGGTAATGCCTATTATTAATATACGTCACTATATTATTACATAACTATGTTGTTGTGAACTTGTGGTGTTAATTTCACTACAATGTAATGTGGGTGAATTGATAATTAGATTGCATGATTTCTTTAAATATGAAATAAATGAATGGATACTTTGCAATAATTAATGCAATGTGACATTGATGAATGATTGCATGAGTTCTAAAATTATTGTGGAACCTAACATGGAAGCATCTGTGGTTTTGTTTGTTTCCCTTTCATGATGATCATGTTAGAAAGTGTTATGTGAAAATCCTATTTATTAAAATAGTGTGATTGTGTATTTGAAGTTTCTTTGAGATGATTAAAGTGTGAAACAAGTAAGAATGATGAACCAACATAATTTGGTGATTGGTTGTAATAAACTTAACATAGTAAAAGTTAGAAAAAATTATTATAGAAAACTATAAGTTTGAGTTCAATTAATTAGCTATACTTTCATAATATAAGCCAAACATATGTAGGACTTTTGTATCTAAGACTACCAGATTATTTTACCACTAGAAATATCAATCAACCTAAGCCAAAATCTTTAGGTTGCTGATTGATTTTCCATAAGGAAAATTAGTTGATAAGGTTTTGTGGTTCGAATTGTCTAGAGATTTTCTGGATTTTCTAGAGGAAAACAAGTTGATCAATATATAAGGAAAAATAAAACATAGACAACAAATTGTCTGTTAGTCACTAGATATGCACGTCAATGGAGATTGATATGTTATTAAAAGTGTAAGGGGACCTATTCTCCACAATTTACCCTTTTATTTCCCTTCTTTTATATGAGAGAAAAAAATATATGTTTGAGCTAGGGATTGAATTTTAAGGGAGATCTAGGGTTTCCTTTTCCTAAAGCTAGATAAATTTGGTAAGTTATTCTTCTCTACCAATGTTTCTTGGTAACTTATCTCACTCTGGTCAAGGTCAACTCTTCCTTCCTGTAAATTAGAAAAAATTTCCTTATCTCATCTTTGATCTAATGTTTTCCTTTAATAGTTCCCAAGTAGATTAGAGTTCATAAGATATTTGATTGCTAGAAGTTTAATTAGGTTAATGGGTTTCTAATTTTGGATTATGTAATTGACATGCTTGATATATAATTTGACTAAAATTGAGTTCTTTAGGGAAACATAAATAGGATTTTGAACCCCAATTCGCTTGAACATTCATTAGTCCATGGAACTAGAGTTGAATTTATTGGCTTGAGGGTAGCGTTCACACAACTCAATTTATTCAATGTTAAGTTGATTCCCAATATATGTATTTTTTATCCTTTATATATTGTGCAAAATAAGGAACTATGTTGAGTAGCAATCATTTTACCATTTTGTTTGTATTTGTTGATATTGGCATATGTGAGTAATTTAGAGAAAATGAATTTTCATTGAGAAAGCATGAAATATTTTTTTTATTTCTTAAATGATGATGTTCATAGGATTATTTGATCGAGTAATAGAAACATTGTCCATATGCACTTAATAATTTTTTTCATTATAGTTCTACATGCACAAAAATTCATGAACATCTTAACAATTGAATTTCAGTTTTCTTAAGATAAGTGAATTGCCTTATCATTGGTGAGAGCCTAATTTATGTGGAATAGGAGCCCTGAACACTACATATTTTCCACAAAGTCCATTAACATACATGGAATGTAAGTCATTTTTATAATCCATAGATTGTGAAAATGAGATTCTTGATTGTAGATATATACCTTGAAGGGTAAACTACATGGATTTTGGGAAGTTCTATTAGTGTAATTTTAAGATGAATTATTTGATGTTAATAGTGTAAGGCATTATAATTTTTTTTCCTAATATGTTATTGTTAAAGGGGTCAATAAGTGTTTATTTCATGTACATCATATTTGATGCACTAACTTGACACTTAAATTATACCTATCTAATGTGATTGAGATGATATTCAAAATGTAGAGAGGTTCAATGGTCCTATCACAATCTACTTTAGGCAGATTTGAGATGGAGTAGAGTTTGTTTTAGTTACCTTAGGGTAACCTAAACCTCAATATGTGGATAGTGAGTCCTTGACACAAGATTCATGTTTCAAAAAATTTACTTCGTTGGATATAGATCAAGTGCTCCATACAATCTAATAATAATACATGACATGCTAAATTAAGAGCTTAATTATCTATTCCAAAGGTTCATGTTAGCATTTTAAATTTTCCATGTAAAGGAATTCTCTTCATAATTTTAAATCTATGGAAGAATTGTTTCATTAGCTAATGTAGAATTTGATTGTTTTATTTCAAAATTTCTCAATTTTAATTATTTTATTGTGACAATTTCAATGTGCACCTAATCCAAACATTAAGTGCTAGTGATAATATGTGCATTAAACCTTTTTAAAAGTTTTGGGAACTCGTCAAGTGGAAACTTGTATGTAGTGACAGTTATATTCATCATACAAGTGATGCTATAGGGAATTAAAAAAATTAACTTAATAAACTTGAAAGGAATAAACTAGTCAATTGACTAGTTATAGAATTTAGCATACCTTTTGATGATAACTAGTATACTTTTCAATAAGTTGGTTGGTCTGTTAAGAATAAGAGAAGAACAACAAAAGGAGACAACTGAATATCTATAACTATATATATGGTCATTAAAAAGTTCTCGAAATAATGAAGGAAAGAAAAAGAACACATGAATTCAAGTAAATGTGAATAACATTAATAGTTTTATAGTATCTAAATTGAAGACGACTCATGTAAATGGTATGCAATTAAGCAATCTATCAAGGGTCAAACAAAGATAATTACGAAGACTTTCAATAAAGGAAAACAATTTCAAAAAGGATAACATACAAAAAAATAAACACTAACCAAGAATAATTGAGAAATGGAAGGAGGGGAAATGTAACTAAGAGCCTTCTGAAGGTAGTTTAATATAATGTAGACAAATATAGAGGAGGAAAATGCATATGCTATAATTTGGATCCTAATGAGAGATAATATCCCAATTATATTCAAATATAGTGAACACTTTATAGTGAAAATAACTATGTTGTAATTATATATAAGGGTGAACCTTCAAGGATGATAAGTAATAACTTGTAGATATGTGAGTAGAACCTAATGAGAAATGGATAATTTGAGTAATGAGAAGCAAACAAATCACTAAAATTATAAACTCCTTAAATATATGAATGAGGGGAAATTCATATATATTATTATTAAGTGTTAAACATACACCTTATATAAAAAGGAATATATGGCAAACTTGTGTTGCAAAATTGTGATGATAGTAAAATATCTCAAGTAGAAGGTTTTATATTGAATGTGTAAACCTATGTCTAGAAAAAATATATATATAATTAACTGAAGTAGGTGTGGTAAAGATTGGATAGAGAAACTCTATTTACAATAGGTAAATAGTTTTTATAAAAAGGTTTCTAAAGGGAGGAATTCTTATACAAAAGTTGAGTTGCAGAACAAAGTACAATCACCCGAAATATACAAAAGTACATAGTATGAATTGGGAATAGTTAACTTTTTATTTCATGTTCATGTAGCAATATGAGAATTCCTAATAGCTACTAAATTTAAAGATGATGTTTGTATACTTTTTGATGTTTTTATAAATGATGATGTTGAGAAAGGAAATAAAAGAGAAAAAGGGATAGGGACAATGTAATATGTTGATAGTTCATGACAGAATGCTACTATGGTGGATGAAGTCAAAGAAAATGGATTTTGTATCTTATATCTGAGTAGTATGTTTTTTTTATCAAGAGAAGTACCACTTTTGTGACCCCCCACACAGCGTAAAACTCTCGGGTAGTATGTTTTTTGTACCCTTTGTGTTAATGTTCTAGTATATATTGTGGATATTTTTTAAAGTACTATGATAGAGATAAAACACAACTAAGTTCATAATTAGAAACTATAAACAACTTAATATTTAACATCTTCAAATTGACATTGCAAGGAAGAAATGAAAACCTTAAGTAAGCAAGAGTACGTAAACTATACTTTCTAAATCATATTTGTCTTATAATATTCTCATGATACTTGAATAAATTTTTGTGCATGGAAGAAGGAGCTCAAGTAACTAACAAGTAAAAGAATGAGACAATTTAAAGAAAATTGATGATCAAACCAAGTTAACAAATATTCATATTGAGGTCACATAGGTTAAGATTTTATTAAGGAGGTATATAAGTAAGAAATGAGATATACTGAAAGGGGGATAATGACAAGAAAAAATATCTATTCTAAAACCTCAAGTAAGAACATAAACTATGTATGTCAAGTATAAAAATAGAATATTTGAAACTTTACTTAAGACGCACAAGATGATCTTGGAAATATCACTATATATTTATATAAACAGTCATATAATTAACACATAAAGAAAGTGAAATAAAAATAGATTATTTCGTGAGAACTTCAATGAGTTTAATTCAAACAAGCTACTAAATACATATATTCCCCAATAATATCTTAAGTTTTGAGGATGAAACTTTCCAATAGAGAGGATTTGTCACAATCCAATTCTATACTATTTATAAATATGGTTTTGAAATATCAATCATCTAAAACCTCTCTCTAAGGATTTGTGTTTACAATGTATCTCTAAAAGAATTATGTTAATGTGCATGCATGAATTGATAAAAATCATAATTTTTTGGTATGTTATATTTAGGTCTTGTAACATGATGGAAATCAAATGAAATAAAATAAAGATTTTTGGTTGGATAGACAACTAATGAAATATACATAAAAGAAATTGTGGAATAAGGTATAGTCCTTATAAGAAACTAAAAGTGTTTGCATCATGTTTGTAGGTTCACCCTGAGAAATTTGTTGACCTCTACAAAAGTCTATCAAGATTTAAAGACAACCAGTCATGATTAACAATCCCAAATTGGGTCAACCTACCAATAGTTGGGATGAATAGGTAGGTGACTATTGACATCGTAGACTGGCTTGTCAAGGACACCACATAGGTCCATGATAGCAAGTATTACATTGGTGTTTGCCTTGAAATTTAGTAGTTAGTCTGACTATTGAGAATTCAACCACTAGAGTTGACTATTGACCCTTAGTAGCAACTCATTGAGTATTATAGAAAGGTCGCTCAATCGGAGACCTCAATAGATGATGATTGATTGATTTGTTGAGGCTGAGTGGAAAAATGTCAAAACAATATATATATATATATATATATATATATATATATAGAGAGAGAGAGAGAGAGAGAGAGAGAGTCAAGCTAGAATATTGGAGTGTACTAGAGACCAAATACACTCAAGTCATTCCATCATGCAACATTTATTTTGAAAGTATTAACTATTGATGTTCTTAAATATCATATGAAAAAACTACATATAAAATTTGGGTTATTTTTATATTTATAGGTTTTGCATATAATGGCGACAAAAATTATACAATTCAAATTAGTTTTATGCGTCGGTTTTTTTGACCATGAATGAGTGACTTCGAAAATTCCAAACAAGCTCAAATTTTTGCATGTAGCCTATAGTTGTTATAGTAATACGTAACAACAGTTTGGATTTGTCAAAAAAAATCTCTAGATATGCACACACTACTTGAGTGTACGGTGCAATCTGTATACTCGAGTGTATTGTATCATGACTCTATAAATATATACAAATATATATATATATATATATATATATATATATACATACATATATATGTATGTGTTTATATGTTTTTTTATCCTATTCACTCCATACGAACCTCCACAAGAATTCACAGTATGAGCCCCTCCAAGTACATACATGTCAGCGGAAGTAAATCTGAAGTTGCCACATGTCACTTGTCTTGGAGAAATGTCACAAAACATGATACACATAACACTGGATAAATGAATTGATGGGCATTAATAGAAAGATATTCATACAAAATTCCAAATTTGAAAACATAAATCGTCTCATATTGATATAAAACCTAATACATTTAGTATAAGAAATTCAAAAGAATCAAATAATAACCTATACTAGATAAAATCTCTTCTGAAAAGTTAGATGTGGCAACCCACCACGCTAAATGAGATTACTCAAATACAAAACATGGTTGACCATTGATTAATAAAATTTCAATAAAAGGGATAATTAAGACCAAAATAAACATGTCCAGAAACACTTACATGTAGGTCCAACATCCTGCACAAAAGCACATACCATACCAGGTGGCTATACAATTGTTCAGTGGCCTCAGACACAACATGTTTGCAAAAGGCATTGTCCATATATATACATCATATACAAGATTAACATACTACTAAAAACTTGAGTCAATATATATAAAATACAAAACTCCCCACCTGAACCTGAGAGTACAAGGATGACTCTAGCACACACTAACAACAAGGCAACCTTCTGCTTCTACTCATCTCCAATATGCTCCTCCTCACTACCACAGGGTTTGCTGACCCTATTGATGATCATCTAAAAAGATGTGGTGACCCACAAGGTGAGACCCATGTCCCAACGAGAGATGCAACTCTCAAAAATGTTTATTGATTACAATAGATTATGTGATTAAATAGATAAAATAGATAATATTACAAATTTGAGAGAATTAACATAGTATACAGAAGAACAAGTGAAGCTAACCCCATGTGTACAATTGGTTTCTCATACCACATTAGACCTCATTTATACACTAAAAGAAGAAAGGAAAGGGTTATCATCCAATGTGAATCATCAAGTAACCCTAGAAGATAGGCTACATGATTAAGTTGCATATTTTATTAAGCATTGGGGAGTTTGAGGCAACCACTCAAACTTTCAACTGACCACTGTGAGTTGCACTCAATTCCATACAAGATCTAGGAAAGCTGAAATCCTAAGATTTATTCCCCTTGGTCAGTAGAATTCCACCACAGTGACATATCAATCAAGTTGCAACTAGCCTAGTCCGTCCTTGGTACACAAATCACGATAGTAGAAACCAGGGTATTCAACCCTATCATCCAAGGCATGACTACAACCATCCTTAATCACATCGCATATACATGTTCATTCATATGAGATACAACCTTGACCATTCTCCATAACCTTAGGATCATGATGACAAGGATATACCCTCCATGTACCCATAGATACTCAACAATACACGACTCCAAGTTTCTCTTCTAGAATACTTGTTTTACTAGCTAGAAACTCATGACACTGGAATAGTTCTATGGCACAGAGCACTACATGATTAGGTTTTCACTTGATAAGCTATTTCCAATTGGGTGGGTTCTGTCTACATCAATCAAATTGCATACAAACCCTAAAAGGTTTCTACAAAATTATTGGTATATTACAACTCTAGAAGATATAAAATGTATGAGATATATTCTTAATCATAACATCGTAGAGTACTAATTCTTTGTCCATCATAAAGAGAATTACATCACCACTAGGGATCAAGTCATGCCCAAGTCCATTTAGATCATTCACAATACCTCCTGCAAGCACATCATTATCTTTTAATACTTTTTAGAGGGTTCTACATGTCATCAACACACTTGTTGTATATAGATTTAGCATAAGATTTTATCAAACATAAGTTTTATGATGCTCTTGAAGTAACATAGTAGGGTTACCATGAGCATTATGAAATTATCCCTTCATCATTATAACATTATAGGAAACTAAATATATTAAACCATCACCACTTAATCATTTTAACTAAGATTTAGCAAGTGGTTTGGATTGGTATCACAAATCATCATCCGTAAGTAACCCATTGGTTCATATACACACTTAGACAAAAACATAAACTCTTATACCTGGCATCCCATCAGATCATGGATGCACTTAGTCAAGAACGAAGCCATCAAATCCTGGTCACTAGCAAGACCATCGGTTCACATACTAGGCACAAGTATAGACTCATATATAACACAAGGAATAACCATCAAATCATGGGTTTCAAAAAAACCATCGAATTTCATATTAGGAAAAACCATCAGATCATATACCTAGTGAAGCCATCGTTTCTTGAACTTAGTTGACGAATTACCTCAAATAGTAGTAGAGCCATCGATTGCAAGCAATAGATAAACCATCTATTGTACCATAGACAAATCATCAATTCTGAATCAATAGGTAGACCATCAGTTGTGAGCATAGGCAAGACATCAGTTTCAACTGCTAAGTAAACCATTGAATGTGAGCATGAGGTAAACCATCGGTTGTGAACACTAGGTAGACTATCGCTTATTAAGACTAGGAGAGATCATATCTTCTACACTAAGTAAAAACCATCCTTTCAAGTTCTAGATAACCATCAATTCATCTACTTGATGAGAGCATCAACTTAGGCATCAAACATGAATTGTAACCATCGATTGCAGTACACAAGTAAAACCATGTAAATAGTAACTAAGCATAAACCATCATTTGGCATGGGGAGTCAAACCATCGATCATAGTTCTAAGTTAGAAATAAGTTGATAACACTTAAGGATAAACCATCATTTCAAGAAACAAAACCATCAACTTCCATAAACATGTAAGGTTTAGGTAGCATACATCAAAATAATAACATATACAAGATCTAGTGGTAGTTTACCTACACAAATACTACTACATATGCTCAAACCTTACACAAAGGATCATATTTCTACATGTAACCTCATTTTTAGGGCAACGATTACATATAGAAAGTTAAGAGTAAGTAAGAAACGAGATGAAAGCTATATAACTCACCTCAAGGATGATGATGAACATCCAAACAATAAGGTAGATCTAAAGAGAGAAGAGAAACCCTAGATTTAGTACTCCAAATGTTCCAAGATAGCTCCCTTCTTCAAGAACAAGGAAGACTTAGGGTAAAAGAGAAGAAAGAAGAGGTTCGTCAACCACATGCTCGAGCTTCCACCAAGAACACCATGGTTTCATCCAATAAAGAAGAGAGAAGAAGGAGGGCAACAAGAAAAATGAAGATAAGGAAGACGATCTTACTTATCAAGGGTACGAAGCTAGGTTAGGAAGCTCCAAACGATCTTAGAGAGGGTAGATCCAAACCCTAGAGCAACATGCAACATGCAACCAAGATTGGACAAGCTTCATCCTCAAGAGATTTTCTTCTCCACCAAGCAAGAAGATCGAGCCTTTCAAACAACAACAAGAAGATGAATGTCTGTAAGGAGTTTTTTTGGGAGAGAGAAGAGGAGTATAAAAGGCTAGGATGAGAGAGGAAGGTGGGTTGAGGGTTGAAAGCATGCATACCATGTGTCCAAAGGTCGAAATCTCCCACCCATGCAAAATAGATCTGCCATCAGTTGTTAACCTAGGGGAGCCATCGGTTGGCATCCTAGGTGAACCGTGGAGTTCTAACATCAGATGAGCCATCAGATCATGCCCTTTCCTAGCCATATATGTAACCCTAATCCACCATCAATTATTGCACACTATATGGAAAACCAGAATTTGTGATGACTCAAGAGAGAAAACCATCAAATACTTCACTCTCACAGTGAAACCATCAGATCCCTACTTACTTAGGGAATTTGACAATCTAGGTACATAGGTGAGAAACCATATGTCCTCAACCGTAAATTAGGAAACACCCCACAATCGATGGTGCATCTAGATGTTCAAGGTGAAACTATATCAATTATGATAAGATCATTTATGAGGCACACTACACGTGAAAATTACATATAGACCCTAGATATGGGGAAATTGCATAAAACTCCATATATGCACATAAATTGCAAAACATAAACAAACAATGTCCAAATTGGACCAAACTTGAAACTTAGATTTGTCACATGATATCAAATCATAATTTAGGGTTTGGTTAAGGTTTTAAACACCCAATTAAGATAGGAAAGCATGTTCAACCATAATTCTAGGTCAAGGGTCTTACAACCAAAAACCCCTAACAGGGATTTCGCCCCCAAAATCCTACGTAAACAAAGACGGGTACTTCCTGCACATCTCATCCTCTAACTCCACACCAAGGTGATGCTAAAACACCTTCACTAAGGTTATGTCCTTCTTCCTCAGCTTCTGCACATGCCTAACACATGACCCTCCACATAAGAAACATCCTCATCTAACTCAACTTGCACTAGTTGCATCGTCTGTTTTGTATCTGGGTGACACTTCCTCAACATTGAAACATGAAAGATGTTGTGCAACCTATGCAATTATGGCGATAACTCCATCTTTTATGCCACCTTTCCAACTCATGCCAAGATAAGGTAAGGTCCCATAAACCTAGGAGCCAACTTACCCTTCTTACCAAACCTCAGCACACCTTTCCAAGGGAAACCCTGAGATACTCACAGTCTCCAACTTAGAACTCTAACACTATGTGATGGTTATCAGAATACGACTTTTGTTTATCCTGGGCTACTTCCAATTGTTGTTGAATCACCTTGATCTTCTCTATAGTCTGTTGTACTAACTCAAGACCCAAAAGTTGATACTCACCTACCTCATACCAACAAATGGGTGACTGATGATGTCTTTCTTACAAAGCCTCATACGGTTCCATGTCTATGCTTTTATGATACTTGTTATTGTAGGCAACCTCAATCAGACTCGGGTGGACATCCCAACTGCCAAGAAAATGAAGAACACATGCTCTTAGTAGATCCTCTAACATCTGACTGGTCCTTTTTGACTGACCATCTGTCTAGGGGTGAAAAGTTGTACTAAACATTAGTTGTATCCCCAAAGTTGTATGTTGACATTCCCAAAACCTACACATAAACTTAGGACCTCTATATGATACTATGGGAACTAGTATACCATGTAGACAAACTATCTCATCAACATAGATTTGTGCCAACTTTTCGGTTGTATATGTTGTCTTGATTGGAAGAAAGTAAGTTGACTTGGTCAAATAGTTAACTATCACCCAAATGGAATCATGAACTTTCATTGTTCTCAGAAGTTCAACCACAAAGTCCATAGTTATATGATCCCATTTCCATTGTGGTATTGGAAAAGGTTGCAATGTCCCCAAAAGGCTTCTGATGCTCTACCTTGACTTGTTGAAAAACTGGACACCTGGCAACAAACTCTACCACATCATGCTTTATACCTACCCTCCAGAACAAATCCTTCAGATTATGTTACATCTATTACTGGCAGGATGCATTGTGTACATCAGGGAATAAGCCTCCTCAAGCACCATCTCCCTTAGACCATCAACATCTAGAACTACTATTTTTTTTGTGAAATCACATTGTCCCATTGTATGACTCACAGAAACCATCATGCTTCCCGCTACCAAACTGTACTATGATGTTCTATATCATAGTATCATCCTTGTATGCATCTTTGATCGATTGTATCAATGTTGGCTTGACCTACAATTGTGCCAACAAGAAAACCTCCAACTCTACATTCATCTTCCGAAGCAATACTAACATTTCCCAATTGTGACATGCCATGGAGTGTAACTGTGTTTATTCTACAAACGATGATGAAGATGACTTCCTGCTCATTACATAAGCCACCACATTCACCTTCCCTATATGATAGTCTATCGTGCAGTCATATTTCTTGATTAGCTCCATCTGTCATCTTGCCTCATATTCAGCTCCTATTTTGAGAAAATATACTAGAGATTCTTGTGGTTTGTCAAAATATGACACTTCTCCCCATACAGATAGTGTCTTCAAATCTCCAGGGAAAGAACTATAGTGTCTAACTATAGGTCATGTGTTAGATAGTTCCCCTCATGTTTCTTAAGTTGTCATGAAGCAAAAGAAATCACATTCTTGTCCTACATTAGCACACATCCCAAGCCATTCTTTGAAGCATCATAGAAAATAATGTAGCCTTGCTCAAGAATCACTAACACTGGATCACTCATCATCTTCTCCTTCAACAACTGAACACAATGATGATACTTATCATACCAAATAAGAGGAACACCCTTCCTGGTCAACTTGGTCAAAGGTAATGCTACAACACTAAAGTTCTTTATGAATCTCTTGTAGTAACCTGTCAGTCCTAGGAAGATTTGGACATCAGTTGGTGCATTGGGTTGCTCCCATTCCAGCACTAACTCCACCTCCTTAAGGACTGCACAAACACCCCTCATAGATATGACATGACCAAGAAAAGATACCAGTCAACCAAAACCCACACTTGCTGAACTTGGCATACAGTCGGTGTTGTCTCAAAATTCTTACGCTTGATGAAGATGTCATTCATGTTGTTGACTGTCTCTAGAGTATATCAAGATATCATCTATAAACACGACTATGAACTAATCAAGATACGATCTGAACACCATGTTCATCAAGTCTATGAACATTGATGGTGCATTGGTTAGCCCAAAGGGCATAACCACAAACTCGTAATGACCATACCTACTCCTAAAAGAAGTCTTAGGTATATCATCCACCTAGATCCTCAACTAGTGGTATCATGACCTGAAGTCTATCTTAGAAAACATCATAGCACCTCTCAATTGATCAAACAAATCATCAATCCTCGGCAACGGGTACTTGTTCTTCACTGTAACATTGTTCAATTGTTGGTAACCTATGAAAAGACTCATAGAACCATCCTTCTTCTTCACAAATAGATCTATAGCACCCCAAGGGGAAGTACTCAATTGTATGAAACTTTTCTCTAGCAACTTTTGCAACTATTTCTTCAACTCTTTCATTTCTGTTGGTGCCATCCTATAAGGTGCCTGAGCTATGGGTTGTGTTCTAAGAACTAGATTGATCTCAAAATCAATCTCTCCAGGAGGTTGAAAATTGGGAAACTCATCTGGACATACATCCTCAAACTCTCACACTACAGGAACATCTTGGATACTAGGACTCATCACCTTGGTATCCACAACATGTGGCAAGAAGGCCTCACACCCTTGTCTCATCAACTTCTCTGCTATCACATCCGACACCAAACATGTAGGAAGAATCTTCCTATCTCTTTGGAAAGTCCAAGAGACATCCACATCACAAACTGTCACAACTTGGGAACTACAATCTAAAACAACCTTATACTTCTCCAAGGTATCCATCCCTAGGATCACATTAAATCCATGCATATCCAGTGGCATGAGATCCACTTTGATGTTGCATCCCAAGATATAAATAATGCAAGATGGACACACCTCCCACAACACAACGGAAGGGGGTTTCTAGCAACAGGCTATCAGATTTACTACAAACAAGTATATTACAACTACTTATCACCTCTCTAGTGATAAATGAGTGTGTCTCACCTGGGTCAACCAAAATAGATACAAAAGAAGAAGTAGATAAGCCAAAATGAAAAAGTTCCATCTGACATGTTATGACCCGTGGGTTGACCACTCCTTTCGGTTGACTCATGGTATACCATCTAGTTTTTTCCTGCTATCATCCTCGACCTCTATTAGTTGGTCTTGATGACCAAGCCTGCAATGCTTGGCCTCATCCTCTACCACCACTACTATTGTACTACTACTGTAATGAGCCCCACTGAATCTACCTTAGCTATTATGTCACTTCCTCATCCTTCATGGGGCAAGACCATCTCACATGCCCAACTTGTCCACACTTGAAACATGTTCTTGTATCATACTGCGACCTGGATGGCCATGTCACTGACGCTAAAGCTAAACTATTCACCCCTACTGGTGGAAAGTTGGGATCTCTCCCTTTACTAGGGGATCACCGTAACTGTACTCGTGCTCTTGGCTTTTCAAGACTTGATCTTTGTTGTGACTATTGGTACTACGGTGAAGAGAACCTTAGTTTTGTGAAGCTACTAGATGACTATCCTTGGAACTCAACTGGCCTCTTCCTAGCATTGGCTCCTCACTTATCAACAATAGACCTCTGTATCCTCATAATAGATTCTACAAAGTTAGAGAATTTTTCTCGGTTCTCCAAAGTTGATGCTATTCTAGACAACTCAAGATTTTAGACCTTTCTCGAACCTCCAAATTCTCTCCTTCTTCGTGGTTGCCATGTGAGGACAGAACCTCAATAGCTCCATAAACCTCACCTCATAGTCGTTGATAGACAGTGACCCTTCGCATAACCGTTCCAACTATGTTGTCTTCTCATCCAGGTACGTCTCAGGGAAGTAGTGACTCACAAACTCCAATGGAAACTCTTCCCAACTCACTACAACTCCTGGTCTCTTCTCTTCCTCTATGGCCCACTAATGGACATCACTGCCGTTCAAGAGATAAACTACATATTTCACATTGTCCTCATTTGGGATGTTAAGGATCTCAAATGCCTTCTCCAACTCTGTTAACCATGTATCATCATCTTTCGGGTATATTGTACTCACATAATGGATAGCTCCCACATACTTCAACCTCTCAAAGGTCTTCCCTAGACCCTGAGATTCCGCATTACGAATAGGTGCCCTTGGTTAAGGTGTAGGCGCCCTATCTGCTAAATTTGTAATTGTTGCCACAAGATGCCCAAACATGGATTGGAAGGTTGGGTTAGCGATGGATGAAGGGTCAAACGGGGGTAGTGTAGGTTGCTCTGGCTCCATCTCAAGTGCATGTCCTTCAAGTACCAGCCTCCCATCGCCATCTCTTGGCACTACATAGCTACTCTGAGCATGCTCTTCATGTTCTCCAGACATATCTTCTGCATAACCATATGCTATGATCAGATATGTTGGATTATGTAAAAATAGACACAAAAACTAAGCCCTATGTCCATGTAGACTCAGTGAACCCTAAGCTTTGATACCAGCCAAATGGTGGAAATCTTCCATGATAAACAAGATTACTCAAATCCAAAATAGGATTGATCACTAATTAATCACATTGCAAGCAAAAGGGATAATTAAGACCAAAATAAACATGTCCAAAAACATTTATATGCAAGTCTAACATCCTACATTAAAGCACATACCATACTAGCTATCTATACAACTAATTAGTGGTCTCACCCACAACCTGTATACAAGAGGCATTGTGCACATATATACATCAAATACAACATCGACATACGACCAAAAAATCGAGTCGATATACATTAACTAAAAAACTCCCTGCACAGACCAGAGAGTATAGAGACGACTCTAGGTCATACTAACAACAAGACATCCTTAAACTTCTACTAATCTCCAAGCTACATCTCCTCTCTACTGAGGTTCCGACGACACTATTGACGATCACCAAAAAAATGTGGTGGCTTATCAAGTGAGATCCATGTCCTAGCGAGAGATATTGCTCTCAATGAAATTTATTGATTACAACAGATTATGCAATTAAATAGACAAATCAGATAATATTACAGTGGAGAGATTCACATACTATTTATAAGAATAGATAAAGTTGACACCATGTGTACAATTGATTTCTCTTACCAGATTATACCTCATTCAAACATTATAAGAATCAAGGAAAGGGTTATCATCCAATGTGAATCGTCAAGTAACCCTAGCGGATAGGCTACACAGATGAGTTGCCTATTTTATCAAGCCATGGGGAGTTTGAGGCATACCACTCAAACTTCCAACTGACCACTTTGAAGTTGCAATCAGTTTGTAAAAGATATAGGAGAGCCGAAATCCTTAGATCACTTCCCCTCAGTCAATACGAGTATGTCAGACTGACATATAAGTCAAGTTGCAATCATCCTAGTCTGCCCTCTGCCCTTGGTACACATGACATGGCACTAGAAACTAGGGTATTCAATTGACCACTTTGAAGTTGCAACTGACCACTTTGAAGTTGCAATCAGTTTGTAAAAGATATAGGAGAGCCGAAATCCTAAGATCACTTCCCCTCAGTCAATACGAGTATGTCACACTGACATATAAGTCAAGCTGTAATCATCCCAGTCTGCCCTCTGCCCTTGGTACACATGCCATGGCACTAGAAACTAGGGTATTCAACCCTATCATCTGGGGCATGGCCGCAACCATCAACAATCACATCACATATACATGTTCATTCAATCAAGATATGGCCTCGAACATTCTTCATAACCTTAGGATTAGGATGACAAGGATATACCCTCCCTACACTTGCATATACTCAATAGTATATGACTCTGAGTTTCCCTTCTATAATACTCATTTTATTATCTGACAAGTCCTGACATTGGAATAGTTCTACAACACATGGCACTACTGCTAGGTTTTATGGCCTCAGAGTAGGCAGCGGACAAAAAAATATAACTAACCATTAACCCATAACAGGAGATTGCATCAACAACTATGTAAAGGGAAGGATAGTTTTAACGAGATATACCTAGTCATGGGGCTTGCCCAGTGACAATACCTTGCAGCCATGTGCGGTCTTCAATGCCATGTCTTGCATGGTGTATGTGCAGTTGTTGGTCTTCTCCATGGACTGTGCCCTCCACCACAGATTGCGGTTGATGTGTCCTCCTGAGTAGCAAACATCTCCCGCCTCTGCAGATAGTCCACATAGACCACTTAGAATTCCTTCCGTTCTAGAAGAACTGGCAGGAAGGAGACGACCCTCCTGTTCGTGTACTACCACCAACCTGCTCTCCCGAACTCACACTGCTTTTCTACAGTTGTCTTTCCCTCGATGTACCTCCCTAGTTGGGTAGCACTTGCTCGGGCTCTCTCAGTTAGAAAAACCAGAGAGGACAACAACTTTGTTGAGCAACTGATGTTTTGAGTTGTGTGTTCTGAGAAGCCCCCAATACCCCTCTATTTATAGTAGAGGGTAGGGTCAAGGTTCCCAGTCTATTCGGGAGTACAAGGATCTGGAAATTCCATAAATAACTTGCACTACGACAGGAGAAACAATCGTTTCACAACTAAAATGGTCATTTGGCAAGGTGAACCGGTCGGTTGGGAGTGTGAATTGGTCAGTTCACTAAGTGAACCAGTCGTTTCAGTTCCCAGACTTGCCCACAATTGACTTTCCTTAATCGTTTCTAATTAATTCAAAGATTAATCCTTATTCCAATCAAATTGAACGAGTGAAACATGAAAGTTTTCCTCTAACTGAGAAAATCCCAATTTCCTCAATTGGTAGGACTGTGAGCTGCCCGGTTCACTAAGTGAATTGGTCAGCTGGCTCACACCAGCCGATCAGCTCACCTAGGTGAACTGGCCCGTTGTTAGTCCTGGCATTGCCAATGCAGTCTCCAATTGACCTGACACTCTAACCAACTAGTTCAACACTTGAACTTGATAGCTCCTAATCCAATCAGTCAATTGTATGTTTAATTGAGTACCTAAACACCGTTAGTCTCAATCTAAATATCATTCATTGACAATCTCCTCTTCTAGGGGTATCCTGTGTGTGTGACCCTGTAGGTTCCAATTTACGTTGGCAGTGAATGTTCATAACAACTTATGACATCACAAGAAATGAGAGGAATCTAGTAACTCATCATTGCTACCCAAGTAACTCAGAAAGTTAGAGAACAACTTCAACCTACAATTTGTGATTAGTGTTATAGTGATCGTATAGTTCCTTTGTCTCTGACATCCAGATTGAACTTGAGGCATGGAATGTCATCCTCTTCAACATTCAATCCATGTTCCTTAACCTAGAGCAGACTGTCTGAGATGCATGTGAGTTCACATATCATATATTGAATCACATGAGTATGGCCATACAATTCTCAGTCTCGCTTATCAAGGGGGCCTGGATATCATACTCCTTGTAGGAGGGACACATCCTATATCTATCACTCACAATCAATCCCAATGTCTCAAAGTCACCCAATCATCATCATTGTAACAATCCATGTTTCAGGATTGTGTTTGATGATGTCAAAGTGTACCCAACGACATGTGACGAGTGCAATGATTTCAGGTCTAAGAACCGCAATCACCATCATCACTATGAGAGACAATTGTGATTACCATTCCATGGTAGCCATGTATCACTCTCATGGTGGGTCTATCTGATATATTATTCTCTAACATATATTTGTGTGCTTGACTTGATATCATATATCATGACTAATGAGACTTTGTCATCAGTCAACACACACTCTAGTCTTATGTATTACTATTGTCTATTTTGCTTCCAAAGTAATATATGACTAGGGACATAACAACAATGTATGTACTCTTAAGATACATAAGGTCTCATTGTTCAGGTCCTTAACCTGAAGACATATGTCATCAAGTCACATCATTCTTCAGACATCTATCATGTATGTGTCATCATCTCATGACTAAGGCAAACATAATAGATGTAATTACTTTTATTATTATCAATTCAGGTATCTAATGCCTCATCACAATCATCATATGATTGGCTCTCTAGGCATACCATACCAACAGAATCCTACTTGCACTTAGATCCAATAACCCATAAATCATATTCCAAGTGATCTTAACAAGTCCATCATGTTTCTACTACACAAGCGCTTTTATTGTGGGTAAGCAACATTTGCTTCAAGTCGGTATATTGCATGTTTCACATTCCTTCATTGTAAGACAACTCGTATGAGATGGAAGTGTTGTAGTATGTTATCTGAGATTCCTTTGCCTATCCATTAGCTACGTTGTTGTTATAGTATTACTAGTGAGTCATCAATGGTCAGAACCTCCCACAAGTTCATCCATATGAACTTCTATATCCATACAGTATCCTTTACAATGTTGGTAACACTAAGGTACTTGACTTCTTATTGTAGAATTAATTAATTGTTTTATGTTGGAACATTTCCAACTAGCAATTCTTATTCCAAGGTCAAAAACAATTTTATCAATTTGAAAGCTTGCATCGGTGTAACTCTTTACACCCAACTCTTACTTTTTGCCATAACTAAAGAACTGATCCTTTTCTTACTTTACAAGTACATAAAGATGTCCTTCATGGTATTCCAGGAACTCTAACTGGAGTTTGATAGATATCCATTCGTCATGTCCAATACATATGAGATAACTGGACATTTATATCATCGTGTCATCCAAGATGATGATTTCATATCTTCTTGTCATGCCCAATACATACAAGATGATTAGTTTGTATATTCTTGTCATGTCTAATACATACAAGATAATTAGTTCATATTTTCTTATCATGTCTAATACATACAAGATAACGAGATGAGTTCATATGTGATAGATCCAATTTTGAATGCATATGGCATCTATCCATGTGTTCCTCATTCTTCATAAGAATTAGGACACTTGTCTGTTGAGAGACTAACTCCATGGAACATGGACAAGTTTTCTCTCACCATTCTGAACCATTTTGGCATTTAGCCAAAGTATGCTCTCTTTCCTAGGACAAGAAGCCCACTTGATCTATCTCTATAGATCTTGATTCATAGGATGCTTCTCTAAAACCCTTTTAGAATGCACTTCGTTGCCAGATTTTTGTAGTATAAGGATGATACTCCCCATCAATATGTGGAATATATATATGCTCCCACTAAATTCTTTTAATCACACATTACATCTTTACTCTGACTCAAGTCAAACTCTTTGACTATCTTGTCAAATTGAAGATCCAATTCTGAGGTGCTTGCTTCAATCCAAAGATTGATCTATGCAGCTTTATAGGCTTTATTTGCATTATTGGATTTATAAAACCTTTAGGATGTATTACATACACATCCTACACAATATTCCATTTAAGGAATGTGGTTTCAACATCCATATTCCAAATCTCATAGTCATACTAAAATACAGTGGAAAGCATTATCCAGATGGATTTATCCATGGTAACTGCTGAAAATATTTCACCATGTTCAACACCTTGAACTTGTTAGAAACTCTTTTCAACCAACTTACCCTCCAAGGAATTCTTCTTCCCGGAAGAACCAAAAGTACCCTATGGGTTTTACCCCTATAGGTGGATCAACCAAAGTCATACTTTGTTGATGTGCATGGAGTCCATCTCAGATTTCATGGCTTCAAGCCATATCTCAGTTTCTGGCTCTCATTAGCTTCTAGGTAGACCGTTGACTCATGATATGATCAACTCACTACCTTCTTGTCCATAAGATATCATATATCATTCAAGATCTAAGTGTGTTCTACTAGAACCATGAGTTATGTGTGTCACTTAAGGAACTTTGAGATTCCACGACATCTTGTGATTCTCTTTATTCCTAGTGTAAAGCATGTGTCCAAAAGGAAATTTGAAGTTTTAGCTAGTAATCACACTCTGACTTATCAAGGTGTGATTCCTTCTTTTTGATACACTTATCATGATACACTATCATTGTGTTTTAGATGGAGTCCATCATGATACATTATCATGGTCTTCCAGAAGGTTCTCAAACTCTTGGTTCATAGTATCTCCAAATCGATCATATCAAAATTTAATACTTATACCAAGATAATTATGTACTTCATTTTGATCTTCTTGAACACTTCAAGAGATTCCTATTTGTATTTCACTAAATACAAACTATCATATCTACTGAGATCATCAGTAAATATATTGAAGTACTATTGATTACCTTTAGCATTTATTCTAAAGCGTCTATATGCATCAATATGTATAATCCTTAATAGAATAATCGTCCTCCCACTACATATAGTGAAGAACCTTTGTCATGTTGCACAATGAATGAGATTAGCATGTCTCTATTGGTTCAACAACCAAAAGAGTCTAGATATCCATCATATGGATTCCAGAAATTCAGTCCCATTTATGTGCTCTAGATGACATCGCTATAGGCATTCAAGTTTGAGTTATCATTTCATTCATTACATGTGTCACACACATTTATCTCTTTAACTATCAAGTATAGTTAGTGAGACATAGGCATTGCCATCAAAGATCATATCTTTAAAATGAAACATCAGTCCATAACACTCTTACCCATACAAGATGTATGATGTTTTCAATGATGGTTGATGTATAATAGCAATTCACTAATTCTATTACATGCCCATGAATGTCATAATGTAGTTGTAATAGTAGAAACTCTTGCTCTGCACAGTTTCTAGCTTTCTTCCTCTTAGGTCCTGAAATAGAGATCTCTATCTCTTTCATCTTCCTAAGATCATCTATAAAGAGGTTATTTCCCTTTACAATGTCAAACAAGTGACAATGGTGGCACTTTCTTTCCTTATCTTTATAAGTGAAAAGGACATATTCCCTTTTACACTTACCCCTTCTCCATATCTTGAGTGATGAAGATTTGGACATTAGCTTGGCTTCAGAACATTTCTTGACCTTGCTTTAGTCTATAGCCTTCACTCTACTGATCATTATCACAAATTTTGTCCTTTCTTCATTCATGCTTTGGCATCAACATGCCAAGTACTTCAAATAGTGGTTTGGCCAAGTTTCTCAACATTTGATAAACTGGCTATGTGATTCACACAACGATTTGTAGAATCATATGTTTGGTCAACTCTTGACCTTTAAGAAATCACAGTCAATCTATATGCACAATCATATTGAGCATATGAGATTATACTTGATCTCGATCTAGCTGATTATACTCAAACATCGCTTTGAAGACATTATACCTTTCATGCTTTACATGATTCTTAAGATGTATAACCACCTCAAGAATGTCCATGATTCAAGCTATCTATGCAACTCATAGTTCATATAGCTCAGCATAAGGTTCTTGATGTCTTAGGCATCATTGGCATACTTCAAGTAAGCATCCAATTTTAGCCTTAGGTGCACTTGGATTGGTTCCACTGGCTCTGGTCTTTTAAGGACTTTAGAGTTTACACTCACTATTGAGAACACTTCTCAATGGTCCCAAACCATATTTGAAGTTTATCTCGTTTATGAACTAATATCAACGATAAAGTATTTGTGTTTGTCATTTGGATTCTACAAAAGAATTTTGCAACATTCAAAACATTTTTTATTTGTTTGATTTGATAAAGTTGACAATATTAATTAGGTCTTTAATTAATTATCACTCCCACTATTTTTGTTTGAATTGATAACCCTCAAGCATCAATTCAGAAGATTGCAGTGTACAATCTTCTAGTGGCAAAGATCTAAAACAATTGCATCAATACCCAACCAATGTTGGAGCTCATGACCAATTATTGAGGTAGGTCAATCATGCCAATTGCATCATATGCAATTCTTGGATAGATGATATGTGCAACACTTTGCCATAAACATATGTATGCCTCAAGGTGCTTGATCCTATCAAGGTCACCAAGTTAAGTCTGACCCAAAACCCAACACGATGAATATGCACCCTACAAAGGCAAACCCACTTATTCACCATCACACTTCCACGAGGTAGATAGTGCACCATGCGAAGGCATGCCCACACTTAGTCAAACAAGTTTTTCATGTGTGCTGCTTTTGGAAGGCATCTTCAACTTAATATTGTATTTGAGGTATTTTATATAAGTACATATACATATCCAATCACCACATATATAGTATGTATAATATACATGCTATAACCACAACGAGAAAACATGCAATATCAATAAAAGTGATGATTATGGCCATCCTATTGTAATTCCTTGGAGCCACAAGGAATTATGATCATCTAAGGTCTACATCATATGCAACCTATTTTTGATGAAGATCTGTGTACTTGAATCATTCTTGGTTGATCGGCTCATCCTATGACACGATCAGCTCACCTCCTGATTGGTTGGTTGGTCGGTCTGGCCTCCGATGTCTGGACACCTCCAACAAGCAGTTGGGCCATCAACTGATTGATCTGGCTCCTTCACAATCCTCCTCAGTCCTCCAGGAAGTTGGCTCATCTGGTGTTGTGTGTCTTCTTATTCGATGTAACAAAAAAAATTTCTACATTTACATAATCTTTGAGAAACCTCAAGTTACATTTGAGGGGAGCAAAGGTAGAAGAGAAGGATCTCAATTTACATGTGGAATAAAAGGTAGAGGCTTTGTATGCAAACTGAGATGCAAACAACCATAACCAACCAAGCACACATAGGGTTTATAGGCCACGATCATGCTACACATCCACCATCAAAACTATTTTAGGGCAACGCGTATGAATTGCATATATACCATATCATATATGTATGTTAGTTTGTGGTCGCATGTGGCATTTAGTCGAACATGAACATTAGTTATTTCAAATATTCACATCGTATGCAATAAATAAATGACGATAAAACCAAAATCTGATCATATCGATTTATCCCAAAACATAGTACGTTGATGTGGCTCTGATACCACTGTTGGTATTTATAGCCTCACAGTAGGCAGCAGAAACAAAACTTTAACTGGCCATTAACCCAGAACAGGAGATCGCATCAATGACTATGTAATGGGAAGGATAGTTTTAGCAAGATATACATGGTCAGGCTTTCCCAGTGACAATACCTCACAGCCATGTATGGTCTTCAACAACATGTCTTGGACGGTGTCTGTGCAACTCCTAGTCTTCGCCATGGACTCTGGCCTCCACCACGGACTGCGGCTGACGTGTCCTCCTGAGCAGCAGGCATTTCCCGCCTCTGTAGATAGTCCACACAGACCACTTGGAACTCCTGTTGTTCTAGAAGAACTGACAGGAAGGAGACGACCCTCTTGTTGGTGTACTAGCACCAACATGCCCTCCCAATCTCAGACTGCTATTCTATAGTTGTCTTTCCCTCGATGTGCCTCCCTATTCGGGTAGTACTTGCTCGGGCTCTCTCAGTTACCAAAACCAAAGAGGACAACAAATTTGCAAAGCAATTGATGTTCTCAGTTGTGTGTTTTGAGAAGCCCCCAGTACCCCTCTATTTATAGTAGAGGGCATGGTCAGGGTTCCCAGTCTGTTCAGGAGTAGAAGGATCTAGAAATTCCATGAATAACTTGCACTGCGGTAGGTGAACCGATCGTTTCACAACTGAAACAATCATTTAGCAAGGTGAGCCGGTCGGTTCACTAGTGAACCGGTCAGTTGGGAGTGTGAACTGGTCAGTTCACTAAGTGAATCAGTCATTTCAATTCCCAGACTTGCCCACAATTGACTTTCCTTAATCATTTCTAATTAATTCAAAGATTAATCCTTATTCCGATCGAATTGAACAAGTGAAACGTGAAAGTTTTCCTCCAACTAGGCAAATCCCAATTTCCTCAGTTGGCAGGGCTGTGAGCCACCGGATTCACCAAGTGAACTGGTCGGTTGGCTCACACCAGCTGATCAGCTCACCTGGGTGAACCATTTGGTTGGCAGTCCTGGCATTGCCAATGTAGTCTCTAATCGACCTGACACTCTAACTAGCTAGTTCAACACTTGAACTTGATAGTTTCGAGTCTAGTCAGTCAATTGTATGTTTAATTGAGTACCTAAACACCTTTAGTCTCAATCTAAACATCATTCATGGACAATCTCCTCTTCCAGGGGTATCCTATGTGTGTGACCATGCAAGTTCCAATTTACGTTGGCAGTGAATGTTCATAACAACTTATGACATCACTAGAAATGAGAGAAATCTAGTAACTCATCATTTCTACCCCAGTAACTCAGAAAGTTGAAGAACAATTTCAACCTACAATCTGTGATTAGTGTTACAATGATCGTATAGTTCCATTGTCTCTGACATCTGGATTGAACTCGAGGCATGGAAATCATCATCTTCAACATTCAATCCATGTTCCTTGACCTACAACATACTGTCTGAGATGCATGTGATTTCACATATCATAGATTGAATCACATGAGTATGGCCATGCAATTATCAGTCTCTCTTATCAAGCAGCCCTGGATATCATACTCCTTATAGGAGGGACAAATCACATATCTATCACTCACAGTCAATCCCCATGCGTCAAAGTCACCCAATCATCACCGTTATAACAATCCATGTTTTAGGACTACGTTTGATGATGTCAAAGTATACCCAACGACATGTGACGAGTGCAGTGATTTCAGGTCTAAGAACCACAATCACCACCATCACTATGAGAGAAGATTGTGACTACCATTCCATGATATCCATGTATCACTCTCACGGTGGGTCTGTCTGATATACTATTCTCTAGCATATATCTATGTGCTTGACTTGATATCATATATCATGACTAATGAGACTCTGTCATCAGTCAACACACACTCTAGTCTTATGTATTATTGTTGCCTATTTTGCTTCCACAGTAATATCTGACTAGGGACATAACAAGAATGAATGTACTCTTCAGATACATATGGTATCATTGTTCAGGTCCTTAACCTAAAGACATATGTCATTGAGTCACATCATTCTTTAGAAATCTATCATGTATGTGTCATCATCTCATGACTGAAACAAACATAATAGATATAATTACCTTTATCATTATCAAATCAGGTATCTAATGCCTCATCACGATCATCATATGATTGGCTCTCTGGGCATACCATACCAACAACTACATCATTAGGGTTTTGCTTGATTAGTTGTTGCCAATTGCGTGGGTTCAGGCTACATCAATCAAGTTACATACAAACCCTAAAAGGTTTCTAGAAATTATTATAATATAACAACTCCAAAAGATATAAAATGTATGAGATATATTCCTTGTCACAACATAATAGGGTATTAATCCTTTGTCCATCATAAAGAGAATAACCATTTAGACCATTCATAATACCTCCTGCAAGAACATCATTATCTTTCAATACTTTTGTATGTCATCAACACACTTGTTGTATGTACATTTAGCATAAGATTTCATCAAACATAAGAGATGTGATGTTCTCAAAGTAACATATTAGGGTTTCCATTAGCATTATGAGAGTATCCCTTAATCATTACAACATTGGAGGAAAATATATATATTAAACCATCACCACTTGATCATTTTAACTAATATTCAGCAAGTGGTTTGGATTGGTATCAGAAATCAACATCCATAAGTTACCCATCGGTTCATATACACACTTAGGCAAAAACATAAGCTCATATACCTTGCATCCCCATCGGATCATGGATGCACTTAGTCAATTACAAAGCCATTGAATCATGGTCATTAGCAAGACCATCGGTTCACATACAAGGCACAAGAATAGACTCATATATAGCACACGACATAACCATCGAGTGGTGGGCTTCAACAAAACCACAAGTTTCCATATTAGGCAAAACCATCGAATCATATACCTAGTGAAGCCATCATTTCTTGAACTTGGTTGACTAATCACCTCATAGAGTAGTAGAGTCATTGGTTGTAAGCAATAGACAAACCATCATTTGTAAACCATAGGCAATCCATCAGTTGTGAATCAATAGATAGACCATCAGTTGTGAACATAGGCAAGCCATCCATTTAAATGGCTAAGTAAACCATGGATTATGAGCATGAGGTAAACCATCGGTTGTAAACATTAGGTAGACCATTGTTTGTTAAGACTAGAATTCATATCTTATACACTAAGATAACCATTGTTTCAAGTTCTAGATAAACCATCGATTCATCTACTTTATATGAGCATCAACTTAGGTATCAAACATGACCATTGATTCTTGGATGAAGTGTAATCATACATTGTAGTAAACAGGTAAAACGTCAAAATAGTAACTAAACATAAACCATCATTTGACATGGGGAGTCAAACCATCAATCATATTTTTAAGTTAGAAATCAGTTCATAACACTTAAGGAGAAACCATCGTTTCAAACAAGAAAAAATCAACTTCCATAAATATGCAAGGTTTAGGTGGCATACTTCAAAAGAATAACATACACAAGATCTACTGGTAGTTTACCTACACAAATACTATTACATATGCCCAAACCTTAAATAAAGGATCGTCTTTCTACATATTACCTCATTTTTGGGGGGAAGATCTACATATAGCAAGTTAAAAGTAAGCATAAAATGGATGAAATTTATACAACTCACCTCAAAGATGATGATGAACGTCTACACAACAAGGTAGATGGAAAGAGAGGAGAACTAATAGATTTATCACTCAAAACGTTATAAGATAGCTCCCTTATTCAAGAACAAGGAAGACCTAGGGTAAAAGAGAAGAAGGAAAAGGTTCTTCAACCACATGCTCTATCTTCCACCAAGAACACCAAGGTTTCATCCAACAAAGAAGAGAGAAGAATGAAGGCAACAAGAAAAATGAAGATAAGCAAGATTATCTTACTTGTCTAGGTAATAAGCTAGGTTAGGAAGCTCCAAACGATCCTACATAGGGTGGATCCAAACCCTAGAGCAACATGCAACCAAGCCTTACCAAGATTCATCCTCAAGAGCTCCTCTTCTCCTCCAAGCAAGAAGGTAGAACCTCTCAAGCAATAAGAAGACGATGAAGGTGTGTGAAGAGTTTGTTTGGGGATAAAAGAGGAGCATATAAGGCTAGGATGAAATAGGAAAGTGGGTTGAGGGGTGAAAGCATGCATGCCATGTGTTGAAAGGTTGAAACCTCCCATCCATGCAAAACATATTTTCCAGTAGTTGTCAACCTAGGGGGGGCATTGGTTGGCATCCTAGGTTAACTGTCAAGTTCTAATGTCAGATGAGCCATCAGACCATGCCCTTTCTTATCCATATATATAACCCTGATCCACCATCGGTTGGTGCACACTATATGGAAAATATTAATTTTTGATGCCTCAAGAAAAAAAACCATGAAATCCTTCACTCTCATAGTGAAACCATCATATCCATACTTACTTAGTGAAACCATCGATCAAGGTATGTAGGTGAGAAACCCTAGGTCCTCAACCCTATGTTAGAAAACACCCTACAACCAATGTTGTATCTAGGTGTTCAAAGCTGGAACTATATGAATTATGTTAAGATCTTTTATGAGGCACATTACACATGTGAAAATTATAGATAAAACCCTAGATATGAGAAGATATCATAAATGTCCATATCAACACATAAATTGCAAAACTTAAACAAACAATATCCAAACTGGAACAAATTTGAAATTTAGCTTTTCAACATGATATCAAATCATAAATTAGAGTTTGATTAAGGTTTTAAGAACCCAATTAAGATAAGAAAGCATGTTTAACCATAATGCCAAGTCATGGGTCTTATAGTAGAAGACACCCTACCAAGCTAAGGTCTTCTCTAGTGTCAGCTACACTGAAGTGCACTTCAGTTCCCATGGTCATGCAAAAGAAACAAACAACATAAGTAAGCAACATTGAGTATATTATCACTTGAAGTTAATATAGTACTTGGATTGAAAAGACTAAACATGAATTTCACATAGTAACTTATGGGTCATTTTTTGTCATTAAAGATACATGACTAATTGAGATTTATGCTATATAATCCTCCCTCTATGATCACCTACTTAAGGGTATATGGTGCTAGGAAATCCTTTGTGCTAGGAAAGACCTTGAATTACTTGATCAAGAACCATATAAATTACTTCAATTCATTTAATTACATGATCATCTTAATTTGATCTCTTAACATGATGGGAAAAACTCCCTCTTTAACATGAAGGGATTTCGCCTTTGAGAATATAAGCATGAATATGATTTTTGAATGCTACATGAACATGTTTTGTCAATGATTGCAAGAACGTAGTTTTAGATATGACATGTATGTGATGATATTCATAGGCATTAATATAGAGAAAGTAACATGCAATACAGATATACAGCTCGAATTGAAACATAACCATTTGTGAGCTTTGATCATTAAAAAAAAGCATGAATCATAATATATAATAACAAGCAATCATCTACAATCATCTAATTTACATATACACAACCACATGACCCACTTACCTGGTGCCAAGCAAATCCTAGTTCAGCCTTCCTAATATTGATTTAAACCCTAATCCTCCTATAAATAAGATTACTTCCATTAGTTTTGATATTAGTTAATATACAAACCATAATCTTGAGTCATTATACTATTTAAGGTTTGTTGAAGTAGGATTCAGGGAGTGAAAATCATAAAATCAAGTTCTATTAAAAAAAAAATTTCCAAATCATATTTATACTTATTTTCAAGCATCAGTTTAACTACTGTGGAATTAAGATGAACTGACCAAACACATAGCATGAGAAATCCATGTTGGAATTGTCCAAAGCCTTACAGTAAGGCTTAGATTGCCCAATCACATGCAACCACCTAGTCCATGGGTAAAAGTCGTCACTATGTCTATTGGAAAAATAAATAGAGGCTGAAAAGATAGCCCTACCCATGACCAATCATGGCAGAACATTATGGATGTGGGGGCAAAAATGTAAAACATACACGGTGGATCATCCTTTAAATGAGTGATGAACCTGACAATCCTAGTTTGCAAAACTCAATCTAAGATGCAATCCCAGATCATGATTTCAAAATTGAGGGAAAAACTTGAGCTTGCAACCATTGAACTCACATTATGAGGTGAGTGTGGTGTAACTAACCCCTAACTCAGGTTCAATGGTGGAATAGTGACGAATAATCATCTCCCACCATGGAAAAAGGACCAAGAATGTTGAGGAGAGACAAAGACCAGAATCCATGAAACTAGCACATTACATGTCAAAACATCATCGCATCCCAGAGAAAAACATGATGACCGCATGATATAAAATATAGTGACGTTGTCAACTACGATCTGAGGTCAAGCCACAACCAAAAATAGGGTTTTTGTCATGCTGGTTTTAAAGGAGAACCAACAATATGTAGAGCTTTGTGGTGGTGTATTAAAACTTAACGCAAACCTGTAGATTGAAACTAAATCTTTTCCAAATGTAGTTGAGGCTATGGATATCAAATGATCCTTCATTCGTAGGAATAAGAGGAAAGAGTTAGGACATAAGAAGCAAGATGAAGCATGAGATTTTCTGAGTTTGGAGCGTCTTCTGGAGTCATTGTCTTGGTACATGGTGGGTTATATATAGGTGTAAGGACTAAGGGTTGGTGGAGTCTGGTATGGAGGTTGAGTTCCTTTGGAATAGGGACTCGATGGTTATTTGGAGTGCTATAGGGCATGGAATCCCATGTAGTTTGGGGTCATCTGGATCACGGAGATGCAACAATCCTAAAAAAAGGGGTTTATATTTCCTGGTGTGGGTAGGTAAAGAGAAGTAATCAGAGTCTGAGGAGGGTGGTACACTGTGATTCCAATTGGGACTCATACGTGTGAAGTAGATGACTCCCATGTAGGTTCCCAAAGTCAAACCTAGAGGTAGACTCTGTTCGAGGATTTTGTGACACATAAAGCCCATTAAAACATTATCTCCAATGTAATTAGGATTCCATTCACAGTTTTGGGGTTTTATCTTTCTTTAATAAATTAGAGGGATCTAGGATTATCCAAAGAAAACCAAAAAATTTAAGTATACAATCTAAATAATAGGAATAAAAAAAATTCATTTTTCGTTTTAAGAAACCCACAAGTCTATATTTTCCTTTTAAGATCATCCTACATTTTATTATCCGAGATTATCAAATATCTATTAGAGGCTCTAAGTAAAATCATTTATTTTTGTAATGAATCATACAAATTTTATTGGGCTATAATGCGAAATAAGTTAGGTCAATTGTACTCCAAATCCTTTTGTATCGCTTGTTCATTAATTAGGATTAGGGTAATAGTTTGCAAAATAAAATTGTAAGATGAGTTATAAGGTGCAAAGCATAGGATTAAGTGCATTTAGGTCCATATAACAAGTATGATATTCCAAAATGTATCTTTAATACCAAATTGTATTTAGTCTTTAACAATAAATTTTGAGGATGCTACAATTCTACCTACCTTATAAAATTAATCCTTGAAATTCTCACAATATTACCAACCTTAGGGTTTTCCATATCCTTAATATTACAAAAACTATGCACTTTAAGGACTAGGTTTTCCTTCTAAACATAAGATTGCACAAGAAAGGTATGATCTAACAGACACAAACTTCGCTCTTACCTTGGCCCTTCTAAGCATCCATTGTAAAATTTATTGCTTGCCTCTTTGGTCATGGATTGTGATTCTTTTCCTCCTCCTTGATATTCTATAGATTTAGGCAGAAGGGTTTGATATTGTTTGCGACACCACAATAGTAACATAGTCCAATGCTAAACCTGCACGACCTGACATGAGTCTTCTTACACTTAGGACATTGAATTTTCTCTTGGGCTACTTGGGTCATTTTAGGAATCTTCCTCTTTTGGGCATGATTGTTGTTGTGGTACCCAAACGGAGTTGAGCTCTTATTCAAGGCATGTCCTAGGTAGTCTTATAACTCTAAGGTAGTAATGTGTTTCTCATACGCAACAAAACAAATTAGAAAAAGATAGTTCTAAAGGGGAGAGTGAAAACCACAACTACTAGGTAGCTATGGTGCTTTCTATCCCCAACAATGGCTCCAGAAAGCTTGATGCATTTTTCCACCTTAGGGCCACACACTAACCAATTGAGTTTGATTAGATGCGACCCTAAGGGTTTTAAAACACACTTGGTATCTTTCCAATTTTTAAAGGGGCCTAAACTGACACACTCACTTAGACTAACACACTATACCTGCAAGTGTGGGGTCGTGTTATAATATAGGCAAATAGTAAGAATACGGTCGATCCATAGGGAGAAAAGGGGGCACTAGAGCTAGCTTAGTTTTGGTTAGGTTTCTACTACGGAGTCTAGGGTTGAAGGGTTGATGGTTGATTTTGAGTTAATTGCACTAAGGGTTGAACAAGCAAGAAATTAAAGGGAAACAAGAATCAAAACCTAAATTAACCCTAGACAGTTAATTCTAATGAGCAAAGAAAGACAAGTTAAGCAAGAATAGATCAAGCTACACTAAAGGAAGCAAGCAGAGGTCTACACAACACTAAGCTAGAAAACTAGGTAAATGATTAGTTAAAGACCTAAACTAGAAAGAACTAGGCAAGAACAAGGCAATGAACTAACTAAGCAAGTAAAGAGCTAAGTAGCTAACACTGGCTAAGTAAGAAGGCAATTAGGGTTTTAATGCAATTAGGAGAAGTGTGGGCTATTCGGGCGAATGCACTTATCAATTGGGTTGGAGTTGATAATATGTAAACATTACTCTTTCATTTAGATTAGCAAACCAAACAACAAGCTAGATGCTAATGGATCGCCCTAAACTACTAATTGGCATGGATGAGATAGGGTGTATGTAGGGAAACAAGTCCCTAACACCTCCTACCCTCCCTTACATGGCTCAATTGGGTTAGGGTTTAGGTGGAATTCAATTGGAGTCTACTCAAGACTAGGTTTCTAGAATAGGAACTCTTAGGGTAACTAGGGGCTGAAAGTAGTAATGCAAGGAGGAAGTAAGGTTTAGACCTCACATCGCCTACATTATAGCCTTGAGAAGGATCGAAGCTAATTACACTAAATTTTCCTATACTAGATACTTAGATCTCTCACCAAGGTGTAGGACAATTTATTAACATGAAGGAAGGTGAATAGCTAACTATGGATCCATGAATTGGACTTAGGAGCAATTCACAAAAAGAACCACATATAGGCAATTTTCCTAGAATCCTAGGTGATCTCAAGCACAAACCACAAAGAAATTTATAGGAAATGATATATATGTAGAACATAATCATTAGAAAACGAAATTAAAATGTTTACATATCATTCCCCCCCCCAACATGGTATCAAAGTAACATTTTTGGCTCCAAATAGCCCACCTAGGGGGCCTAGCTACTCATAGAATAGGAAAATACAAAAAGAAAGGAAGAAGAATGAGTAGAGGAGTACAAAGCCATGGTAGATCGGTGGAGACTCCTCCTTCTCTACCTCCTAGTAGAAGCAACTCGATCTTCTCCTTCTCCCAAGATGGAATGACATGGATATCTGGTGGAAAGTGTCCACAAACCCTAAAATAGGTGTTCTTGAGGTGGAAGATGATGGAATGGAGGTGGAATGGAGTGGGAATAGAGTGGAAGGGGATAGGATAGGATAGAGTGGTTGTAGGGTAGCTAACCTCGAGCTCTAGCTGCCACCTATGTATATAAAGGTGGTGGGGAAGCATTAGGTTAAGTGGGGGTATTATATGAATTTTAGTGCAAAAAAATGTAGGGTTTGGGTGTAGAATGACCGTTCGGTGAGTGAGTATTGTCGTGGTGGATGGGAAAGACCGTGGTGGAAGAATGGAATGAACATGGGAATATGGATTTTTGGGGTCGGTTGCATGGACGTTCTGGCCAGCACGGTCGTGCTGGGACTTCCCAGAACAGCCATTCTGGCTTGTACGGCCGTCATGGACAACTGTTTCATTTTTTGAAGGTTTTTCTGATTGTGGCATGTTCCAAAATGATCATTCCTTGATAGCACCACCGTTCTGGGTTCGTTCCCTAGATATGTGTCTTAAACTTGGTCATCCATAAAGGTTATTGCTTCAATACATTCTTTGACTTCTTGGGGTAGGTTGGGAGTGGTTTTGGCCTCGTTTGGGGCTCTTCCAAGCATGGGGAAATCCGAATTCAAACATCATCTCTCTCTTCCAACAAATAGTGTCCAGAGTACCTATAAAACATGCAAAAAACATCCATAATTCCATTTGATGGTAAAAACACATATTGAGGGATATAACATGTAATATAATAGATGTAGATGTGATTGAAGTGCAATATTCCACAAGATGAATCCCTAAAATAAGGTTGCATCACCACCCAAACTTAAAATATACTTGTCCTCAAGTATGCTCCAAGTCAATTTCTCTTCAATTTTTCAACAAATAAGAAATGACAAATGCATTTCAATAAATGTATTGACTAAATGGGATCAATGATGATTAAGTACATGAATGCCATTTCTCTCCTCTCATGTTTCACAAACCAGTCACAATTAAAGCATTGAGCATGCAAACTTCACATATCGAGCATACAATACACAATTGATCCATATGGCTGTCATGTAACTCCTACTGAAT
This sequence comes from Alisma plantago-aquatica, assembly GCA_963693085.1. NCBI lineage: Eukaryota > Viridiplantae > Streptophyta > Magnoliopsida > Alismatales > Alismataceae > Alisma > Alisma plantago-aquatica. The sequence goes on along the minus strand of OY856409.1, from coordinate 1,277,756,451 downwards.
TGTTTCATGGTGGCGAAGATTAAAAAATGACTAATTTTACTATTTTACATTCATGCATTCAACCTCATATGTCAATCCACATTATGTAACCCAAGTGAGTGTGAAAAAGGGCAAAATGAGCTAAGTTTGATGTTTCCTAGATCAAGGGGAATGCAAATGGAAGAAAGGGTTGCGATAAGAGTTTGGCGTGATATTATATAGGAGCACTCGTGTTTTTTAATTTAGATGATATTATATAGGAGCATCTTTTATTTTTTTTGCATTTTTTTCTTTTCTTTTTCTTTTCCCTTGGTGTAGCTAGGGCACATGGTGGTGAGAATGAATTGGGGGGATATAGATATGTCCACCCCAACTTTTGGAGGTGGTCAACATTGAATATGTGCACTTTGGCATCCTTTCGTGAGGCTTAGAGGTAAGAATATGATAGAAAAAAAGTGAGTCATAGAGGTCTTACAAGTATGGATTTCAACATGAGATCTCATGCATGAAAGCTACTCCAATAATTTCATCAAGTAATGACACACCACATGAATGAGAAATATTAAAACCACATTTTTATCATGAGATCCTACAAACCCTAAGTGTTAGTGGCTTGCTTCAATCACAATTCAACCAAGCAATTCACAAGCATGAGAGAGGTGAATCACATGTAAAAATTTAAAATTGAGATCGTTTAGAAATAAACTATTATAATTCACATGCATTTTCTAAAGGTCGAAATTTTCAATCTAATAAGTAGTGATTGGGTCAAAACATGATTTTAGGAAAGAAATTCTAAATTTGGGGAAAATTGGCCAAAATGGTGCCAAATCACTTTCAATCACATCGAAGCCTTTCTTATGAAATAAAAAGCAAGAAACAAGCAAATCCTAGATACAAATGCAAAAGTTACAAAAATCTAGATGATATGCAATGCATGGCAAGAAGAGTAATATTCTTTTTAAAATTATGCAAAAATGCATGAAATGAACCTATATGATATGCATGTATGTAAAGAAAGCCCTACATCATCTCCGGGTGCTGCACATCCCTAGAGAGATGAATCAAGCAGCTGACACCACAGCAAAACAAGCCCTTTATTCCCGCACTTCCTTTAAAATGTCTTTCATGGAGCCACTTCGGCCTCCGAATAATCTCAACATCTGTTTCCAGGATTTTTGGCATGCATTAGAGTGCAGGATGAATGAATAAGCTCTTATTTCCCAAAAAAAAACACACAAAGTATGGATACACAAGTATGAGAGATGGTTATACTATTTCATCATCTTGAGCAAAAATTTCAAATAAAGAGCATAGATGAAAGTGAGGTAAAGAAAGGGCTTACCACCCTACCACCCCAAATTTTTAAACCATTTTGTCCTCAGCATGAAATAGAAGTTTAGAGTAGTAGTGTAATGGTCATGGAGTCGTGGTGGATAATAGCCAAAAGAGGAGAGAGATACCAAGGTGTCCAATGAGCAGGACAAAGCCACCATAGCTATTCTGGCTTGCCAGCACCACGAGCATGTTGTGTGGAATGGCCATGTTGGTCGCCTTCATGTACTTTTCTACTGATTTGCAATTCTCTTTTCATTCTTGATCTTCTCTTTGTTCGAATCATCTATGCATCATCTTTCCTCCTATGCACCTGTTCTAAAATAATTCACAAACAACAAAATCATCAAGTATAGTATGTGTGTTTTCTTGGAAAAGTGTAAAAATAACCAAAAAGTATAAAAAATGGAAGGTTGGGTGAAACATTCCCCAAACCTAGATGGTTTTACTCCCACTAGTGCTAAGTTCCATGCCTTTAGTCGGGCTTCTTGTAGATTCCTCAATCACTTAACCATTTGGCATCATCATGTATCCACTCTTACAATAGATACATCCCTCATTTGTATTCAACATGTATTCCTTGTCCCATTAACCACACAAGCTATCATCAACTCTTCCATCTGGATCTCCTTCTTTCAAATGATCAGTAGTACTCTTCAAGTGACCATGTTCAATATCCCCATCACGGTCTCACTGGGTTAGGTTCTTGTACATGTTGATATTTATCTTCATGTCCATGAAAGAGACTATCACTGTGCAACTACGCACATGTATCTCGATATTAGTTGTACATAATAATGGCCTTCCCAAGATGTTGGGAATCTTCCTATCCTCTGGGTCCATGTCAAGAATAATGAAATATGTTGGTAACACTACTTCCCTTTCCTTATCTATCATTGCCAAAATATCATCCACTCTTCCTGTAGGCACTTTTATGGAGAGATCCTCTAATTGGAGAGTGCAATGAGCCAGTTTCAACTTGCCTAACCTAGATACACATAGACACTATGGCATCAAATTCACACTAGATCCTAAATCAAGTAGGGATTAGTTTATGTGATGTCCCACTATGTAGCTACATATGAGTGGGGCTCTTGGGTCTTTGCTCTTTGCCAAAAGTGAATGTTGTATGATAAAACTCACTTGTTTAATCAACGTTACTTTCTTAGGCATTCTCCATGTGGATTTCCTCTTCACCATACATAAGTTCTTGAGAAACATGGAATAAGATGGGATCTACTTGATAGAATCCAAAAAAAAATGTTCACCTTAACTTGGTGAAACGCCTCTAGAATGTCAACATTATGTTTTTGCCTCCTTTTGACTTCCGGGTGTTTATCCAATGTTCTAGGGAATAGTGGCTCACTTGCTTTTGTAACACTTGAATAAACAAGATTTCCTTGTGGCATCACATGAGGGACTCCACGAATAATGGGTGGAATTGTAGAACTTGCAAATGAAGTACAAAGAGGAGCACACGGTATCACATGCTGAACAGGAGGTATCATAGAATCATTTTTGGTAATCTTAATCACGATATCACCACTTGGCTGCCTTTGCTTTGTTTTATCAACCTTTGTTTGACTTATGAGTTGATCAAGAGATTTCCCACTCCTTAGGACTGTAATAGCACTACCTTGCTCGTGGTGGAGAGGGTGAGCATATTGTGGCTGTGGAGGAGGTGGATGTGGAATTTGGTATTGAAATTGAAGTTTGAAGGTGAATTGGTGGGAAGGTTGTGATGATGGAGGTGGAGGAGGTGTATAAGGATTTGGATGGACTTGGAAATGGTAAGTGGGTTTCATTTGCATGGGAGGTGAACTATAGAGAATTTTAGTGAAATGCATAGGTCCATTTGCTTTATTGAAACTAATTATGGGTTTTGAAGACAATTTATCCTCTTGGAGAGCAAGTATGGAAGATAGTTGATCTATCCTTTCCTTAAGATTGGTAACATTATTTTGGACATCCTCAAGCTTTTCAATATATATAGAACCTCTTCCTCAAACCTTGAGCTATATGTTGGACTTTGTTGTTCTGAGTAGCTATAGGAGGTGAGGTGCCTTCATTTCTTCATCAAAGGACCCAATAGAATTGACTGAGTGACAAGGAACACTTCTCAATTGGTTCTTCATGAAAATCACCATTTCTCCAAGAATCGTCATCACTTATGGGATTGAATCACTATGAACTAGATATGTCACACCAATGGGGCGATCACCATCATTCATCACGCTAGAAGATTGAATCCTTGAACTTTCTATCAACTGGTCAAACAAGGGCCATGTCTCTTCAGGTGGGTTAGCCATAAAAGATCCTTCACAAGAATAATCCATTGTAGATTGACCCACTGGAGATAGACCGGAATAAAAGCACTAAACTAGCTACGACAAAGGAATCTCATGGTGTGAACACTCTCTCAACATCTTTTGAAATATCTCCTAAGCATCATGGAACCGCTCATTTCCCACTTGATTGAAACTCACTATGGCATGCCTCATTTGTGTCAAACTTGAAATGGAGTAGAATTTCCTTAATAATCCATTCTTCATCTCTTCCCAACTCATGATGTTTCTTCCCAAGTCATATCAATATTTGGCTTTGTCTTTGAAGGAGAACAAAGTCAACCTGATTGAGTCATCGGTTGCTATCGGTGTCCTAAAGGTAGAGCATACTTCAAGAAAGGAGTCTAAGTGCTTGTAGGGGTTCTCACTCTCTAAGCCATAGAAGGTGGGTAGGAACCCAAGAAGACCTAGAGGGATGTATAATTGGCCCCTTGTCCTTTGATCAACTCTACTAGCAATTGGTGATTTGTAGTTTCAAGGCATGAATACTCTTGAAGTGCCTTGTGAGGTGCATTCTGGCCTTCCATCTTGTCTTCCCCAGGTTGTTTTTATATGCACAAGGCACAAACAACAAAATAGGATAAGTTAGCAAACCAATATGCACAAAGAATGTAAAGAATAAAGAACAAAGAATAGCAATGACGAGGGAAGTAGGAAAACACTAAAGAAAAACTAACTAGCTAGGTTGAGTGCCTTTATCCCTAGAAACGATGCCAGAGAGCTGGATGTGTTTCTCAAATGCGAAAAAAAAACTAGAAAATGTGATGCCAAAGGGTAGAGTCAAGTCCGCAACTACTAGGTAGCTATGGCACTTTCTGTCTCCGACAATGACGCCAGAAAGCTTGGTCGTTTTTCCACTTTAGGGTCACACACTAACCAGTTGAGTATTATTAGATGTAATTCTAAGGGTTTTGAAACACATTTGAGATCTTTCAAATTTATGAAGGGGCCTAAATTGACACACACACACACTTAAACTAAAACATTGTACCCGCAAGTGCATGGGGTCATGTTATAGTATAGGCAAGCGGCAAGAATAGGGTCGATCCACAGGGATAAAAGGGGGCACTAGTGTTAGCTTAGTTTTGGATAGGTTCCAACTACAAAGTTTAGTGTTGAAGGATTTGATGGTTAATTTTAAGTTAATTACACTAAGGGTTTAACAAGCAAGCAATTAGAGAGAAACAAGAATCAAAACCTAATTAACCCTAGACAACTAATTCTAATGAGTAAAGAAAAACAAGTCAAGCAAGAAAAGAGAAAGCTACACTAAAGCAAGAGAGAAGAGGTCTACACTACACTAAGACAATAAACTAGGAAAAACAGAAATTAAAGACATAAACTAGCAAGAACTAGGCAAGAATAAGGCAATGAACTAACTAAGCAAGTAAAGAGCTAACTAGCTAACACTAGCTAAGCAAGAAGGCAATTAGGGCTTTAATGCAATTAAGATAAGTGTGGGATGTTTGCGGGAATTTACTTATCAATTGGGTTGGTTGTGATATAATGTAAACATTACTCTTTCATTTAGATTACCAAACCAAACAACAAGCTAGAGGCTAATGAAAAGCCCTAACCTACTATCTGGTCATGGATAAGATAGGGTGTATGTAGGGGAACTAGTCCCTAACACCTCCTACCCAGCCTTACATGGATTGACTGGGTTAGAATTTAGGTGTAATTCAATTAGAGTCTAGTCAATCCCAGGTTTCTAGAATAGGAACTCTTAGAGTAATTAGGTGTTGAGAGTAGTAATGTAATGAGGAAGTGAGGTTTTAGACCTCACATCACCTACATTCTAGTATTGACAAGGCTCCAAGATAATTACACTAAATTCACATATACTATCTACTTAGATCTCTCACCTAGGTGTAGGAGAATTGATTAACATGTAGTAAGTTGAAAAGCTAACTAGGGATCCATTAATGGATGCATGATCAATTCACAAAAAGAGCCAAATATAAGAAATTTTCCTAGAATCCTAGGTGATTTCAAGCACAAACCACAAAGCAATTTGTGGGAAATTAGATATAAGTACATCATAATCATTATCAAATGAAATTATAATGTTTACATATCATCTTCCCCAAACATAGTATCAAAGTAACATTTTTGGCCCCAAACAGCCCACCTAGGGGGTGTAGCTACCCATAGAATAAGAAAATATAAAAAGAAAGGAAGAAGAATGACTAGAGGAGTATCAAGCCATGGTAGCTTGGTGGAGGCTTCTCCACCTCCTTGCAGTAGAAACTTGAGCTTCTCTTTCTCTTAAGATGGAATGACATGGATGTGTGGTGGAAAGTGACCAAAAACCCTAAAATAGATGTTTTTGGGTGGAAGATGATGGAATGGAGTTGGAATGGAGTGGAAAAATGGAGTGTAAGAGGATAGGATAGGCTAAAGTGACTGTAGGGTAGCTAACCTTGAGCTCCAGCCACCACCTATGTATATATAGGTGGTGGGGAAGCATTAAATTAAGTGGGGTATTGTCAAAATTTTAATGTAGAAAAATGTAGGGTTTGGGTGGTAGAATGGTCGTTCTGAGAGTGATTGGGAAAGGTTATGGTGGATGGTAATGACCATGGTAGAAGAATGGAATGAATGTGGGAATTGTGAATTTTTGGGGCTGGTAGCATGACCGTTCTGGCAAGCACGACCGTGTTGGGACTTCCCAAAATGACCATTATGGCTTGCATGGCCGTTCTGGCCAATGAGTTCATTTTTTTATGGTTCTATTGATTGTGGCATGTCCCAGAACGGCCATTTCTTAGTAGAACGATTGTTCTAGGGTCCTTCCCATGCATATGGGTCTTGAACTTGGTCATCCATTGAGGTTATTTCTTCAATACATTCTTCGACCACTTGGGGTAGGTTGGGAGTAGTTTTGGCCTCATTTTTGGCTCCTCCAAGTCTGGAGAAGCCCTAATTCAGCCATCATCTCTCTCTTCCATCAAATAGTGTTCAAAGTACCTGTAAAACATGCAAAAGCCATCCATAAGTGCATTTGATATGAAACACGTATTGAGGGAAATAATATGAAATCTAACAACTGTAGATGTGATTGAAGTGTAAAATGACACAAGATGAAGCCCTAAAATAGGGTTGCATCATGTAACATTCAAAGCTACCTACATTGTGGTGATTACTCATCCTAACAAGTCAAACCTAAGTCATGTAAAGAACTTCTTGGAACGACTTGCTTTAGTGAATCCATGTCTATACTTTTATTGGAATAAAAAATGCATGGCATAGTGAGTGATTGTCATGTCACTGAATTGTATAAGCTTCAGAAACTCTTCCTCCTTTGAAATCATAGTCTTTGATATGTAGCAGTTTGGAAGGCCTCCACTAACTCTACCCATGTAAGTGAGCACCCATAAATTAGGCTGGTTGTCAAGGAAATTCTCCCGCCATTTATATGCTTCTCTTCTCAGAAGGTGGGTTCCAGACCACACATTGGAGTTCTCAAGGTAGGCCTAGTATTAGAAATAGTTCTCCATGACATGTATCCATTTGTTGGCTTTACCAACCACATCTATCTTCTCTTATCCTGAGAAAGTTATCAACCAACAAGAGTTCATGGTTTCCTCTATGTGGATTCATTGGGCTGTCTTCTCCTCTTCCCATAGCGATTGTTACGGCCCGACTAAAACATCAAAGGGTGCCATGGGGATATCATCTTCATTATGTTGATCAACAGACATTGATTCGTTTTTTGAACCCAAGGGACCCTTTCCCTTGTCTCTGGTTTTAACCTTGCCACCTAAAAGCAAAAAATGGAACCAAAGGTTAGAATGGATGAACCTTGAGCTTAGTGTCTATCTACCCATTGAACTAATACCATATTGTGGTTACCCTCCAAGTACATGTATGTCAGAGAAAGTAAACCTTGTCTTGTCCATAACATGGGTCACTTGTCTTGGAAAAAGGTTACAAAACTTGATATGCATTACAATTAGATAAATGAAATATCGTACATTAACTGAAAATTGATTCACACAATGTTCAAAAAGTGACAATGCAAAATGTCTCATCTTGATATAAAATCTAAAGCATCAAATAATCATTCAAACTAGATAAAAGATCTTTTAGAAAGATAGATGACACCCCACCAGGAAAACAGATTCCCTAGTGTCGGCTATGGTAAAGTGCTCACTTCATTTCTCCTTGGATCTGTGGTCTAGAGGCATCTTGTCCCTTGGCTACAAGATGAAAGAAACAATGTAATTAGGTGATGTTTAGTATGTTATAATTTAAAAAGTAACTATACACTTGAATTTAGAAAACTGAACATGATGTGTCATTGTTCATCATTAAATTATGTGATGGATTGAGATTTGTACTATATGAACATCCCTTTATGATTGCACACTTAAGGGTGTATGACGCTAGAAAAGTATTTAAATTACTTGATTGGGAAACATAAAATATTATATCAATTCATTGAGTTACATGCTTTCCTTCGCTTGATCTCTTAGCATGATGGGAAAAACTCCCTCTTCAACATGACAAGATTTCTCCCTCTACGAACTTAAGCACGAATTTGATTCTTGAATATGAATATTGAATTTCAAGTGAACATGATCTCTGAATGATTTCTTGATCTTAATCGGTGTAAAATGTATATGATGATATATATCAGATAGTAATATATGTCAATCGATAAGAAATATATATATACAACTAGAACTGGAACATCATTATTCATGACCCTTGATAATCAAAAGAAAACATCAATCATAATGAATACTTAACAAGAAATTATCCAACTTAAATATACTCAATACCATAACCTGCTTACCTGGTGCCAAGAGAATGCTAGTTTAGCCTTCATGGTCCTAATTCAAACCCTAATCCTCCTACAAATAATATTACTTTCATTAATTTATATATTACTTATAATATAAACCATAATAGTGAGTAGTTATACAATTTAAGGTTTATTGAAAGTGGGTTGCAGGTTCTGAAAACTATAAAATTGATTCTCTCAAAAAATCATTTCCAACTCATATTTGTACTTTTTCTAACAAAGAAATAAATACTACAAAATTAAGAATAAATGAACAATCATGGAGCATGATTTATCTATGTTGGTTTTATCTAAATACTTTAAGAGACTTAGCTATCCCAAACACATTTGACCACATGGTCCATGGGTAAAATCTATGGATATGCATGATGGCAAAATGAATAGAGACTACAAAGACGACCCCACACTTGACCAATCATGATAAGATCACATATGCGGGGGTGGAAACATAAAATATACATGGTGGATGATCCTCTAAATCAATGAGGAACCTAGCAATTCAATAGAGAAAACTCAATCCTAAATGCTATCCCAGATCACGATTTTAAAATCGAGGGAAAAGCTTGATATTACAGCCATTGAACCTGCATTTGGAGGTCAACATGGTCAGTAACCCCTAATTCAGGTTCAATGTTGATAGGGTGATCAAGAAAAGGAGAGAGAAGGTCAATGAGAGACTAAGATTGGAAACCATCCAACTACTGCGTCACGGGTTTGATACAACATTGCATCCCATAACAAACTACAAAGACAACAAGCACTAAAATATAGTAGCATCATCAGCTATGATCTAAGGCCAGGTCACAACTAAAAAGAAGTGTTTGTCATACCAATTTAAAAGGAGAATCTCTGAATGTGGAGCTTCACATACCTAAGGGTGAAAACATTATAGCATTTCCTAATTTCAAGGAGGCTAGGGATCTTGAAATGAGCCTTGGTCTGCATTTGTAGGAGGCGTGAGTTTGGGAGGGTAGATGTGGGATGAAGCATGAGATTTTTTTGGTTTAGAGAGTCACTTGGATTCATTGTGGTGGTATATAGTAGGCTATATATAGGAGTGAAGGCCCAATTTTTGTGGAGTTTGCTATAGATGTTGAGTTCCCGCTAAAATAGGGACTCCCTGGCTATCTAGAGTGTATAAGGCATGAAATCCCATCTAGTTTGGGATCATCTTGATCATCAAGATGTGGCGATCATGGAAAGGGGCTTTTTGTTTTTGGTGGTATTAGGCAGTGAGAAATAGTAGGAGGTCGAGTAGGGTTGCACATTGTGGAGTCCAAGTGGGACTTAGACACGTGAAGGAGATGACTCCCACACAGGATATCGAGTCAGACCCAGAGGTGGACTCTGTACACATAATCCCATTAAAATGATTTGTAGTATAATTACCATTATATTCATGATTTTAGGCCATAACCTTTCTTTAATACATTAGAGGGGTCTAAGATTACCCAACTAAAACCAAATTTTGTAGGTTATAGAAATTAATAACAAGGAATTCGAACAACCAGTTTCTTTTTAGTTTTAAGAAACCTATGAGTCTATATATTCCTTTTAAAAATTATCTTGTATATGACTATTCAATAATATCTAATACCAATTAGAGGATTGCATTTTGGGGAAAGTTGTTTATTGTCCCAATAAAATCACAAATATTATAAGGCTATAATATGGACATGAATTAGATCAATTGTACTCCAAACTCTTATGTATCAATTACTCATTAATTAGGGAAATAGTTTGCAGAATAAATTTCAAGATAAGCAATAAGGTGTGCACCATAGGAATAAATGCATTTAGTTCCACATAACAAAAAGGATCTCCTAAAGTTTTGTCTTTGGTACCAAATTTCATATAATTTTTAATGATATTTTAAGGATGGCACACACACTATCTTCCACCACTCCCCCATGCCATTCACATAAATCTCGGGTTTTAAAAGAGATCCTCTTAGTGGAAGTTTGAATTTTAGTTCAAGAATAAATTAAGGGCTAAATAGTAAAAGAATCAAGTAAAATAACCTAACCTATTTCTTTCTATTTTATCTCCTCTTCTACTCTAGGACGTCACCCTAGTGGGGCAAAGATTTGGTCCCTTCTCCTGCTCCTCCCAAATTACTTATCTAAGCATATTAGGAGCCAAGACATGGATGTTTGGGAGATATTTATCCTCTAGCTATTTGGGAAAGAGAGAAGCATGAATTTTGGATTTTTTCCACTGTGGGGTGAGTGAATTTCATATATTAAGGAGAATTTTTGTGTACTTCATTTTGGTTGCTTAATCAATGGCCTAATTTGTAAGGGTTTAGATAGAAATAAGGAAAATGGGATGATTTAGGACCAATAAAAAATTCTCTTGAATTCTCTACTAGTAAATGCAAAAGTGAGACACATCATGTCTTGAAATTGAATATTACAATGTTTGGATTTAAGTAAGAAGAATTTTAGTTAGTAGATTCTAAATGAAATAATATTTGCTTAAATTTCTATGTGTGTCTAAGTAAACATGTAGATAAAAAAAATGGTAGAAATGTGACTAAAATAGGTATGTGATAATGCAACAAAAAGAATTGTAATGAGCATGGCTAATACTTGTGGATATAGTAGTTGTATTTTGGTATGATATAATAAATTATATATACCTTTAGAAGGATAGTGTTGCTTATTATATGGTTCCCTAGATTGTCTAAGATCGTAAGATATGATAAGGAATGTGAATAAATGGCTATGTGATAACATTTGATGGTATATTGTGCAACAAGTAATGGACATTTTTATGATGATGAATACCTTGGCATATCATGTCATATTTGAAATGTGATGATTGCATTATTTTTCATTGTTTGGCACTGAATTTTAATAAGCTTCAGATATGTTAAATGATCCTTAACCCCTCAATATTAATGGATTAGCTAAGTATTAAGTGATAATTTGGCATACATGGCTAGATGACCTAAACACCATAAAACTCCTCTCATTACTATGTTGGGGTAGAGTCACTACTACCAAAAGGGAATAAGGTGTCGGTTATTATCAGATATCCACATTGGTTTCGAACCAACAACCAAGTGGGCAATGGTAAAACTCAAATATTTTTCATCATTTTGGTGAATCGACAAAGTAAGATTTATCTCAGCAGTTCTTTGTTAGGGAAGAACCAACGACACAGCTTGCAGTGGGTGATGGTAATGTGTTCTACTCTGACATTTCCTGATCGGTTACATGATGAAAAGACCGACACCAAATTACCTAATGTCGGTTTTAACAGTGAATGAATAGTGAAATTTTGGGTGTATATTGTCAGTTTTTTTTTATATAACTGATAGAGAATATATATATATATAATCATCTATTAACAAATAACCAATGATAAATGTGTAGTTTTTTTATATAATAGGCATGCAAACCTATTGTCCAGCCTTCTAGCTTGTCTGGGCCTACTATTTTTTAGAACTGAAAGTTCTGAAGAACAGTAGGCTCTCTACAAGCATCGTGGCTTAACAACATGCCAACACACCTGCAAGAAAAAGATAAAGTTATACAAGCCACATTGTATCATTTTTTGAAGTTCAAATTGCACACAAATCCATGAACTCACAGATCAATTGTTTCCATCTCAACCACACTTCAAATTTATACATATAAGCATGAACAAACTTCATTCTTTTCCTCATATATCACATTAAAATTCACACACACATATGCACTTAACACTCAACTTACACTAACAAAATACATATCAGCATCAGTTGCCATCTCAAATTTTAAGTCACAATGTTATCAACATTCAATTCACACTCACAAAATACATATAAAAAATCTAACATCAAAGTTCGAACTACCAAAAAATATCAATCAACCCTCAAATTTTTCATTTAAATCCACATTTCCAATGAAGCAGGTTGCCCACTACTCACGTAGGTCATTAAGCTTCTCTAATGTACAGGGGCCAGTCTTCTTAAAAAACTACAAAGAGAATGAGACTTGTAATTAGAATTGATTGTTTGTAATGAGAATACTTCATTAAAATATGACTCAAGACTACTAACTTACATTTTCTATACATTTGATTTGTTCCATGTGATTGACAATCATCTGCATATACAACACCACATAATATGTGCATGCCCAACCATTATCTTGTATAGGGGCTTGTAGATTTACAATTACATTAATAAATGTAATCAAGTAGATTTGGTCATGTATTATGCAATTGGAATGAGAAGACTATACATCAACACTCGCCTGAGTTACTAGTTTCTTTTTCTTATATACCTTCCCTCCACCATCACAGAATGCTTTCACACCTCTATAAGTTCAATTAACCTATATGTTGCATTATTAAACTGTCATTAGCGATACAAATATTAACAAAGAGAATGGGCACCGGGAAACCATACTTACACATGAATCACCAATTTTATTGGGTGTCCTGTATTTGGTGACAGTTTATCAGTCTAAGGATCAAAGACATACACCCTCCAAGTCTCAAGAATAATCACTAACAATTTATATTGCTTACTGCTGAGTGAATAGAAGGCAAATAAAATGCAAAGTTAAATCTCACAACAAAATTGTATTCATATATAGGTTAGACATATAAACAAAAAAGCCAAAAACTTACTTAAAAGGGAGCTATGATCACGTTCTTGGAAGCACCAAAATACTACATCGCAATATTTAGGTATTCTTTGACGCCACTCGGATCTCTCTCTACATCACTAATCAATGATGACATTAGAAATCCTACATTTACTATTCTGAAGTCTTGAGCCATGTAATATGAATGACAAAAATATATTATATAATCAATACTTAGTTTATATGTAGGAAATAATTTAACAATGTTCACATATGATGTGGTATTCTCATCGTATCCAAAGTTTTATCAATGTTGTGTACATCTAACCGTACTTAAATACCTCAGAAACATTTGCCAACACTATAGAAGTGACCCGCTATACACCTACCATATCCTCTCCAAGGTTGATCACAATGGTATATATTTGGTCTATAGTGTCCAACCATCGTGTCAACATCCAGTAGTGAGGGATTGAGGAGTCGAACTCCTCTGGAATAAAATGAGGGGGTAGAGGCTTCAAAACTTTATGGGGATTCTTAGTTGTTGTAGGTTGCATGCATGTATTCTAATATTCACTGTTAATTATTTTATATAAGTTTCAATATACATTTGTCATACCTAAGAAATATAATGAGTCGTTTGGGCCACCCAGTCAACCCACATTCTAGCTATCCGATTGTAGTGACATCTGGGTGCTCGTATGGGAGGGGTATCTCGTTCATTCTTGGAAAGACATGTATGACTCACATGGTAGTGAATAGCGGGAAGATGAATACTATGAACCACATAGGCATTATTAGCCTTGGCACCTGCCATGATGTTGCCTGTTGGAGCATCAATGGCAACACAACATCTTTTGAACTTCTACATTTTTATGAAATACAAAATTTAATTTGACAAACAAAAATATTGACTTGAAGGATTATTTTATCACAAGGTAATATAAATTGATGTGAATTGAATCGTACTCCGGTTGTGCCTTGATGGTTTGAAGGACTACTCCCAATACACACTATGGGTGAGTGCTGATCCGGTTCTGTGACTATTTGAGAAGTTGGTTTCTGTGATGCCTGAGAAGCTATATATTTCTCCAAGGCTGCATCTACAATTCTCTACACGTACTCTGCATCCACTTCCACTTTCTTGTCTTGTTTGCACTTATGATGGGATGTACCAAAAAATATTTTATCCCATACACATCTCTAGTGCCCCTAACATGTCTAGAATGCTCTTTTGTCCCTAGAGAAACCATCAATTCATTGTGTGTTCCTTGAGGGGTGAACTTTCCCTTATTTGCTTGGGTAGCCATCTCTAATTAATTATCTTCAAAAATGGACTAATCATGAAACAATTCAATGAAAAAACATGGTCAATATTGTGAAACTAAGAAATTTACCATTTTATTTGCCACCTCCTGTGTTGTTTGGATGGGAATTTCTCTGGATTTATTTATCCTCGCATCGATCTACTCAGTATAGCAAGGCACTCATCCAAAAGAACTAGAAGACTCGACAGTAGAAAGATAGAAGTAGATAGTTGTTGTTGTTGCCCTTGCTCTTTTCCTTTCTCTTACTCTTGCTCTCCATCTTCCCCTTATTGTTGTTGTCATTGTAGCTCTTCCTCTTTTTTTAGCATCTCTCTCAACATGTGTCATTTCCACTAACCACATGAACTTAACCAGTGGTTGAGCACATTCTTGTCACGCCTTTCTTTTTGAGTGACGTGAAGGGCTTGATTAATTCATACAAGTGATATTCTTAAGTAACCATAAGAAATGATAAAAATGTAACTAATTCAATACCTAGAATACATATGTTTCTCTCCATTGAATAAACTCCTTCCAATCATCTTGATTAATATAGTTCCATTTAATCTAGGGTTCCTTCTTGTCTCCAAAGACATAGTATTTTGTGAGGATTGTCTTCCAATCTCTATGTCTTCTCCTGATGAGCTATATAAAAGACGTGTGATGTAGATTTTCATCAAGTTTATACTATCCCTAAAAAGGTTCAACATTCAATAGTGTTTAGAAATGTTAAAATAAAAGAATATAAAAACATAGCTTCATTTATCTAACCTCTAAATCCCTCAAAATGAGGTCTTTTTGGACCACACTCACTTGTCTCCAATCCTCAACAAAGAGATTGACTTTGCTTCGAGAAAGGACCCCACAATAGCTGATAAACTCTTTAGTAAGTGGCATGCCTACTTCATTGAATTCAACAACACCCTTCCTCTCTTGCCTATTTGTGACATCTTACATCACAGTTATCCCTCTACCTCCCTTACATTTTTTAGGGAGAGCACCATCAGCACCATGGTCAGGTTCCTTAGGCTCGTGATCATTGTGCTCCTAGTTAGATGTATCTATAAAATCAAAAGTAAACAAATGAACAAATTTGAATCGCATAAAAAAGCCAGATCGCATATAAAAGTCAACATTGATAAAAGTCAGATCACATATGAACAAATAAACATGTTACATAATGCAAAAAAGTCAGATCATGTATGAGCAGTTTACATTAAACTAATATTCCTTTCGTGTGATCTTCATGTGTATAATCATCAGTGTTAGATTCAACATTAACACTTGGTAAGCCAACAGAAAATGGACTACAATCATCATACTTGTCATAGTGCTTTTCTTCATCAATAGGATATGAAATGAACTGTCTTTTCCCATGAAGAATGACATACCAAATTTATTTTGTGGGGTCATTGATATAGAATACATGATTTTCCTGTGATGCCATGATGAAGGGTTCATCTTTCTCAACTTTCCACATAAAATTCACTATTTTAAAACCGAGTTTGTCAACTAAAAATCCTTTATTGTTATCAACCCATTTGCACCTAAATAATGGAACTCTAAACTCTGTGTATTCAATTTCCCATATGTCTTCAATGACACCGTAATAAGACATTTTTCCTTCACTTGGACTCTTATCCTTAGCACTAGAAAAATACAATGAAGATGCCTGAAGGGTGACCCCACTATTTTGGATGACACTTTTTATCATCTTGACATTTTGTGTAGTATGAAAATCTATTTATGTCAAACCCTTCATAAAATGTAACATGGATCTTTGGCTTATACACGAGCCATTTGATAGTTTTTGTAACATTATTTGGTGTTTGAGATAGTTGATTGAATACTTCCTTTTCAAACCACCTAATAGATGTCCAATTATGCTCTCTAGCAAGCCCAATTGAACTGGTTCATAGATAAATTTTCTTGAGCTCGATGGTGTGTTTGGTGATATAAATACCCACATCGTCAATGTTGTGCAAAATATGCAAGTGTGTTTGTTCCCACTGCTCACAGCTGATATTTATTTGTCGTTCTCACAAAATACCTTTCCTAGAATAAACATCAGGGTTCACGACATCAGCAGTACTTTCATTGCAACTCAAGAAGTCGATGCAAAAGTCCATAACCTCCCTAGCAATATAGCCCTCAATGATACTTGCTTCTGGGTGCCAACAGTTCTGAACATCACCTTTAAAAACACTCATGTACCACTCAAAAGGATACATCTGATGTAAGAAAACTAGACCCAACATTTGGACTTCCCTAGTCAAATGGACAATTAGATGTACCATGATATCAAAGAATGAAGGGGAAAATACTGCTCAATTTGACATAGGGTAATGACCACTTCTCTTTGCAACTTATCTAAAATCTCATAATCAATTACTTTTCTACATAGAGTGTTGAAGAAGAAGAAGAAAAGTCTAATGATTGCAAACCTTACATGCTTAGGAAGGATAGATCGAATATACACATGCAATATATGTTGCATTAGAGTGTGACAATCATGAGATTTAAGCCCTATCAGCTTTATATCCTTCATTGATATCAATCTATGGATATTGGCTGAGTATCCATGTGGTACCTTAACATTACGCAAGCACTAGAAAAAAGTTCTCTTCTCCTTTATAGACAAGGCATAATAAGTAGGAGGTAGATATGTGGGTGTGACCTTTGGTAACTTCTTTTGTTAATTCTTTCCTTATACCCATTTCACATAGGTCCATTCTGGATTTGATCCCATCTTTAGTCTTACCAGGTACATTCAATAGTGTCAATGATGCTATCACAAACATTTTTCCTAATGTGCATGACATCGATACAATGTCGAACTATCAAAGACTCCAATAAGGAAGATCCCAGAATATCAACCTCTTTTTGAATAAAGACTTTTCACATGTGGGGGTATTACACAGTCTCTTACCAAAATGATTTACAATGTTGTTTACTCTTGCATAAACATCCTCCCTTAACATAGGTTTAGGGGCACTCCATTCCTCAGTTGAGACATTGAATGTTTTGTGCAACTTTCGATAAGGATGCACTTTTGGAAGAAACCTTCAATGGCCAAGATATACAGTCTTACCAACATATTTGAGTTTGATAGAAACTATATTTTTCTCACATACAGGACATGCCTTGGTTCCTTTGATGCTTTATCCAGACAAGTTCCCATAAGTAGGAAAGTCATTAATAGTGCAAAATATCATAGCATGTAAATTAAACATCTCTCAATGCAAAGAATCATAAGTCATCACACCTTCTCTCTATAATTTGTTTAGGTCATCAATCAGAGGTTCAAGGCAAACATCAATATCATTGCCAGATTGTTTGAAGCCCAATATCAGAAATGACAACATTATATACTTGTTCTTCATACACAGGCATGGAGGAAGATTTTATACAACAAGCATGACATGCCAAGTACTATGTTGGTTGCTTAATGCTCCATATCCATTCATCCTGTCAGTACAAAGTCCAAGTCATAAATTCATGGCTTCTTCACCAAATTTAGGATACAATATATCAATATTATTCCATTGCGGGACATTAGACACATGTGGTAGAATACCATCATTGTTTTTCTTTAACTCTGCATGCCAAGATAAATTTTTTATATCTAAGACATTAGCAAACAAGTGTTAGAACTGGGGTATTATAGGCTGATACCATGTCACCATGGCAGGAGACTTGGTTTTGTCTTAACCGATGTCGTCCTTTTATACCAAGACTCCCCAAATTTTGTACATTATTTCATATGATATAGTCCTTTTTAAACAACACACAATCATTTAGGCATTCATGTATCTTCTTAGCCTCCATTCTCATTGGCAACAACATCTTTTTCATTGCATATATTGAGATTGGAAGCTCGTTGCCTTTAGGGAGAATATTTTTCAACAAAGACAATAGAGAAGTGAAGCTTTTATCGCTCCATCTATTGTTAGCATTCAGAGTATACAACCTCAACATAGCGCTCAACTTTGTAAACTTAGTACAACCTAAGTATAACAATTTCTCGGCATGATGCACAACCTTTCTAAATATGGGAGGTGGGTCTGTAACATTTACCCCACAAATGTCTAGCATCGTATCAACCATGTCTGTCAGAATTGGTTTGTTCTCATCAACATCATCAGCCATTTCTTCTTGGGCACAACTACCACTACCCACATCTGCCAAACTCATACTAGGAATCTCTCCATTCCAGTACCATTTTTATAGCCCTATACAATTCCATTGCACATGACATGATCCAAACTCATACTAGGAATCTCTCCATTCCAGTACCATTTTTATAGCCCTATACAATTCCATTACACATGACATGATCTTTAATCGTGTCAATAGTGTCAACTTTCAGGTTGTTGCTACAATTCCTACACATGCAATAGAACCTATCTCCGGGTTGTTTTCTATGTTCCTCTACAAATCTTACAAACTCATCGAGACCATTAATAAACTCTGAAGTGCGGTGATTTGGTATCGGCATCCATGATCAAGCCATTTCTATATAATCATATGGGAGATGAGTAGCTCATCAGGTTCTAGTTAGTAAGTTAATTTTAGGAAAAGAAATATGTTTGAATAATTGAGCCCTAATCATCTAGTAGCAATCAGATTCATGAATGTGTACCACCTATCCCATTCTTTGACACTTCATATCACTAGTAATGTATAATATGTGTTTGATTTCAATAAATTTTGGCAGCATTTCCCCGTAGTTCTCCAAGTACACCAATGTAGATGAGCAAATATCCACCTATATATGTACCCATATAACAAAGGGGAAATGTTGTCGAAATTTGTTGAAATCGAACACACATTACACACTTACACCCTACGTGAGATGAAGTACTCAAGAATAGTCCCAAACTAAAGACTATCTAAGGTTTACTCCTAATGAGTAAATCTTAGACGAGTTTCTAGGCCAATGATGTAGTTTAGAAATATTAGGATTTATTGGAAAATTAGGGTTTATCACAAATTATTTGAGCAAGATAGTCAACATAAACATCGACATTGTCAATTCAAGTTAATTTATAGAAATTCATATCCAATTTTCATGTATTAATTCCTAGTTGCCAACATTTTGTCCATACTAACATTTAATCGCTAACATGGAACAATGCACTTAAAACATATATAAAATTAGGGTTATAGTTTCAAATAAGGAATTGTAATTATCAGAATTTATTAATGAGCCCTAGAATTTGATTCTCTCATCATCTAAGTTATAATTTCATTATGATCATGTAATAATCCTAACAAAACTAAATAATCTTTTTGTTTAAAATGAGGAACCCCTCCTGGGACCGACCACTATTGGACACCACCTAGCCAAGGGTAAACCCCATAACCATCCGTGTACATGGGGGCACCACGGCGCGCTCAATAACATGTGACCTTTGTTGCACTCTGAGGGTTATGCAGCCAGAGTCAAACTCAGGTCCCTTCATTGGGGATTGTCAAGCCGTACCACTGGGCTACTCCCTTGCCAATAATGAACATGTAATAATTCATTACAATCACCATTAATTCATAATAATTTTCACACAATTTATAAGATTTATTCTCAATTTCATCACAGTTCACTACAAATGAAAATCATAAAAATATTTCTCCTCCTTCACTTATCTCCTTCCCTCTCTCCTCCTTCCTCATCTCTCCACCTTCCCATGCCCTACACGATTTCTTCTCAATACTAAGAAGAAATCATAGGGCACGGAAAGGAGGAGAGAGGATCATGGAGGAGAGGGGAAAGGGAGATGAGTAGGGTAGGGAAAGGAAGAGAAGAAGAAGGATGAGAGGCTACATGTGGCTATGGTTGGTGGCGGAAAAAGGAAACAACATCAGCAGTGAGCAGTAGAGCAGTAACAATGAGCTTTTGGCCGATCGACGTGAGCTTTGGGTAATCAATGATGAGTAGCAGAGCAACAACAGTAGTAGTGGTGAACAATGACAGCGGCAGTGAGCAGCAACAGTGGTGGTGAGCTGCAATGGTGATGAGTAGCAGTAGCATCGACTAAGAGGAGAAATCACAATGAATCTTCGGAGCAGCAATAATACAGAAAATGCAGGTAGGAAAAGGGGAGAAAGGGTTTTGTCAGTGGGTTAAGTAAGACATATACCGTCTATTATATATATAATTGACGATGCAGGATATTTCTTGGCAGTTGCTAACTAAAAACCACTAACAAATCAAGTACGTTCGTCATCAGTTGGTAGTAAAAGATTACCTACAAATCTCGCAACACAACAGTTCTTAACACAACCTTTCTTGACATATATGGTTGGAGTAACCAACGAAAAAGGTCAATTGGGGGTGGGAAAAATCCATGGGACACATGGTGCAAAACTCTTTGTCGACAGTCTCTTAGGATTGACCCGGCCATAAAGATCAATTCATCCTATGGGTTAGTTGGTGTGTGCTTATCGTTGTCCCATCATTCGTTAATAAGTTAACTGACAATATATGTTTTTTGGAGGCAACTGAAATTCTCTCAAAAAATTTACGTGAAATTCCATTTTCGCGAGTGATATGTAGCATCAGTTTCTTTCAGAAGTGACCAATGAGAAATAAAGTGCAGCCTGCATTTTCTCAAGTGCACTAACTGTAGTGGTTGTTGACCTTGAACCGATGGGAAAATGAACATAATCGGTTTTTCTTACAAATATAATCGACACTGTATCTCCAATATGTATTAGTGAGTAAAGGGCCCATCATGTATTATGCACATATCTATGACAAGGAGGACTAGAGGCGGACTACATTCCAATAATTAATCTATATGGAAATTAGTGGGGCCCACAAAGGTGGGATAGAGACCTCGAGTTCCTTAAGAAAGAATGTGAAAAGAATTAGGAGGACTTGTAGAGGTGGGATAGAGGCCCCAATACTATTATAAGTGAAATGAGAAATATGTAATGTGAAGTTGTGAAAGAAATGTGGTTTGACCCATCCTTTTATTTGTTGCAGTATGTTTTGGTTGTGTGTTTAGTCTCACATTGAGGAGCATAAGAGTAGTACCCTATCTAGACTCCTAATAATGGAAGCTTGTAGTCACTTATTGGTATCTTAATGTAATCTCATTTATTATTCTACATCGTATCAGAGCATTTTTCCAAACTCTAGTGAGAAATAGAGAGAGTCTTCACTGACGGGTGATTTTTGTCTCATTTTTTATTAGGCAACCTGCCAGGCACCATACTAGGCACAATTTTTGTTTCCTCCATTCTTCCTTCTTCACAAAAATTCTCATTGGCAGAGTTTGTCTTTCATACCATCTGAGCTACCACCAATGTTTGTTCAATTTTTTATTCAAACATTATCTTACTGTTATGCAACAACTTTTTCTTATTATTATCTTTGTTAATTAATATCAGTTTTTGCATTTTTTTTTCTTTCTTTCTTTCCTTTCCTTTCATATGTCTTTCCTTCATAATTTCTTTCTATTCTTTTATCCTTTTTTGACCCAGCTTTCTTTCTCCCTTTCCCTTTGCTCTATTTTGTTGCTTTCTGTTCTTTCTAATCTACTGTTTGGTTTCTTTTTTGGTTTTCCATTCAATTTTGTTTTTCTACTAATTTCCTTTTTCATTTCCCCATATTTTCCCTTTTCTCTTCCACCCTTTCCTACTCTTGTTCTTTTTTATTTATTTTACATTTGTAATATATACATACATATATATATATATTTATTTATTTATTTATTTATGTCCACTCCCTCTCTCCGTTCATTTTTTTTGCTCCTTGTTCTACTTACGGTCAACGATCCTCCCTCCCTTTCTCTATTCTTTACTTTTTTAGTCCTTAGCCCCTCCACCCCCTTTTATTCTAGAAGCCGCAATACAATGGACAACGAGGACCATGCTTTTAATCCATTGTGCTTGTCATAAAAAAAGTCACATCCCTTCTCGATATGCCAAATGTCCCTTACTGCATGTCGGCGTTGTTGCAAATAGACATCTCCATACTTATAGTTGCTTCGCACCTCCCTACCTTTAGCCAGTGATTTAGACCATGTCATGGGCTTCTATTTCTTTGTTTCTCTACAAAAATTAAAATAAAATATAAAAGAGAAAATAAAATACCACGTGCTAGTTTATAAAGAACTCCAAAAAAATAAAAGTAGCACCACACTAATTTTTCGTCCACTATATATGGTTCCTCTAATCCACATGGATGAGTGTCTTTGTTTGATTTAGGGATATTATAAGTTTCATATCATATCACTTATATTTTTGTGTTAAATTATTTTTCCTACCGTGCCTATGTACTAGTATTTCTTTGTCTAACTATCGTTCCTATATACTTGTAGAACTTGTTTTTAATTTTTATGTCATCATTTACATATTCATTCCTCTATCAGTGTTTATGACTTTCTAACCCACACACTCTAATGATCCTTTTTTTGGTTGGAGTGAGGGGGGAATAGAGGAATATAAAAGAGATGATATGGAGGAGATAAGATGAAGAGAATAAGCCATTTAATTTGACCATGTTGTATAGTTTTTGTATAATCATCTATGTTGTTGACACCTATTATAGCACATATTCCTATAGTAGCACATCCTAAACACATGACGACAAGCTATTGGACAATATTCTTATAGCATTGTTCTTATCCCAACAACCACACACAATTACTATGTCAATGCTTCTTGTGTGGAACTACTTCAACAACAATGGAAAGTAAAATGACTTCTATAAATATTCTCCACCATCAACTTTCAGATTTTTGACAAAGTTTCAAAAATGTATTCGTGATTACTCATGTGGGTCTGGTGATTGTAAATTTCAGGAGGGGTCCCATATAAAATCACTTATTCTATACTATGTTACCTTCATCAAGGGAGAAGACCTATTTGTTTCTATCTGCTATCTTCTTTAACAACATTATTGAAATGTCTTCAATTTTTCTATTGTAAGATTTTGGGAAAGATCATTTCTCGTCAATGGGAGATCATTCTTGTCAGGGGAGAATAATTTATGTATGAGATATTTTATTTATTTCATGTATTAGCAAGATGGACATTTGTTTCACCCATGATCCAACTTGAGGGGGAGTGTTAGAGTATGTATGTTTTGGTCTTGTATTTAGTACCACATTGGGGAGTATAGGACTATTACCATATTTAGACTCCTATTTATGTAAGATTGTGATTACTTTTTGGTATCTTAATCTAGTCATGTTTATTATTCTACAATACCAATGCGTATGAATGAAATGAAAGCATTCTATAGGCACCTACCTAGCCATGTTATGGACCTACACTAACATCATTATCTTGGGGTTCAACTAAAACTTGATATATGAATGGTGTGTTGCACATATGCTAATATTTTGATTAATTGTACTCAACTTGGTACATGACAAGTAGATTTAGCGCATAATGAAAATATGAGGAGTTAATAGATAAATATTATCATTTAATAGAATGTGCATGCAATATGAATGTCAGAAACTATAGATAACTCTTATGGTCATAATGGATATGTATATAAGTTTTCATGAATAAATGATGCCAATAAGAAATATTCTAATTAGATATTAACTAGAAATGAAATGGGATGGACATTTGGTACTGACAATGCAATTGTTGTATTTCATACATGAGAGGTACTTAATTGTTTAGTCAGTAGCACGTATCACTTTTTTTTTATAGAATTTGTATTATCTACTATTAACTCCATAAAATTACATGATATTATATCTCAAATGGAAGGTTGAGAATTACATGAATCTTTATTAGAGATCGTATTCATCTACTTAGAAAATGACTAGACAACCAAAGGTGAAATCCTCTAGGGATAAACTAAAAGTCATTTACTTAGAAAACGGGAAGAGCTCACATGGAATGTATTTCAGTCAAGAAGTTTTATAGTGGGAAATGTTCAAAGACTCTTTCCTATTCTGAGAGTCTTAGGGGGTGAGATTACTTTAGATGTCATAAAGTGCTTTTATGTTTAGATTTAAATCATTGATCACTGATACCACTTGCATAAATTGAAACAAGTGCTTAATTTGTAGTATCATATAAAAGGATTAGTTTCATTATGTTGGTTAAAATCATACTAATAAAAATGTTTACTTTTTTACAAGTGATGATTATCAAACTGTATTATGATAGTTGAGTTTTAAATATATCTTACAATAAATCTTAATAACTCGAAGTTATAAGTATAATGGGAGTGGGTTTTAACAAATATCAACTAAACCCCTAATGTAATTACATCTAGTTTATTTGAGCACCATATAATTTCTCTAACATTTCAATTTATGGGGAAAGATACTTTTTATTGGTCTAGGGATCGTGAGAACATTAAATTGAGTAGTATTTATAATTGATGTGGGAGAATGGGGATCCTCACTTGGTGTGGTGTCGTTAGCTTTATAGAAATCACCTAGATAATGAGTGCCTTACCTCACAAAGACTGGAGATAGACCCATAGAGTCCATAACACAATAGTCCTAAGGAACGTATATATAAGGAAAGTAAATTTCAACTATAATCACTGAGTATGAGGACTTAAAGTATCTTGAACTTTAGCATAATTACCCTTTCCTTACTAATTGAAAGGTTTGTATTGTTAGGTACCCATGTTTTCAACTACAGTTTGTAGGTCATAGGGATTTGAGCTCATGTAGTTAATACTAACCTAGATCGAGGTGTATGAAGGTATTTGTAATATTGGGTTCATTGAGTTCTTATAATGGGAAGTTGAATGTAATTCTTCAACCATTTCTTGGTGGTTGCAACCCAAGTTAATACAAGAAAAAGAATAAAAGATGATGAATCAATTGATTAGAATGGCTAAGCAGCGTAGCTCTTTTTTGTATTTTATGATTTTCTTATTTAATCCATTAATATTTAGTGATATAGTCATGTTTTAATTATAGTTCCGACACAATTCTTAAAGGTCTATGAGCATGTTCTATCTCTATATAGGTGATTTGTCACTCACTAGGACTATGCCTTTCACATGGGTTGAATAGATACTTTCCAACTCTCTACAATAGTCACATGCATATTTTATGATCACTCACAATTACAACGGTCTCAATAGAAATAGGAATGCACTTTTGAGGCAAGATTCATGTTTGAGTAGAAGTAAAATCATTACTATACACTAATAACTCTGAGTGGGATGGTTTTACTATCAATTAGCCTTAATTACAATCATTATCTTTCAATATTAATTGACTTATCATAGATATAGTCATATCTCATATGTTATGTGAGTTTAATAGAGTCAAAAATTATGTGGACATCATATGAGAACATGTCATCCACAGGTTTAACTAAGATGAGCAGTTTTTCATATACATGTTGAGATTTCCAATATAAGATGGCTACAGTTGTAGTGATTTTCTATAGATTTTAGATGATATTTTGAGGATTGAATTTAGTTAGAGGTTAGTTTTATCCGTTCTTTTACATTTGACCTTTATTAATTATACATGGTTATTCATGATCTTTATTGGGATCACACTAGAATTACATGTTTATGTAGGTGTTATGCATCACATACATGCTACAATACTCATTTAACTACAATAGAATAAGGTACATGATGAGGTTGAGGTATGTACAAGGATACTAAACATGTAGAAGCATTGACGCATAAGAGGGCATAACCTAGTCACATGTTGTGATAGGTCAAATATGTTTCGTTGAATTTATTGCAACACTTATTTATTTGTTGGTTCAACTAGTTTCTACACATTCCTTTTGTTACTTTGGATGTGATAGATACATGTAAACTTTGTTGTGTATAACTACCATATGATTTCTTGTTAGAGATAGATATTACAAAACCTATGATGTTGGTAGATATTTATCTCCTATGTGTTGTAATCTTCACTAGAAAGTGTATCCAAATAGAATTTTTACCACTTGAGGCACACAACTTCGATGTAGGAATGAAATTTTTGGAGAAATATTGGCAAAGTTAGATTTATTTACCAATGAAGTTATATAATGTGACGGATCTATTTGGATCTCCCTCAAATCTTACATGATTACATGGAAGTTCTACCTACATGTGTGGTATCTCCTATAGCTATAGGTTAGATGATGAGGAAGGGGTGTACATTTTTCCTAGCACGTGCGGTTGACACTAGGATTAAAACCCTATATTTTCACATGTGCCTATGTGAAAGGAGTATATTATAGTTTTTAATTGTCTCTACCATGCTTAGATCCGTATGAAAGTACTAAAATTAAGTCAATCTATCTTCAAGTACTTAGGTTATGGCACAAGCATCATACAATATGGATAAAATTGACTTGATGGGCTAAAGAAATAGTTCTAAGAAATTCAAGATAGAGGTTTTATACTACGAAGTATACCATGTTGAGGACCATCAATGTTGTTTGTAAAGAAAACATGATACTAATATTTTTATCAATTATAGTCTGGTCAGAGTAGCCTAAATGGTAAGTCCCAATGAATGATTGTGTTCGAACCTCACTAAAGGCACTTTACGAATGGAAATCCATGTTGATTTGGCATGGGAGGGAGTGACCCGACCACATCCTCTAATGCTTTGAGATTTTACCATGTCGGGCTTTCCCGGGGTGGATTCTCTCGGTCAACAAAAAAAATATTTTTATCAATTATAGAAAAGAAACAATTTTATTATCAATAAAAAATATCTCTTGTGTTGGGCTTATTATATTTTTAATAAACTGGGGGTAGAAATTACCTACTCTTAGATTGTCTTGTGATCCAATATTAACTTACAATTCAAAGGGAACATTTTCAAAAGAAAAAGATGTTGGACCAGTCAGGCTCTCAAGAGAACGAACTGACCAAACAATTGATTGGAGAAGGTAGCGATATCAAGACTCCGGACGTCGACTGGCCTATGGCCATGAATTGGGAGATTTTCTCTTCCTCCAAAAAAATGATGCTCCCAAGACATCAATTAGAACCCCATATGGTAATTATGAGTTCAAGGTTAGGCCATTTGAGCTAACCAACACTCATTTCATCAATTTCTTGACCATCTTTATTATCATTATACTTACTCATATTTAATATACTATATTATGCATATAGAAAACAATATGAGACATAAAAAATATCTATATAAAAATACTACTAATTTTTAATGTCATAATCTCAAATTTTATAATGCAAATTTTAGTTATACATTGTAGAATTTCTAGCCCACATGAATACACGCAAGGTATTTGAGTAAATCCAAAGAAAGTAGACTTTACACCAGTTGAAGGTGCATGCAATAAAATAAGGAGTTATGTAGGTTAGAAAATTATGATAGGATTTAATATATGAATTTAATATTACTTCTATGATTTTGACTCAGTTGACATGAAAGGAAGTTTGATTCATATAGACCAATGTGAGTATAGTTTGAAGTAGTTGAAAGTTAAGTTGAATCTGCAGTGACCCAATTTCAACTTTGCTAGAAAATTAGGCTTTTCTCTAATGGTTACATGCTTTGGTTGATTAATCCGTGTTAATAATGATTAACAATTAGTATTGTAATTATAATTTGTTGAACTTTATGAGACATGTTAAACTTGTTATGGTTACGAAATCATTTTGTATGGATAACCAAAAACCCTAAATTTCATTTTATTTATGATTCAATGTGATTTCAACTTACATGTATATCTATTTTCCCATGTTCATATACAAATTCAAATACATCTAGGATTTTTCATAGAAATTATATGAAACATTTTTATTTAATGATTCTCAATTCACTGATTGCTATGAAATGATTGCACAAGACTCAAAACTATGAGAAATGTTTTAGCATTAAGTAAGATAGTGTAGTAAATCATTTTAGTATTTTGTTCCCAACTAAGATTATTTCAAAATTTTATTTAGATTGGAAAATCAAATATAAGTGTTGCTGCAAAATTTTGAAGATTTTAGATGTTTTTTTGACCTATTATTCAGGTTAGTTTCTCTAGGAAAAACTCACTTGACCATATTATACGTATTGGAGTATAGTAGTGTTGTAGTGATTTTGACTAAAACTCTAATTGTAACTTGAATGATTGGTTTAAGATAACAAATTAAATTTTGGAGATATTTGAGGATGAATAATTACTACATTGGTCTAGTTTTGGGGGAAGAAAATCAGTGGATTACACATGCTACTGAAATAAAAAATGCAATAATTTATATGACTAATTTGTAATTTTCAAGCACCTAAAATAATATATATATTAGTTATTTAATTCCCAGACACCTCTAATAATACATGGGGATAGGATTTGAGAGGGAAATAACTAAATTTAAGGGTTTTGAAGAAGTTGGATCTAGCAGAGTAGAAGTAAGAAGTTAGCTTGCTAAAGGTTATGGAATCAAGTAATATTATCAAACCTAGCTATGATTTTTTAGTGATTTTATCACATATATAGCTCATACTATGATTTGTAGAAAATGAATATCAAATCATGTTCTTTCTATCCAATTCTTCCTCCTAGGGTTCTTGTGTTGAAAAGGAGTCAATTTATATGAGTTGAATATATTTTTGGGGTATGAAATCTTAGGATACAATTTTAGGTACTTTGACACCTGAGGTGAGTGGTGTTATTCCTTTTGAGATATTTAGTTATGTTGAAATCTTAGTATATCAGACAAAAAACCAATAAGAATAAGAGTAAAAGGTTCACTAGGTGAAGCAATGCTAGGGTTTGGGGTTTTTGGAAGCGCTGGCGGAAGGGGGAGATAAAGGGATTGGGTTCCAAACACTAGAGAACCATAACTTAGGGCAACATGCGCAAGGAGAATAGGGAGTGTTGGGTACAAAGGATGCAAGAAGCATGGAAGGATAGTCTTAGGAGGTGGGAGATATCCTTGCAATGAACCAAATGTCAAAGAGGAAGGGAAACTTGAGAGTAGTGGTGGAACTCCTAAAAGAATTAAATATTTACCTGAACTATGGATTGCATTACCAATTATTATCGGGAGAACGAGATGTCTTCCATGATGCAAAAATGGAGGTAGACAACCTATCATAGAGCGAGAATCAGTTCTCACACTTAGGGAAGTACAAAGTTGAGGGGAATGTCTCCATTGGAAGTAGTTAAATGAGGTAAGATCTACTATGGATGGTATCATACAAGGACATTGTGGTAGGGGAAGGGACTAGTTTTGGAGAGTCCATATTGGGATATGAAGACCTTGTCGTATAACTAACCAAATTTGATATATAGATCAAGGACATAGATGGAACCCCAAGATTTGAATTGAAGAAGGGAAATATTGTGAACTTATGAAACCACTGTGTTATAGTGTAATCATGAAAGTTTTGTCTAGATATGTTGGATTCATGCTGATGCAGAAAAAAAATTAAAGTAATGTGGAATTCTATAGGGAACTTTAGACTGATTGATCTTGAGAATAAGTACTATCTCGTGCAACTGATGCACCAAGATGATTACCTAAATGCTTTGATAGGAGGTCCCTGGCCTATGGTGGGGTCATACCTAAGCATGAAACCATGGGACACCCTTACTTTGTGCCTTCTGTTGGAAACCCAACATAGTATTCCGAATGCACATTCCAAACAAATGTAGTATCCTAAATGCACATTCTGAACTTTCTCATTTTCAAGTTCCAAAAAATGTTTCTTAAAGAAATTGGAGACTGCATTGGGAATACTATGAGGGTGGATACAAATACATAGTTGAAGAGAAGAGGAAAATTTTCAAGAATTTTTGGTAAACTTGGCTCAACCAAACTATAAATTGTGGCTATCATAGTTCAAGGATGGAGATGCAATCTTGAGTATAAGGACTTACATTCTATTTGCATGTTCTATTGGTGGTTAAGAAATGCTAGGGTAGAGTGAATGGAGAAGGTGGAAGCAAGACTTGCCAACCATCAATCCTCAATAAAAGGGCAACCACAGTTCAGAGGAGATGTTGTGCCAATGGGGGAGTTCACTGAAGACATGCATTCAATGTCGTTTCAATGAAGATAGTACAAATTTAGTCAAAGAAGCAACATGGAGAAGGAGGGTATACCTACAATGAACAAGTTCCAAAACATATCACTCAAAAAAGAGGACGATGATGTTGATAATAACCTATAAGAAATGACAAAAAGAATTGTTGGGATCGACTGGAGACAAACAAAGGACAACCAAAAAAAACTAGACACTAGAGCAAGCCGCAGTTTACATAGATTCATCAAGAAGTGCCTCATGATGTTATTGTTGGCATATATGTCCAAAGATCTAGTCATATGATGATTGTAATGTGTCATCATGTACTTGATTTTATTAATAATAAAGGTAGTTTTGTCTATTATTTTTGATCAATTATGAGATGATTATGTAGCATGACAAAGTCTAAAGAATGATTTTACTCGATGATACATGTTTTTAGGTTGAGGACCTGAACAATAAGATCATATGCATGATAAAAGTATATACAATCTTGTTATGTCCCTAGTCATATATTATTATGGAAGTAAAATAGGGAACAATAATACATTTTACTAGAATGTGTGTTGACTGATGACAGAGTCTCATTAGTCATGATATTGGATATCAAGTCAAACACATGGGTACTTGTTAGAGAATAGTGCACCAGACAGACCCACCTTGAGACTGATACATGGAACCATTGAATGGTAGTCAAAATCAAATCCCAAAGTGATAGTGTTGATTGTAGTTCTTAGACTTGAAGTTGTTACATTCATCACATGGAATTCTATGGACTTTGACACCATTCAACGTGACCTTGAACAAGGGTTGCTATGAAGGTGGTGCACGGGTACATTGTGACACATGGGGATTGACTGTGAGTGATGTAGATGGGATTTGTCCCTCCTACCAGAGTTGATGTCATGGCCACTTTAGAAACGTGACTGAGAAACACATGGTCATGCTCATGTGATTCAATATGTGATATTGAACCCATGTGTAGCTCAACAATCTGCTCTACATCAAGGAACATAGATTGACTATTAAGATGATGATGATTCCATGCCTTGCATTCAACCTAGATATTTAAGACAAAGGAGCTATACAATCATTGTAACATTGATCATAGTTGTAGGTTGAAATTGTTCTCCAACTTTCTAATTACTTGGGCAGCAATGATGTGTAGCTAAATACCACTCATTTCTTGTGATGTCATAATCTAGTTATGGAAATTTTTTGCCAACATAGTATCGGACCTATGGGGTCACATGCATTGGATGCACTTGGAAGAGGAGTTTAATCATAGATAAGATTCAATTTGGTTACTAAAGCATTTAGGTATCAAAATGAATATTGTTGGTTGTCAGTCGACCAACTAGAGTGTCTAGTTGACTGACTGGAGTGTCCAATCAATCGACTGGACTATGCTGACTCTAGCCGATGGAATAGGTCAGTGGACCAATTAAAATGTGCAATTGATCAATTGATCAAAGTTGACAATGAATGATCAGAGTAGTCAATCGGCCGATTTGAGTGTCCAATCAATCGACTGGGTCAAATTGGCAAGCTTGAATGAGTCAAAGAATTTGGTGTTGGCCAAAACAACATGCATTAATCATTGCATAAAAGAAGTGTAATTGTGTTGCTGACCACATGCCAATTGATCGATTGGCTTGGCCAATCATCCGAATGGCCATGTGCGGTCTTTGCCTAGCCATGAAAGTTGACCCTTTGTCTCCCAAGATTTGTGAAACCTTGGCCTAGTCACTCCTATATAAAGGGGGATGGTCAAGGCTATCAATACACTTACACTTGACTTCTCATAGTTGTAGTAACGCAAGAGCTCAAGCCATATTACCTATTAAAGGGAGAGATATCAAGGGAGAAGAATTTGATGGTAGTAGGTTTACAAACAAAGGGGCAACTCCTTCACTCTGATTCAAAAAGTGCAATGTAGAGTTCCCAGTGGTCCATGTGGACTACATAGAGGCATGGAAGCTTTTGTTCCTATGCCTGGAGCATGTTGTCAACCGTCATGTATGAGTGTTACATCAGGAGGACATCATCAACTACCATCTATGTGCTACTTGAGAAGGAAGAACATCTTTGTGTATGGATAGTCACTGGACTTGTTCCAGGACAAGATACATCTTTCACACTCTTTCCTACTACATTATTGTTGATGCGGTCTACTAGTTAGGATATATGGACATAAAATTTTCATTTTTGTTGTCATCTCTATCTCCGTTATTACATTGGTATCAGAGTCACATAAATTTATGTTGTAAAAGGATTTATATCGATACTATCATATTTAGTTTTATCGTTTACTTTGTTGCATACAATGCAAACATTTAAATGGTTGATGTTCATATCTAATTAAATACCACATGCACAAGGGAATGTCTCATAACTCCACTACACATATATCATGCATATGCAATTAATACATGTTGCCATAACAGTATTCTAATGGTGGATGTATGCATGGTTATGGCCAAAACCCCTTGGATGGTTATGCGTGGTTGAATGGTTTATTTTCTCTTATAGATTTGGTTTGCAAACTGAGCCTCCTCTCTCTTTTATAAATATAAATAATGTTTAACCTTCTATGTTCCCCTCGAATGTAACTCGAAGTATTCACATTACAATGTAACATGTAGATAGTAATACTATTAGTTTCTATTTTTTTAAAGAGAAGAAGTTATGTCTAGGTGAGATGACCAATTGGAAGTCGAGTCAACTAACCAAAGTATTAGAGGTGCCAGACAATCGACTGGAGGCCCAACTGACCGACTAGAGGAGTCTATCCAAACACTTGACATAGAGCCATTCGGTGACTGATGAAGACCAATCGATCGAAAGTGGGAGCAATTGATCGTCTATAAGAGTCCAATCCACCAACTGACATGTTTCCCATACAGTTTTGTCCAATATAGGTTGCACAAGTGATGTTTGACCTTAGGGGGATGGCAACTTTTTGTGGCTCTAAAGAATTTCATTAATATGGCAATAATCATCATTCATATTTTGTGATTATATGTTTTGTTTGTGGATACAGTGTGTACATAATAAATTTTATAAGTATGTGGTGATTAGATGTGTATATGTATTTATAAATAAAATCCCTCAATAAATATTAAGTCTCAGATGCTTTCCATAAGAAGCACATGTGAAAATCTTGATCGAATAAGTATAGGTTATGCTTGAGCGTGATTTAATGTCAATATCGTGGAAGTGTGATGGTAGATATGTGGGTATGCCAAAGTAGGTACATATTCTTTTGTGTTGGCTTTTGGGTCAGGCTTAAATAGGTGACCTTAATGGGATTAAGTGCCTAGAAGCATACAGATGTAATATGACAAAAAGTTTTGCATACCATCTATCTAAGAGTTGCATTGTATCAATTGACAAAAGTTACCTACCTAAATAGTCATGTTGTGGGCAATCAATCAAAGTTGACTCATGATTTGATGAAATATAAATCTTGGCCCACTAGAAGATTGTACGTTGTAATATTTACAAATTAATAGGGAGGGTATTGATTTTAATAAAAAAAATGTTAGGAGTGATAAATAATTAAAGGTATAATTATTGTCAATATTTTATGAATCAAATCAAAAGTGTTTTGACATATGCAAATTTTCTTAATAGAAGAGAACTAGAAAACAACAACATTTCATTGCAATTGGTCTTTGACTGATTTAGGACTTTGAGAATCATTCTCAGTCATCAGCTTAAACTCTATGTCATGGATACACTAATGCCAAAGGATCCCGCTCCCAATGCACCTAGAGTTGAAGTAGATGCTTATCGGAAGCATGCCAACAATGTCGCAGACATCAAAGGCCTAATGTTGTGCTCTATGAACTGAGTTGAAGTAGCAGCATGAAGACATGGATGTTCTTGAAATGGTAACACATCTTAAGAACATGTACTAGAATCATGCAACGTAGAAAATGTATGATGTCTCCAAGGCACTCTTTGAGTACAAATTGGATGAGGGAGATCCATCAGGGCCCCATGTGCTCAAGATAATTGAGCACGTGGAAAACCTAGAAAGAGTGGGATTTCCTTTAGGCCAAAAGTTGGCCACATATATAATTTTACAAATGTTTCATGAATCATATAGCCAGTTTATCAAGTGTTGTTACATGAACAACTTGGATAAACCACTGTCTGAATTGCTTGGCATATGATAAATTCTAAAGCATGAATGAACAAGGACAAACCCAAATCCATGATAGTGATAAGTGAAAGGGAGTACAAGGGTAAAGGCAAAGTTAAGAAAAGTTTTGAGGCTAACCTGAAGCCCCAGTCTTCTCCAATCAAGATGACGAGAAGGGTAAGTGTAAAAGGAACTTCTCCTTTTCATTAAAAGGAGTTCAAGAACACGAAGTAAGGGATAGATATCTCTAATTCAAGTATATACATAATTGAGATAAATTTGTCTACTTCTTCATCTTGGGTACTGGATACCATATGTAGATATCACATATGCTCAAGTATGGAGGATCTTAAAAGAAGTAAACCCTGAAGGAAGGGTGAGGTGGCACTGCATGTTGCAAATCGATCAAGAGTTGTTGCCACCACAATTAGAACCTATAATTTATCTCTTCCTAGTGGGCTTGTAACAGAGTTAGACAACTGTTGTTATATACCTTCCATTAATAGAAACAACATATATGTATCTTGTTTAGACAATTGTGGATCTGAATTTCATATAAATTGTCAATGTTCTATTTCCAAGAATGAGACCTTTTATGGAAGTATCCCTATGTCTTATATCTATACTTATTAGATCTAGAGATAAGTGTATATAATGTGAATATCAAAAGGCTAAAACTTGACAACTCGAACCAAACAACCTTTAGAATTGTTGTCTAGGATACATAAATGAGAAACACATTTCTAGACTCCACAAAGATGGTTGTAAGGACCCTGATCTTCATTTAGGGTTTACCCTGTTTGCTTTGCTTAACCTTGATGCTTTGGTGCTTGCTAACCACCTTTAGTGGTGATTAGGGTTTGGTTGTGCTTTGTTGAGAGTTGGAGGGGCTACTTGCAGATAACCCAAGTCTAGGGTTTTGTGGGCAAGTTTGCCACCTTGTGAGGTGTTCTTCTCTCTTTTTGCTTCCTCTAGTGTTGAGAGGAAGGCTTGGGCTCGTTGCTTGAGTTCTTTTGGGCCTGGTTGAGCTTGTTTGGGCCTTGAGGTGCCTTGTTTTGGCTTGGTTGAGCCTTGTGTCGCCCAAGAGAAGTGTGGGTGTCGCCCAGGAGGTGAGTGTATTGGCCTAGGAGTGTTTGTGTCATCCAACATGGATGTGTGTCGCCCATGGTGCCTTATGTGTCGCCCATGGTGCAAGTGGTTGTGTCGCCCATGATCTTTGACCTAGCTTTGACCTCGTTTGTGTCACCACTAGTGGACACTTGGAGCTTGATGCATGCATGTGGCAATGACCTTGGACAAGTGTTTAGGGCTTGCTAGAGTGGTGGCTTGAGCTCTAGGACAAGTGTCCCTAGGTGGGCGACACCTTGCTTGGTTCTACCTTGTTTTCTCCTCCCTTTCCTTCTATATATGTGGTTCTTTTCCTTGTTTTGAGTTCCTTTAGTCCCTGAGTCTCTCCTCCACCTTGTTTTGCATGACACAACTCTCTTCCTTTCTTGTGTCGGTCGATACCTCCTTGAAGGAGCAAGTTGTGGCCGACATCCCTTAGAGCTTCTTCTTCCTTGATTGGTGGTGCTTGGAGCTAGGAGCTTGGAGCTTGCTCAAGGATGGTTGCATAACTTCTAACCCTAACTACACTATCTCTTTTTCTTTGTTCTTGCTTATATGTTGTTTTTAGTTTTACATCTTGCTTAGCATCCTTGTTGTTCGATCCTCTTGGTGGTTTCTTGGTGAGAAATACTCCTTTCTCTCTAGCTTTGGTCTATAGGAGTGAGCTTAAGCTTCTAGTATCATGAGCAACACCCCTCTCTTGGTTGATTGAGGTGAGCTTGTGTTCTAGTTTCTTGAGCAACACTCTCCTCTCACCATGGACTTGAAGGGTGAGCTCGGTTGTAGTGGACCTTGTTTAGGGTTGGTTTTTTTTGTGTTGCCTGATGGGTGATAGGTGGTGTGCAAGACCCCTCTTTCTTAGTTGATTGAGGTGAGCCATCTCCTTGACCCTCTAGGGTTTTGAGTACCTTGTGCTTGAGGTAGAAGACGACCATGTGTGAGTGTGTGTTGGTCGACAGGCCTGTGACACACGATATGGTTGTTCTTGTGTTGGGCGATATGTTGTGGTGACGGGCGACACCCTTTGTTCTTGAGACAGGCGTCATAACTCTTCCTTTTCTTTGTGTCGGCCGTTAGGCCTTGACCAGGTTGTTGCACGTTATGTGGATGAGTTCTCTCTCTCTTGGTTGTTAGTTTTTGGTGGTGACCTGGCTGATAGCCCCTGTGACGGGCGTTGTTGGGAAAGTTGTGATGGGCGTCACATGCCCTGGTATCGGTCGATACCCCATGCTGTGACAGGCGTTTCCCGATAATGCTAGATGCCCGACACACCCCCCTTGACGCGCGACACCCCGTTGCAATCTGGTTTGCTTTAGTAGCAATGTAGCGTTGCAGGTTGTGGTTGTTGTTCTTTGGTGAGGGCAGGTTGCCTGATACACACCCCTTTTTGTGAGGGTTCGTGGTGATCTATGGTGAGGGTCCCTGGTATCTTTAGTAATAGTCCTACTCATTATGGAAAGCAGGTTGTTGCATGTGTTCTTGTTTACTTAAGGAGAAGGGTAATGATAGTGGAAATGGTAATGCTTGCCCTTTTATATATCTAAACATGACAATATGTATGGAGTAATTCCCTTGAATGTCTGTGAAATGCTGAGGCAAGGATAAGTACATAAATATTGTTTAATGATATGTCTTATGCACATGATCACCAGATGATGTATAACTGATAAGTATAGCATCTTGAATGTCATCTCATGATAGTAAGCATAAGTCCTTATGTTGAAACTATGATTATTAAGTACACTAACCATGCATGTGATGCTTAGCCATGAAAAGGTTATGAGAAATATGTAATGAGTAACATCACTCTGATAATTACTCTAGTTGATGAGATTTCATATATGATGTGTTTGCCCCATGATGATGATGTAAGCCTTGAAAGGCAGTGGCAATACCTGATGAGGGATTGAGATCCCATGGGATGTGATGATTCCTTGAGATGGATTTGGATGGTTGGCAAGAAGCTAAGTGATAACATGTGATGTTGGATCCTTGAGATGGATCAGGTTGATGTGATTACAATAAAAACATAATGTTGAGTTTTATGTTGTTCATTCTGTTATAGTTTTCATGTTATACAACTTGGTTGAATCTTACAATCCATCTAAAAGATACTAAATAATTACAGTGAAATATATCATGTAGTTTTCCCTGGACATAGATCCATCATCGTCAGGAAATTGGTGATGGTGAAACGGGTTCTCCTATGGGTTAACCCGGAGCGCATATTGTGGAATATGCGAGGTTGCTCCTAGCCTAAAGTGAGGAGGTAAGAGTGCAACTTTGGTTGTAGACTCGGATATGTGATGAGCATGGTGAGCATCCCCATGGCTCCGAATATGTGATACGATGAGCATGAATGTGTTCATGGCTCAGAGCACGGTGATCAGGCCCGTGGCTCAGATATACTAGCGCTGTGACCTGTACTGAGGTGGGTTAGAGGAAGGGTAGCCTGTGGAGCTGACCCTGTGGCTGAAGCCACTTGAGCATGAGACTGCGGTCCTTCTCGTGTTGTTCTCGTACACTGACTACGAGGGGGAAGGTTGTGGAGTCCGACTCTTCCATTAACCTTGTATGGCACCGGCTATGGGCTTCACAGCCGAAGGTTGGATTTGAACGGTACGGTTCACTTCCTCAGGGCATAATAAAATATGTAACTCAGCCGTATAGTAATTATTGCTTAAGGCAGAACACAGAACATTGGTTGAGGCCTTGCTTGTGTAGTTAATCTTGTTATATCTTGCAGTTAGGCATATGTTCATCATGTTACATAGCAATATATCTTATCTTGTTAATCATGTTCCATAATGAAGTATTGGTTATATGCCCTTTTGTACAGCTGGTAAGCCTGTCGGTAAGAATAGCCTTGCCTTACATAAACTGCTCTTGTTATATCTGTTATCAGTTATCTGCTGTTATAGCTTTACCTTTCTGAGGTTCTGTAGTTGCGGCGGGAGTTATGTTTCTCGTTGGGACAATGTTCGATTGTATCACTCCGTTGGTTTTCAGGTGTTCGAGCTAGACGTGGTGGTGGTCGCGGGGTTGCGGCCGAGCAGCAAGAAGAGCAGTAGAAGGCAAGAGATGGACATGCTGTTGTTTTGGTATTTTGTAGTAGAGTCTAGAGTCATCCCTGTACTCTTAGGTCCTTGGTGATGTTTTGACGTTGTTTTACGATGTATAGCTGTTGATGTTTGTATATCCTGCTGCTGGCCGGATGTGGGTCTTTATGTATGTATAAACAGGTGATGAACTCATGTGATGACAGGACAGCTGTTTCTCTAAGTTGTGGACAAGTTTCAAGGCTTGTATATGTTTATATAACATGTTTCCTTATAGGATGAGAACTGGAATGTAATAGTTTCACAGTTTATCTATTTTCCGCAATTGGTTTTAATTAACCCGTATTTTGGTAATCTGTGGTTATGGTGATTTCCGCACGTTTTCGCGTAACACCTCGCTATCTGTGTGATAGTAGGATGTGTTGCCACAATGGTTATCTAGGATCTTTTAACTTTGAATCAATATAGACATGCAAATCTTATATATTGGGCAAGATGACAAAACCTCCTTTGGAAATAGTGAGAGAGCAAATGATCTCTTGGGGCTCATACATACTAATGTATGTGGACCATTTAGAACAAATGCTAGAGGCAGTTGCCAATTAAAGGCAGTTACCAATGCTTTATCACATTTACTGATGATATCAGTACATATGCTATCTGTATTTAATGAAATATAAGTTAGAATCCATTGAAAAGTTCAAGGAGTTTATGAATGAAGTAAAAAACCAACTTGGTAAAATTATTAAAGCACTTTGATTTGATCAAGGTGGAGAATACTTAAGCCAAGAGTTTGAGGACCTTCTACGAGACTGTGGTATTGTATCACAATGGACTCTACCTAAAAGATCATAACATAATGGTGCATGAAAAAGAAATAATCGCATCATGTTGGACATGATATGATCAATGATGAGTTTTTCTAATCTTCAGACTTCTTTCTGGGGATATGCTATAGAAATCGCAGCATTTAAACTAAATTGTGTACCTTCTAAATCAGTTTAAAAGACACAATATGAGATATGAATTGGAAAGAATCCTAATATGTCTTTTATGAAGATTTGCAAAGGTGAAACTTATACAAGAAAATTGTTTCCTGAAAAGCTTGGTCCTAGATCAAATAAACGTTATTTTGTTGGATATCTGAGGGAAACCAAGGGATATTACTTGTATAACCCATCTGAAAACAAAGTAATTTTTTCCAGGGATGTTTTTTCCTAAAAAAGGAAATTATTTTTGAAGGAATCATGGAGAGGAAAGTCGAACTCAAAGAGGTTTGTGACCAAAAAGAAAACATTGAACCTATAGAGGTACAGAAGGAACAAGGATAGTCACAAACCATTATGGAATCTCAAGCTACTCATGTAACACATGAACCTTGTACATCTAGCAAGACACGCCTTAAGCCTAAAATATATGGATATCTTGTGACTAAAGAAGGTGACAAGTTGATCATAGATGAAGATTGAACAACCTACCTAGAATTTATTGAGGGACCTAAGTTTGAGAATTGTCTTGAGGCCATGAGATCTTAGATGGACTCCATGTACACTAATAAGGTATCAACCTTGGTAGATCCACCTTAAGGAGTAAAACCCATAGGGTGCAAGTGGGTTGTCAAGAAGAATACTAACATGGATGGTAATGTATGAACCTATAAAGGCATATTGGTTGCAAAGGGTTTCAAACAAGTTCATGGTGTTGACTATGCAGAAACATTTTCACCAGTTGTCATGGTTAAATCCATCAGGATCATGCTTGCCATTGTAACTTATTATGACTATGAGATTTGAGAAATGGATGTTAAAACCACATTCCTTAATGATAATCTTCTTGAGGATGTGCACATGACACAACGTGAGGGTTTTATAATTTCAAATAATGCAAATAAAGTCTCTAAGATACAAAGGTCAATCTATGGATTGAAGAAAGCATCTAGGATCTGAAATATTTGATTTTATAAGACAATCAAAGAGTTTGGCTTTAGTTAAAATGAAGATAAACCATGTGTTTACAAGAAGTTTAGTGAGAGCAAAATTCTATTCCTCATATTGTATGTAGATGATATACTATTGATGGGGAATGGCATCCCTACCCTATAAATGGTAAAGACCTAGCTGGGAAGTACCTTCTCTATGAAAGATTTAGGAAAAACATCCTATATCTTAGGAATTTAGATCTATAGAGAATCAAACCCCAGTGGGCTCACGTGGATACATGGAGCTCTTGCGATCGCTAAGGCAACCTAGGGCTCTCACGCCGTCGACCCTACTCGGGGGGGAGGAGGCTGCCTCGGTGTGCAGCACTTCGTTCCTTCTCCCCCTAGTCTTCCTCCGTCCTCGACCTTCCCTGTGTGCCTCGTCGGCTGGAGGCTCCGCCTCAATTCCTCCCTCGCCTGTCCTTCTGTGCGGTGCTGTATTTTTCTGGCTTTTGGGGTTGGTGGTGGCGGCGCTTGGGGTGTTGGGTGCGCTGGTCTTCTTCCAAGTGGTGCTGTGCACGGACGGCCGTTCGTGGGTTTCTGTCCTCCGGATGACAGCTCCCTGGGGGTCGAGTTCCCTTTTCTCTCTTATTTCGTTTTCTTCTTGTGGTGTGATTTCCTGTTTTGCTCTATTTTTGCTGGGGCTTCTTCCGTAGACAACTGTGGGGCTTGGGGTCCCTGGGTGTGTGTTACAGGGTTAGGAGTCAAACGGGGGGTCGTCCGGGGTTGGTGTTCTCGTCCTGCTATCCATTTTCGCCTCCTCAAGCTGCTGCTTGAGCTGGGCGGGCGGCGCCGCAGTGGTTGGAGTGGTGGTGGGGTTCCCTGTGCCTCTACCCCCACCATTTCACCCGCTTCGGACCTCCTTTTCCTTGTGTTTTGCACATGTTTGGGTTTGGCCACTTGTCCTTCGTTTTCCTTGGTTGTGCCCCTTATTTTGTTTGTCTCTTTTCCTGTGTATGTTTGCATGTCTGTAGGTTGTTCCCCCTTCGTCCCTCCTAGTCTTGTTTTCCTTAGCCTTAGCCTTTCTTTGGTTTGTGTGTAGCTTAGTTTTTTTTATCTCTGTTGGTTAGCTGGTGGTCGAGCTTCTGTCTGTTTGCTGGGTCTTTGGTGTGTATGTGATGGTGTTCTTTGTCGCTGGTGCTGCTTACTCCTTTTACAGCTTTCTCATGGGCTCGTGTAGATTGAAGGATTCTCTCATAGACAGCTACTTTGGACAGCTACAACCAAGAGGGATCGTGCAAGTAATTTACCTACTTCCTCCCAATCTGAGCTTGTGTGCAATGTCGGTTCCTAAAAGGAGTTATGTTTGGATCTATGGTGTGAGATTGCTATCTTGTAGATGTCGTATGGCTTGCCTTTAATGATATTGACCTTTTCCTTTCAAAAAAAAAGATCTATAGAGATAGATCTAGAAGGATCCTTGGCCTAAGCCAGAGTTCATAGATTGACAAGGTGTTAAAGAGGTTCAACATTCATGACTCGAAGAGAGGAAATTTGCCCACATATCATGGAATTAGAGTCTTTAGAGCCCAATGTCCTAGTTCTTGTGAAGAATGGGAATGCATGAGTAAGATGACATATACATCCGCAATTGGATCTATCATGTATGTGATATTATGTACTCATCCCGGTGTCTCATAGATTTGAGAGTGATGAGAATATATCAGTCAGATCCTGGTGAAAGTCACTAGACTGCCATAGAGAACATCCTTAAGTACTTGAGAAGGACTATGGGTTAGTTCTTTGTTTATGGTGGTGAGGGAGAGTTTGTTGTAAAGGGTTACACCGAAGCAAGCTTTCAAAAGGATAAAGATGATTATCAATCGCAATCCAAATTTGTATTTTGCCTTCACAACGGAGCTAAAAGTCGGAAAAGTTCCAAGAAAGAGACGATTGTTGATTCTAT
The DNA here is from genome assembly GCA_963693085.1 of Alisma plantago-aquatica. NCBI lineage: Eukaryota > Viridiplantae > Streptophyta > Magnoliopsida > Alismatales > Alismataceae > Alisma > Alisma plantago-aquatica. Next base: position 1,277,713,954 of record OY856409.1, on the reverse strand, counting down.
AACAGAAGTTGAGTACATTATTTCCTCAAGTGCAACAAAGGAAGTTGTTTAAATCAAGAACATCATCAGTGAACTTGGTGTGGTTCCGAGCATTAGAAATTTGGTAGAGTTGTACTATGACAACAATGGATCCATTTCATAAGATAATGAACCTCGATCACATTAACATTCCAAGTATATACTTTGGCATTTCCATATCATACGAGAGATCGTTCATCAAGGAGATGTGAAAATTTGCAGAAATTGACTAATAACAATATTGTTGACTCACTGACAAAAGCACTTTCACAGTAGAAACATGATGGTCATATTAGATCACTTAAATTGGATCCATGGGTGATTGGCTGTGAGTGCAAGTGGGAGTATGTTGCTATGTATGCCCAAAGAGCCAATCATATGATGGTTGTAATGTGACATCATGTAATTGATTTGATTAATAATAAAGGCAATCCATATATTGTGTTTGTTCAATTATGAGATGATTATATAGCATGATAGATGTCTAAAGAATAATGTTACTCGATAACGTATGTTTTAGGTTGAGGACATGAACAATGAGATCATATGTAACACAAGAGTATGTATATTCTTGTTATGTCCCTAGTCGGATATTATTGTGAAATCATAATAGACAACAATAATATATAAGACTAGAATGTGTGTTGATTGATGACAGATTATCATTAGTCATGATATTGGATATTAAGTCAAACAATTGGGTACTTGTTAGAGAACAATGTACCGGACAGACCCACCTTGAGAGTGATACATAGAATTATTGGATGATAGTCAAAATCAGCTGTCAGAGTGATAGTGGTGATTGTGGTTCTTAGACCTAAAGTCCCAACACTCATCACAAGTTGTTCGAAGAACTTTGACACCATTCAGAGTGACCTTAAACAAGGGTTGCTATGATGGTCGTGCTCGGGAACATTATAACACATGATATTGATCGTGAGTGATGTAGGCAGGATTTATCCCTTCTAGTAGAGTTGATATTATGGCCACTTGATAAGAGATATTGAGGAACACATGGCCATGCCTATGTGAGTCTATAAGTGATATTGAGCTCATGTACATCTCAACAGTCTGGTCTAGATCAAGAAAAATAGATTGAGTATTAAGATAATGATAAGTGCATGCCTCACATTCAATCTGGATATCTGAGACAAAGGAACTATACAATCAAGGTAACATTGATCACATGTGTAGGTTGAAGTTGTTCTCCAACTTTCCAATTACTTGGGTAGAAACGATGTGGTGTTAGATACCACTCATTGCTTGTGATGTCATAATATAGTTATGGACATTCACTACCAATACAATTTGGTACCTATACAATCACACACATAGGATTCACTTGGAAGAGGAGTTTGATCATGGACAAGATTCAATTTGGTTACTAAAGTGTTTAGGTTTTCAAAATTAATATTGATGGTTGTCATTTGACTAACTAGAGTGTCCAATCAATGACTAGACTGTGCTGACTCTGGCCGATGGAACTAGCCAGTCAACCAATTGAAATGTTCAATTGATCAACTAACCAGAGTTTTCAATAGATGATCGAAGTATCCAACTGACTGATTGGAGTGTCCATTCGATCGATTGGGTCAAATTGGCAAGTTTGAATGGGTCAAATAATTTAATTTTGAAAAATGACACACATTAATCATTGTAATAAAACCAGTGTAATTGTGTCACAGACCATAAGCCAATGGATTGACTAACTTGGCTAGTGGATCAAGTGGTTGAGCACGGTCACCGTCCAGCCATGAAAATTGGCCCTTTGTCTCCCTAGGTTTTTTAAACTTTGTCCTAGTCACTCCTATATAAAGGGGGATGGCCAAGACTTTCAACACATACACTTGACTTCTCATAGTTGTCGTAAGGTGAGAGACCAAGCTAGCTTACCCATGAAAGGGAAAGATAGAAGGGGAGAAGAAGTCAATGCTAGAACATTCACAAACTAAGGGGAAACTCATTCTCTCTGATTCGGGAAACAATATGTGGAGTTCCCACTAGTCCGCGTGGACTACATAGAGGTAGAAGCTTTTGCTTCTATGCTAGAAGGATGTTGTCAACCTATTGGCTGTGAGTGCTACATTAGGAGGATGTTTCTGACTATCGTCTGTGTGTTGCTTGAGAAGGAATAAATCTATGTGCAAGGATAGCCATTGGACTTGCTCCAGGACAAGGTACATCTTGCACCCTCTTTCCTAATACATCATTGTTGATGCAATCTGCTAGTTAGGAATATGGATAGAATTTTTTGGTTTCCATTGTCATCTTTGTATCCTTATTTCCCTATAGTTACCTGAATACTTCAGTAAAAAACTTGGAGAGAAAGGGAAAGGGAAAAGAGGTTCAATGCGGGGTGATTGAGATTCAAGATGACAAATGCAGTTGTGATCACAATGAACAATCAAGGAAATAACCAGATCAAATTTTGTTTTGGGTCATTCACAAACCATGGAAGCTAAGTCTCTTCTACAAGGTAACCATCAGGAAACATGTTGGCTATTATCCACCTCTAAAATAGGAAGATTTTTCAAACAAATGACCTGCAAGGTCGGGCTCAAGGAGGAGAGTGCAAAAAGCAAATCAAGAACCATCACTAGAAGAGGGTGAGATAAGCCAGGAGGTACCTGACCAGAAAGTTTAAGGATATGTGTGGCATGGAATGTGTAAGGAATCTATCTTTTTGACACTTAAAACATGATCAAAGACCATGCAAATCATTACAAGATAGAGATAATGACAATCCTTGAACCCCACGAACTAGTGGAACTACGTCATAGTCAATCATAAGAAACTTGTGTTTTGATGCATCACACGGGATTGAAGCACATGGATTTTCTGGTGATACTTAGGTAAAGTGGAAACAATAATTTGGGACAATAGAGAAGTTGGAAGTACAGAAGAAATTCATTCACTGCTTGACTAATAAGAGCTACCTAATCACTTTTGTGTATACTAGTACAAAGTAAGTGTGAAGGATATTTTTGTGGCAACAAATGAGTACTATTTTGGAATTGTCATCATTGCCTTGTTTAATGATGGTTTATTTCAAATATGGGCATGGATCCAGGTTACACCCCGATCTCACAATTTCCACTAATCATGAGATTAGGGCATAAATTGAGTATTTAATGTAATACAAAGATCACCCTTAACTTTTTCTTCTTTTTCAAAACTCTTTGTTTTCTCGCATTGAACCACATAAACCAACTTTACAAGGGAATCTAAACATTGATTTCTCTAATCTGATTTCAACAGTAAAAATGCATGTATGAACATTCATTATGTTCCTCATACTTTTAAGCACATAAGACTTGCTGATTCGCACATATTGCTAAAAGAGGAATAATGTTATACATCATTATTTACAACTCTCTCTTATTTCTTTACAAGGACCTAGAGTGATAAGGACCGACTGAACTTAACTATACTCAGACTTAAGTTTTGTGGCAGATCTACTCTGATGCAATGATATCTTCTTCAAGTCCATGTGATTTCCCTAAAAATTTTAAGTAGAGGGTGAGCCTACTCGCTCAGTGAATGAGTACTTCAAAGAAACAGTCTAAAGCACTGATATAATTATAGATATACTTCTGAGCAATTGATATCAATTATAACATCAGTATGCTTTAAAAAGTCTAATAATTGACAACCATAAATATGGTAGGATACTCTAAATATCTATAAGAGTGAATCAATATATGAAATGCTTGATTGAGCATAAAGAGAACTAATAATTCAGAAACATACAAAGAATAATTGAATAAATTTACACACTTGTTTGACCTCTCATTCATTTTATTATGCCATGATCATATGCAGTGTACTCTACATATGAAGACTCATAGTGCACTACGATCACACCATACAAGACTTAGCGGACACACCCAGGAAATGCTAAGTCTAACTACTCTCCTGGTCTGCAACAAGGAAATGGCTCTCTGGCCTAAACTAGACTCCTCCTCTAACATGAGCACACACGCAGAGAGTCAAGCCACCTCTTGGCTTTTGTGTACACTAGTGCCACCAGGACTTCTGGTTGATGTTGGACACTGCAAACTATAATTTAAGGAGACTTCCACTATGGCTTCGTCCCCCGTACCAGGGCTCTATATAATGGACGCTACCAGGGTTAGGTCATTTCACCCCTAAGGCACATACCTCACATAGGGGTTCTACGGTGTTCAGGGCTCCTAGGTCTATTATTTTATTATTCCTAGAAAGCTCTTTCTATGTTGTACCCTTCTATTACTTATACTTGACTCTGGTATCTCTATGGTGTCACATCTACTTATTTGAAGTTATAATACAACATGTATATCATTCTAAACTTGGCAGAGCAGTATATTCATAACATTGTAATATATTGAGTAATCAACATACTATACATGCAGGTAGACTAAAATTCTTAAATAAATAGATTACATGTCCACTTGGCACATACACACTAGAATCATGCAATTTATCATCTCATTACACTGATAAGAGTTAATTACTTGACATATGAGTAATCGTCAATAGCACATGCAACTTATCTATAACTTCTCAAAGAACATGCATATCAACCCAAATCTTGAGTTGTGCATCTCATAACTCAATTAAGAGTCAATTACTTATCATGACAAGAATTAATAATAATAACTGAGAACATTGATATCACAATACTTGATTCATTGAACACCCTACCATTAGGGTTTCCTTTAATCACAACAAATGCTACAAAGAAAGATGAAATACATCTATCACGTACTTTTCAAATCTTTACAACACATGATACATGGGATCTCAATCCCTTATCACATTACTGGGAATTCTCATCCCTTCACATCATTATCATAATTATTGGATCTGGGTATTCAAACCCTAAGATCATCGCATAGCATTGTTACCTCTATAACAGGTAACCATTACCTCTAGGTCCTTAGACCAAGGTATTCATTTCACTGGTTCTACAAGTATTCTCATGGATCACAAGGCCATCACACATCTTTTCACCTCTCACTAGGAAGCAACTTATTCCCATGGCTCCCATAAAAATTTCATGCGACATAAACATTCGTTGAATAAACATTACTATCAACAAATCATATAAAATCAATATATGTATGAAACCTTGGAACTGAGTTGAATTTGGGTTTCCATGCCATTCACTGGGATATCATGCATCAATAATAACATTGAATAAATAAAGTCTATCATGTCAAGAAAATCCCTTCAAATGGATTTCATGATACCTATTCGCAAATATCCAACTTTCCTCGCATCTTGGGTTTCACCCTCTTCACTGAGATACCAAACAAACACTACTCACTTTAAACGAAATCCAAGATAGTATCTGACATATATGTACTATGAATTTAGATAAACAATCATTTAAAACCAAGGGGGTCTAGATAACCGACTTTCTCTATTTACTTATACACCAAATTTCAATCATAGACAAATTCCCTATATTTCAGTTTACTCTTATAACCTCTGTATATACTTAGGGAATTCTCATTAGAATGCATTTTATATATTTCTAATATGATTTTATCATATGAAATTCATTCAAATAAAGGAATAATCCATTTCATATCATATTGCAACAACTTAGAACAAATAGACAATTCAGGGTTTGTAGTTGCATACTAAAAAATTAAAGATTATGGTTGATTTAACCAATTTTCGTGCAATATATTGTTTAAAGGAAGTTCCCACTCACCCTAAGGTGTGAAAACACCTCAAAAACGTATCACATATCTGAAAATCTCAAATCCATATCAAATCCCTAGCAATTCACCCAATTCTTCTTCCTTTCAACTCGGAAACCCTAAAAATGAGGGATTGTGAAGAAAGAGTGAGAAAAGGGGAAGTTTTGATACCATTTTGGATCAAATTAGAGGAGGGATGGAATTTTGACATGTGAGAGAATATTCACCATGAAACTATATCCAAAGAAGCTAAACTTACATGTTTTCATCATTCCTCAGACCGCAAAACCCTAGGTCAGCATCTCCATCAATTTCTCCTATCAAACCATAACTCTCTCTCTCTAGGATTTCGTTTCTCTGGATTGAATCACGAATTATGATATCTCCTTGTGTGTTAGGTTGACCATATAAAGCAATTGAGCTACTTGGGTTAATTGCACATTGACCCCTCACTAAACTTTTTCTTATTTCAGCAGGTTTTTTTATCATAAAAGGTTTCTGTGAATTCGTATATTTCAGAGATCAAACCTTCTCCAAAAATTATGAGAATTTATCATGTTGTGTATAATTGAGTTACAAAGCTTCGGTTAATATTTAGATCATTCCAAGCTTCCATTAAATAATTAAAAATCAAATAGTGCATTGTTATCCAGAATTCTGCAAAAATGCCAGTTACTGTAATTCATCTACTGATAAGGTCTAAATGCATCCAAAGATTATGAAAATTTACATGTTGTTTATGATTGAGTTTCAGATCTCCAGTTAAAATTTCAGATCATTTAGAGTTACCAATAAATAAATAAAAATAAAACACTACACTACTAAAAAGCATTATGTCAGCATTTTGGTCAAAGTATAGTTCGACCGAGAACCACATTCAAAGAACACTCAAATATTCTAAAATTTTTCTCCAATATGTATGATTGAGTTATCCATATCATATCCAAAATTTAATTAATTTTAGAAAATATGAAAAATCATTTACCACACTACTATCTTGATCAAATTTCATACTCATGTACCATCAAAACCCTAATTTCAGCCAACTAGGGTTTATATTTCTCAAACCCTAATTTCTCAAACAATAGAACACTTAGCATTCTTATTAGGTTTAAAACATCATAATTGAATTATCATCATTAATTAGATTTAAGCAATGATCAATCCAATTAAGAAAATAGCCATCTAGGTAAACCCTAGTTTACCAATTAAGCTCAGATGCGGTCAAAAAAATTCTCCCTCCCCCCTTAAAAAGGTTTCATCCCCGAAACATAAATATGCAAGTAAAGTACATTCAAGGTTTATTTTAAGCTTCTGAAATCTTACATGTCATTATATTCTTGTATTTCATACTTGAATGCAGTTTTCAACATTAAGTCCTTTATTCCCTTACTAAATCACAACATGTTTGAAATAGTTCTCAATGATAACAAACAAACTCTCTATGTCATAATCAATCATAGGATAGAGAGAGAAACAACCATTTCAATATTTTCATACTCTTGAGGTGTTACCTCAACATCGATAATCTGATCCAACTATCTCAATTCATACTGCTAAATATGTACTATTGTTATGTATTACCTCTAAATCACGAAAGAGAGTTCACTGTGTTCTTTTGAATTTTACTATTATGCTACTCAAATAGCAAAACAGTCTTGAGTTAAAAGACGAGATTCAGCAACAATTGTACATTACTACTCATGGCATCCCCATTGGATCATGGATGCATTAGGTGAAGCATTACCATCACATTCCATATTATTCTCAAGTATGAACCCACACATAATTCAAGGTGTAACCATCAAGACAGTAACAGAGTACTCCATAATTGTATTAGTCATTCAATGAATATTCATACCCAATTACCATCACTTAGTTATATTAAATCTAGGTATAACAAGCTACACCTCATTAGGGTTACATATCAATACAATATGGTTATCATCCCTTCTATTCATATGAGTGAATAGGTAAGACTACCTTATTCAGGGTAACCCTCCATTTGTTCCATCATCATTCAACCCATATCACCATACCACAATTGTATAATACTAAGATGGATTACTGGTATGAATGAATTAAACTATCAGACACCTTTAATTAACATATTGCTTGCACATGTACACTGAAATCATACGTAGAACCAATTTACATCCCTTAATATACCTTCAACAAATTATACTTCTGAAAAAAATTCGCATATTACTTAAAGCCATTATTTTCTCTTATCTCTCTCCTCATTCATTACTACTAACTTTTTGCTACTTATCCTTCTCATTTTAATCATGTAGATTAAACATCCCTAAAAATTGAAACATACAAGGTATGAATAGATTATTCATCATTCTTGCTATTACTGCAAGAATTTATTTCATATCACACTTCACTCATATTGTATTTCTCCTTTTGTTCAAAACATACCTTTTATATTTCAAATCTATTTCTTATCCTTTGCTCTAAATCATTTCCATATTGTTTATCTACCTTTCATATTAGCTAGGATTACTATCAGTGCTAGTTTACTTCTCATAGTGCAAATTTCATGATCTTATTTTATAGAGATGCTAGTATTCAAGGTCAAATCACTAATGACAACCCGTGAACTACCACAACTCTAAACATTCTAGGGTTTGGCCTTTATCAATAGCATGACGTTATTGTGGTGTGACTTTGCTCCCTTAATTTGAAATTCAAACTTCGGATCTCACAAGTTTTACTAAAGTCTTACTTATCCTATCAATTGAATTTCCTTCATCTTAATTGGCCATTCAGATAGATTACATTCTCAATTTACCCTTCTAGGTTTTCATCATCATATTGTGTGTCATTATTACATTCACTAGATGCCTCTACCATGGTGGTTATGCATCAGATATGATTCATTTTCTTATCACCTCATTCCCACATTTCTCCCATTAAGTAATATATGGAAGAGAAGACGGTTCTGAGACTTAGAATTCTTATCTTCAAACATCCCATTAATACATTTGTCGTATGTAGGTTTAATTAGTTATCAACAAGGATACTTGACTAACTAGCACTTGATTGAATCTCCTAACCTCTTTCTTTTATAATCTATATTACTCCACTATGTTTCAAACCCTTCCTTACTTTCCATAATCCTCTTACCATATACTACTCTTCCACATGTTATCTTTAAATTCTACTTTTCTCTTATGATCATGTTGCTTATTCATGTGTATGATCATGTATACCATGTTTCACATATTTCTTTTTATCCTTCTACTAATGTGAAGTTGAAATTCTAAATCAATAATCTCTCTACAAGTTTCAACTCATGTTTAATACATTACATATCCTTAATTTTAAATCAAACGGCTCATGCATGGGTGAAACATAGTTTCTCTTATATCAAGTTTTTCCTTCCTGAGTATAGTCTACCTTTGTATAACTTATTCATTTTGTTAAGCTACACTTTTGTTCTTTTTTTTTAGAAATTAGTTTGTTGTTCTATAGAGACTTGGAATTCAAAGGTAGTAAGGATGAATGTATTAAACTTATTAATAAAGGTATAGATTCCATGTTCTTAATTATATCATAACCCTCATTCCTTAATCAAGCTCATCATTTCCAACATTTATCTTTGTTTTAACTTAGTTTCTTAATTCTAGTCTTATGATTTACATATTTATCTAATTCTCTTTACTTTAACTCTTCTAAAGACTCTTCACTTATATTTACTTATCGTATACTTAACTCTTTTCTTCTATTTTTCCTTTGCTTTGGAGTACATAAAAACATTGTACTCAGTTATATAATCCATTCCTCATGATTGATTCTTACTACCTTGGTCCTTACATACTTTTCTCATATCTTTTCCATATTTCATATTTAGAGTTCATATAATATTAATCATTAAACTTAATCTGAACCTTACATCGTGTTCCTTTATTCCCAATTAAGTATTTTTCATATGAGGCCCCAAAGCTGGGTCTCAGATATCAGTTCCAACTGATTCTTAGCTATTCTAATCTTTCCTGTATGTTTCAACATCTTAGTGTATGTACATTCTCACTATGATGTGGGTCTAATTTATCCAGATTCTACTCTTATCATATTGTTAATAGGAGTCATTAGATCCCAGTAATGCATCCTGCCAGCCAGACCAGGCCGAGCCTGCAGTCCTGAAGCCAAGAGCTACTTAAGATTAATCAACTCCTATTACTCTCAAACATGTAGAAAGAATATCCACTTAGGAAAGTTCATTCAAAGATCATTTCTAGTCTACTTGATACAAAGAATGTAATCAATAAATGCTACAACTGCACAGTGTACAACAAATCTTAAAGACCCATATATATTTCAAAATACTGAATATTTGAATTCAAACATATAAGAGCATTTCTATCCATCTCCAATAAAACAACAATATGAAATGAAAGTTCTATCTCATTTTCAATTTATGCTCTTAATTCATATTACTTATCTTGTTTGTAACCCTAATATTTCTAGGGTTCCTCTCTAGCCCATCCTTCCACTGTATACCTGGCTAGGGTATACATCAAAGAATAGACATAGTAGCTTGATACTGGTTGATCCAAGTACTCATATACCGGGCCAGGATATCCAAATACTCAAATCCCCAGAGCTAACATCATAACATCTCCTATCTGCCACACTTATGACTCTAACTTACTAACTTAATGGTCCCTGACAACTCAGCCTAAGCTCTGATACCAAGTTGTTACACCCCGATCTCACAATTTCCAATAATCATGAGATTAGGGCATAAATTGAGGATTTAACGTAATACAAAGATCACCCTTAACTTTTTCTTCTCTTTCAAAACTCTTTGTTTTCTCGCATTGAACCACATAAACCAACTTTACAAGGGAATCTAAACATTAATTTCTCTAATCTGATTTCAACAGTAAAAATGCATGTATGAACATTCATTATGTTCCTCATACTTTTAAGCACATAAGACTTGTTGATTTGCACATATTGCTAAAAGAGGAATAATGTTATACATCATCATTTACAACTCTCTCTTATTTCTTAACAAGGACCTAGAGTGACAAGGACTGACTGAACTTAACTATACTCAGACTTAACTCTTGTGGCAGATCTGCTCTGATGCAATGATATCTTCTTCAAGTCCATGTGATTTCCCTAAAAATTGTGAGTAGAGGGGTGATCCTACTTTCTCAGTGAATGAGTACTTCAAAGAAATAGTCTAAAGCACTGATATAATTAAAGATATACTTTTGAGCAATTGATATCAATTATAATAGCAGTAAGCTTTAAAGAGTCTAATAATTGACAATCATAAAAATGGTAGGATACTCTAAATATCTATAAGAGTGAATCAATATATGAAATGCTTGATTGATCATAAAGAGAACTAATAATTTAGAAACATACAAAGAATAATTGAATAACTGTACACACTTGTTTGACCTCTCATTCATTTCATTATGCCCTGGTCATATGTAGTGTACTCTACATATGAAGATTCATAGTGCACTACGATCACACCGTACAAGACTTAGCAGACACACCTGGGAAATACTAAGTCTGACTACTCTCCTGGTCTACAACAGGGAAATGGCTCTCTGGCCTAAATTGGACTCCTCCTCTAACCTGAGCACACAGGCGGAGGGTCAAGCCACCTCTTGACTTTTCTTTACTCTAGTACCACTAGAACTTTTGGTTGATGTTGGACACTGCAAACTATAATTTAAGGAGACTTCCACTAGGGCTTTGTCCCCCGTGCCACCTGATAGAATGTTCCGACCCCTGTATACTGGACGTTGCCAGGGTTAGGTCATTTCACCCCTAAGGGGCATACCTCACATAAGGGTTCTACAGTGTTCAGGGCTCCTAAGTCTATTATTTTATTATTCCTAGAAAGCTCTTTATACATTGTACCCTTCTCTTACTTATACTTGACTCGGTATCTCTATGGTGTCACGTCTAATTATTTGAAGTTATAATACAACATGTATATCATTCGAAACTTGGCAGAGCAGTATATTCAAAACACAGTAATATACTGAGTAATCAACATACTATACATGCAGGCAGACTAAAATTCTTAAATAAATAGATTACATGTCCACTTGGCACATACACACTAGAATCGTGCAGTTTATCATCTTATTACACTAATAAGAGTTAATTACTTTACATATGAGTAATCATCAATAGCACCTACAACTTATCTGTAATTTCTCAAAGAACGTGCATATCAACCCAAATCTTGAGTTGTGCATCTCATAACTCAATTAAGAGTTAATTACTTATCATGACAAGAATTATTAATAATAAATGATAACATTGATATCACAATACTTGATTCATTAAACACCCTACCCTTAGGGTTTCATTTAATCACAACAAATGCTACAAAGAAAGGTGTAATACATCTATCACGTACTTTTCAAATCTTTACAACACATGATACATGGGATCTCAATCCCTTATCACATTACTAGGAATTCTCATCCCTTCACATCAATATCATAATTATTGGATCTGGGTATTCAAACCCTAAGATCATCACATAGCATTGTTACCTCTATAACAGGTAACCATTACCTCTAGGTCCTTAGACTAAGGTATTCATTTTACTGGTTGTACAAGTATTCTCATGGCTCACAAGGCCATCACACATTTTGTCACCTCTCACTAAGCAACAACTTATTCCCATGGCTTCCATAAAGATTTCATGTGACATAAACATTCACTAAATAAAGATTACTATCAACAAATCATATAAAATTTCACTGGGATATCATGCATCAATAATAACATTGAATAAATAAAGTCTATCATGTCAAGAAAATCCCTTCAAATGGATTTCATGATATCTATTTGTAAATATCCAACTTTCCTCACATCTAGGGTTTCACCCTCTTCACTGAGATACCAAACAAACACTACTCACTTTAAATGAAATCCTAGATAGTATCTGACATATATGTACTATGAATTTAGATAAGCATTCATTCAAAACCAAGGGGATCTAGATAAGAAACTTTCTCTATTTACTTATACAGCAAATTTTAGTCATAGACAAATTCCCTATATTTCAGTTTACTCTTATAACCTCTGTGAATACTTAGGGAATTCTCATTAATGCATTGTATATATTTCTAATATGATTCTATCATATGAAATTCATTCAAACAAAGGAAGAATCCATTTCATATCATTTTGCAACAACTTAGAACAAATAGATAATTCAGGGTTTGTAGTCAGATACTAAGCAATTAAAGATTATAGTTGATTTAACCAATTTTCGTGCAATATACTATTTAAATGAAGTTCCCACTCACCCTAAAGTGTGAAAACACCTTAAAAACGTATCCCATATCTGAAAATCTCAAATCTATATCAAATCCCTAGCAATTCACCCAATTCCTCTTCCTTATAACCCGAAAACCCTAAAAATGAGGGATTATGAAGAAAGAGTGAGAAAAGGGGAAGTTTTGATACCATTTTGGATCAAATCAGAGGAGGTATGGAATTTTGACATGTGAGAAAATATTCACCATGAAACTATATCCAAAGAAGCTAAACTTACATGATTTCATCATTCCTCGGACCGCAAAACCCTAGGTTAACATCTCAATCAATTTCTCCTCTCCAACCCTAACTCTCTCTCTCTAGGATTTCATTTCTCTGGATTGAATCACGAATTATGATAGCTCCTTGTGTGTTAGGTTGACCATATAGAGCAATTGAGCTGCTTGGGTTAATTGCACATTGACCCCTCACTAAACTTTTTCTTATTTCAACAGATTTTTCTGTCATAAAAAGGTTTATGTGAATTTGTATATTTCAGAGATCAAACCTTCTCCAAAAGTTATGAGAATTTATCATGTTGTGTATAATTGAGTTACAAAGCTTTAGTTAATATTTGAGATCATTCCAAGCTTCCATTAAATAATTAAACATCGAATAGTGCACTGCTATCTAGAATTCTACACAAATGTTAGTTACTATAATTTGTCTATTGATAAGGTATAAATGCATCCAAAAATTATGAAAATTTTACATGTTGTTTATGATTGAGTTTCAGATCTTCACTTAAAATTTCAGATCATTTGTAGTTACCAATAAATAACTAAATATAAAACACTACACTGCTAAAATGCACTCTGTCAGCATTTTGGTCGAAGTATAGTTTGACCGAGAACCACATTCAAAGAACACTCAAATATTATGAAATTTTTCTCCAATATGTATGATTCAGTTATCCATATCGTATCCAAAATTCAATAAAATACAAAATTTGTAGAAAATATGAAAAATCATTTACCACACTTCTATCCTGATCAAATTCCATACTCATGTACCATCAAAACCCTAATTTCAGCCAACTAGGGTTTATATTTCTCAAACCCTAATTTCTCAACCAATATAACAATTAACATTCTTATTAGGTTTAAAACATCATAATTGAATTATCATCATTAATTAGATTTAAGCAATGATCAATCCAATTAAGCATATATTCATCCAGGTAAACCCTAGTTTACCAATTAAGCTCAGATGCGGTCATAACAATCCCTATGAGAAAATAGGAAATTACACAATCAACCTGAGTAGTTGTAGAGAATTTGCAACTATTTTTCAAGATGTAGTCCTTGAGGATCTTGGGGCTTCAGGGCTGCAATGACATTCAAGATAAATTGGTTACATGAGCGATTGGATATAGTAGTTGGCCAATCATTATCATATTTGCATCATACCTCTTACCACTATTAAAGTTCTACCAAGGTGTCTCCTGACCATAATCCTTTATTAGTTTGTATGGAGGTTGTGCAAGCCTGTCGTAAGTTCCATCTCAAAATTACGGAATCATGACAAGTTTTCCCTCTTTATCCAACCTCTTTCAGGTAGCCTGGAACAACAATACTAATTTCACATCAGATATTCAGACTTGCATGAATCATGTTACAAAATGGGATAAGGAGGAAAGCAAGAAAGAGAGGAAGATGGAGGAAAGACTACTTGACTAGCTTATAAGGAAACAAGAAATGATGAGAAATAATTACTCACGATTGGTAGATTGAAAGATTGCAAATCTACAAATCCATACTTATATTTTCTTTGAAAATAGGAGGAGGACTTGCAACGCAGGGCTCAATGTGATTGGATTAAACTTGGAGACTCTATACTAACTATTTCCAAGTGTTTTTCAAATCAAAGAGAAGAAAATTATAATCCTCAAGCTGAGGAACAATTACGGAGTTTGGATTGATAACAAAGAAGATTTGAAATCACTTGTTTATGACCATTTTAAAAGCCTCTTACTGAGATAGAAGGTGGAAATCTTATACAGTTCACTCAGAATTATAAAAGAACTTTGTCCATACTTTCTCTTGAGCAAAAAACCTCCTGTGGTTGGACACCTTTTGAATATGAGATAAGAAACATTCTCACGAAGATGAATCCCAATAAATCATCAGGTCCTAATAGTGTAGTAGTGGGTTTTCTCTTGGAGAAATTGGGAGAAATTCAATAATGCGTTGTGCTTAACAATTATTCAGTGTTTTGTAGGTGCTTAAATTCCAAACTGAATGGAAAAATATACCCTTGTGCTCATACCAAAGATCAATAAACTTGAGAATTGTAAACACCCCCAGCCAATTGCTCTAAACAATGTAAGCATCAAGCTCTTATCCAACATTGTTGCAGAGAGGACTAAACCATACTCACAAGACTGATTTTTCTATGTCAAAGTATCTTTACACCAGGTGGAAAAATTTCTAATAACATAATATTGGTACAAGATATTTTCCATAGTATGAGAAAATGAACCTCTAGGCATCAATGCATGGTGATTAATATTGATCTCACCAAAGCATATGATTGAATGAACTAAAATTATATACATGATACACTTACACAAACTGCACTGCCATAATATCTAATAGATCTTATCATGGCAATCATTACTTCAAGAGACATTTGTGTTTCATGGGAAGGAGGAGCCATCAATCCATTCAGGGCAACCATAAGGGTGAGACAAGGTGATTTGATGTCACCATATATTTTTGTTATGTGTTTTGACAGACTAATCCAATCCATTCTGATTGAAGAAGGCATAGGGGAATGGAAGACAGTGCAAATTGCTAGGTGTGGACCTTCATTAACTCACATTTGTCATGTAGATGATATCATGTTGTTTGGGGAGGCCTCTTGTGCAGAGGCTAGTATTATGATTAAATGTATAAAATAATATGGGAAGGCATCAAGCCAAATTGTTTCCCTAGAGAAATTGTTGTATACTTGTCCAAGAATACTCCAAATCCTATGAGAAGAAGAATAAGTAGAAAATTGGGAATCATTTAGATAAATAACTTGGGGGAAAATGTATGAGTTCCCATCTTACATACATGATCTCATAGTGGCATATACTTACCTTCTTTGAATGCCATAGATAATATGGATAATTCTTAGGCGAACCAAACTCTAACATTTTTAGAAAAATCTATTCAAATCTCAACACCAACTTACTTAATGCAGACGTCACAACAATTTGTGTCCATATGCAATGATACATATAGAAGTACCAGGAAATTCATTTGGGGTTCCTCTAGTGAATGAAAAAAATTGAGCACCATTCATTTGAGGAAACTGGTGGCGAGAAGGAGAATGGAGGCTTGGGTATTAAGCATGTGCATACATATAATGAAGCACTTCTCTCAAGTACATTTTCGAACTTCACTATATGTAGAGATACTCATTGGTCTAAGGCAACGGAAGCTAAGTACTATCACTTAAAGGATAAAGTTGTATTAATTGGCTCTATACTGTGGAAATTCATTATTAGAAGAGAATTTGACATGATTTTAAAGATGGGGAAGGTTGACATGGATGGGGATAATACTATGGTCTGGTATGATAGTTGAATGAGAAACATGATGGTTCCTACAATAAAATTGTGCCTAGTAATTCCTGTGGACATCGGAGATTTAAAGGTCTCAATAGTGGAGAGTGCAGGATCATTGAACACAAATTTCATAAACTACTAGTTTGAGGAGGATTCTACAAAGAGAATTCTTAGTATGGTACCACCCGAGCCCATGAAGGGAAGGATGAATGTTTGTTCAAAGAATCAACAAATGTCAATTTTCTACAAAGATAGTGTATAACAATATGATTCAACCTGTATGCAAAAGAACCCATGGGTGTTGGAGGGCAAATGTGGAAGTGGAAGGTGGCAAACCACACTAGGTGTTTCCTATAGAGAACTACATGAAGGGATATTAAACAATGCTTATACAACAACTCAAGGACTGGTAGCATGTCCAACTTGTCCTAGGTTCAATTCTTATCATGAGACCTCATTCTATATGCTTTACAATTGCCCCTCTATGAAACCCTTGTGGATGGAGGTGGAGAACCACAACTGGTGGCATTTCGATAATGCTCAACCACTGAGACAATGGTTGTTAAGATATCTAAAGAGAAATGGAACATGATGAAGGGACCTATCTGGATGGGTACTACAACGGATGCAATCTAGAGAATGAGGAGTAATTTTGTATTTAACAACATTCAGGTGCCTATTAAGTAAAGTTATCTCGATATAGAAAATAATGTGTACATCACCAAGAATCTAGCACAACCTAATGAGCAAAGAATCACCATTGTTGGATGGGAACAACCATCAAGAGGGTCGTACTAAAGGTAAATGTAGATGGGGCAGTTGTTAAAACAAAGCATCTACTAGTTTTGTGCTAAGGAACAATGAAGGTATATGGTTGAGAAGGGTATTAAAAATATTCAATACATGGATGTATTGAGCGTGGAACTATGGGAAAAATCTAGAGGACTCGTGGAAACTATACAACTCTTGTCAACAATCACATTGGTGACTGATAGCCAGTTGGTGTACAAGATGCTCCAAAATAATGTTGATGTGACAATCAGGTTCAAGCCTATCATCAACTTGTGTCAGAGATTGATGAAGAAGACACATAATGTTTATATGTGCTATAGTACAGAATTACTAATAATGTTGCAAACAAGTTGGTGATATGGTCTTCCAATCATAATACAGAAGTGCATCAATCGAGGTATTGGCTTGACTTCCTTTTTGAGGCTCACAGATAAAAAGGAGGTGCAAGGGGAAGTGAGCACATAAATATGAATCACCTACACCAAGAGGGTAGGCCAACTATTCTCCTTTTTGGAGTATTGAAAAAAAAACAATAAGAATAGTGTTTGTGTTTCAAAACCATTCTATAATCAATTGAGAAATTTTTGGGATATTGAAAATTTCTTATTTTAGATTCATGTATTATGACTATATATTCAAGTTCATGATATATAAATTAAATACAATCACTACTATAGGGGATATAGTGTCAATTCTTTTTGGCATTCCACTTCGGTTTTGAACCGACGACCAAGTGGGCGATGGTAAAACTCAAACTTTTTTTGTCAGTTAAGCAAACCAACGAAACAAAGTTTACATTGGTGGTTCTTTGTTAGGGAACAACTGATGATGTAACTCACAGCGGTCAACGTATTGTAGTCTGCTTTGAACTTTCTCGTCAGCTTTTAAGAAAAAAAATGACACCATTAATATTTCCTCATAGGTGGTATTATGACAAATAACCGACAAAAAATTATGTGATGTTGATTTTATCAGTGAATGAACAGTGAATTTGTGGGTGTATACTGTCAGTTTTTTGTACATAATTGACAAAGAATGTGTATGTAGTCGGTTAATTCCAAATAATCGACGACAAATGTGTATATTTTGTTATATAACATGCCTATAGACCTATTTTCCAAACTGCTGGCATGTCTGGAGCCTTATTCCTTAGAACTAAAAATTTAAAGAACAGTAGGCTCTCCGCAAGCATTGCGGCTTAACAACGGGTCAGCACACCTACAAGAAAAAGATGAAAATATTCAAGCCACGTTGTATCATTTTTTTCAATTTGAATTGCACACAAATCCATGAACTCATAGCTCAATTGTATCCATCTCAGCCACACTTCAAATTCATACATATATGCACGAACAAACATCATTCTTTTCCTCATATGTCACATTCAAATTCACACACACATATGCACTTAACATTCAATTCACACTCACAAAATACATATCAACATCAGCTGCCATCTCAAATTTTAAGTCACAATGTTACATATCGACATTCAATTCATATTCACAAAATACATATAAAAAATCTGACATCAAAGTTTGAATTACCAAAAAATATCAATCAACTGTCAAACTTTTTGTTTAAATCCATATTTTTTATGAAGCAGGCTGCCCATTGTTCACGTAGGTCATTCAGTTGCTCCAATATGTAAGGGTTCAGTCTTCTCAAAAAACTACAAAGAGAATGAGACTTGTAACTAGATTTGATTGTTTGTAATGAGAGTACTTCATTAATATGATCCAAGACTACTAACTTACATTCTCTATACATTTGATTTGTTCCATGTGATTGACAATTACCTGCATATAGGGGCTTGTAGATTTACAATTACATTAATAAATGTAATCAAGTAGAGTTGGTCATATATTATGCAATTGGAATGAGAAAACTATACATCAACACTTGTCCAAATTACTGATTTCATTTTCTTATCTACCTTCCCTTCACCATGATAGAATTATTTCACAGCCCTATAAGTTAAATTAGCATATATGTTGCATTATTAAACTGTCATTATGATACAAACATTAATAAAGAGAATGGGGACCAAAAAACTATAGTTACGCTTGAATCGCCTAATTTCATTGGGTGTCCCGAATTGGTAATAGTTTGTCACCTGTAGGATCAAAGACATACACCCTCCAAGTCTCGGGAAGAATCACTAACATTTTCCAGTGCATACCTCTGAGTGAATAGAAGGCAAATAAAATTAAAAATTAAATCTCACAACAAAATTGTATTCACATGTTAGACATATAAACAACGAATAAAAAAACTTACTTAGTGTTGAAGGGAGATAAGACCACATTCTTGGAAGCACCAAAATACTACATCGCAGTAGTCACATATTGTTTTACGCCACTCAAATCTCTAACAACATCGCTAAACAACGATGGCATTATAAATCTCACATTTGCTACTCCAAAGTCACAAGTCACATAATACAAATGACTGAAATATATTTTATAACCAATACTCAATTTATATGTAGGAAACAATTAAATAGTTTTCACAAATGATGGGGTATTCACACTCACCTTATCCAAAGATCTATCACTGATGTGTTCATCCAATCATACTTAAATAACTCAGAAATATGTGTCAACAGTATAACATTATCCCATCGTACACCTACCATATCCTCCCTAAGGTGGATCACAATGGTAGCTATTTGGTCTGTAGTGTATAACCATGATCTCAACATTTCGTAGTTAGGGCCTAAGGGGTTAAACAATTCCTGTGGAATAAAATTAGGGGGTGGAAGATTCATAACTTTAGGGGGCTTATTAGCTGTTGTCGGTTGCATGCATGTATTATAATATTAGCTTTCTATTGTTTTATTTGAGTTCCAATATACATTTTTAATACATGAACAAATATAATGAGGGGTGGAGGATTCAAAAATTTAGGGGGATTCTTAGTTGTTATAGGTTGCAAGCATGTATTCTAATATTACCTTTCTATTATTTTATTCAAGTTCCAATATACATTTGTCATACCTGAATAAATATAACAAATTGTTTGGGCCACCCAATAAATCTTCCATCTACCTCTCTGACTGTGGTGGCATTTGGGTGCTCGTACGGGAGAGGTATGTTCTTCAATCCTGGAAAGACATGTATGTTTCTCACATGATAGTGATCATCTGGAAGGGGAATACTGACTCCATCGGAGATAGAAGCCTCGACATCTGCCACAATGAACGGCAAGATGGCATTTTCTGGCCAGCTACATTTTTATGAAACACAAAATTTAATTTGACAAAAATAAATATTGACTTGAAGGATTATTTTATCACAAGGCAATATAAATTGACTTGAATTGAATCTTACCCCGACTATGTCATGTGGGTCCGAAAGAATATTCCCAATGCACTATGTGGGCGAGTGATGAACCAGTTTTGTGAATGTTGGAGAAGTTGATTTCTACATTTCCTAAGAGCTATATATTTCTCTAAGGCTGCATCTATGATTCTCTACACGTACTCTGCATCCACTTCCCTTTTCTTAGCTATTTGTGTTAATGCTGGGATGCACCAAATAAATTTTTTTATCCCATACCCATGTCCAGTGCCCCTAACACGTCCAGAATGCTCTTTTGTCCCTAGAGAAACTCTCATTTCATCATGTGTGTCCTGAGGGGTGAACTTTCGCTCCTTTGCTTGGGCAGCTAGCTCCAACTAATTGTCATCAAAAACAGACTAATCATTAAAACTTAACAATCTGGTGAAAAAAGAACATGGTCAATTATTGTGAAACCAAGAAATTTACCATTTTATCTGTTGCCTCCTATATTGTTTGGATGGGGATTTCTCTATCTTTGTTTTTCCTTATATCTATCCACTCAACATAGCAAGGCACATGTCCAGTGGAAGGAGTAGAAGTAGAAGGCCCTTGTTGTTGCCCTTGCTCTTGTCCTTGCTCTTGCTCCTGCTCTTTCTCTCCATCTTCCCCTCGCTCTTCCCCTTTCTCTTGTTGTCTCTCTAGCTCTTTCTCTCATTGTATAAGCTCTCTCAATAGGTGGTATTTCCATTAACCACCTGAACCCAACCGGTGGTTGTGCACATTTTTGTCACACCTCTCTTTTTGAGCGGCGTGAAGGGCCTGATTAATTCATACAAGTGATATTGTTAAGTAACCATATGAAATCATAAAAATGTAACTAATTCAATACCTAGCTATTGTTCTCTGTCGAACAAACTCCTTCCAACCATCTTGATTAATATGGTTCCATTTAAGCCAAGGTTCCTTCTTATCTCCAAAGACACAGTCTCATATGATGATTGTCTGCCAATCTCTATGTCTTCTCCTGATGATCAGCATAATAGACTTGTGATGCAGCTTTTCATCAAGTTCTTACCGGCCCTAAAAAGGTTCAACATTCAGTAGTGTTTAGAAATGTTAATAGAAAGAATAGGAAAAAGACTATTAAAACATAACTTCATTGATCTCACATCTAGCTCCCTCTAGATGAGGTCTTTTTGGACCGTACTCGCATGTCTCCAATCCTCAACAAGGAGAGACACTTTGCTTCAAGAAAGGACCCCACAATATCTAAGAAACTTTTTAGTAAGTGGTGTACCTGCTTCATTGAATTCAATGACGCCCTTCCTCCCTTACCTATTTGTAGAATCCTTCATCACATTTATCCCTATAAATCCCTTGAGTTTTGGAGGGAGAGCACCATCACCACCCTGGTCAGGATGATCACATATAAAATGATAACACTAAAAAAATTTAGATCACATATGAACAAATAAACATGTTACATAATGCAAAAAAGTCAAATCACATATGATCAGTATACCTTAAACTAATATCCCTTCTATGTGATCTTCATGTGTATAGTCATCATTGTTAGAGTCAACATTTACATTTGGTAAGCCAACATAAAATGGACTAGAGTCGTCAAACTTGTCATAGTACTCATTCTCATCAATAGGATCTGAAATGAATTGTCTTTTCTCATGAAGAATGATAGACCAATTTTCTTTTGTAGTATTGTTGACATAGAATACCTTTTTTCCTATTATGCCATGATGAAGGGTTCATCCTTCTCATCTGTCCACTCAAAATTCACTATTGTGAAATGGAGTTCTTCAACTACAACTCCTTTTTTTTTATCAACCCATTTACACCTAAATAATGGAACTCTAAACTCTGTGTACTCAATATCCCATATGTCTTCAATGACATTGTAATAAGACATCTTTCCTTCATGTGGACTCTTATCCTTGGCACTAAAAAAATACAATGAAGACTCCTGAAGGGTGACCCCTCTATTTTGAATGACACTTTTATCATCTTGACCTTTTGTGTAGTATGAAAATCCATTCATGTCAAACCGTTCAGAAGATGTAACATGGATTTTTGGCTTATAAGCCAGCCATTTGATAGTTTCTTTAACATTATTTGGTGTTGGAGATAGTTGATTGAATACTTCCTTTTCAAACCACCTAATAAATGACCAATTATGCTCTCTAGCAAGCCACATTGAACTGGCTTGTGGATAACTTCTCTTGAGCTCATTTGTGTGTTCAATGATATAAATACCAACATCGTCAATGTTGTGTAAAATATATAAGTGTGCTTGTTCCCACTGCTCACGAATGATATTTATCTGTCATTCTCCCAAAATACCTCTTCCGAAATAAACATCAAGGTTCAAGGCATTAGCAGTAGTTTTGTTGCAACTCAAAAAGTCATTGCAAAAGTCCATAACCTCCCTATCAATATAGCCCTCAATGATACTCCCTTTAAGGTGGAAACAGTTCTGAACATCACCTTTAAAACACTCATGTACCGCTCAAAAGGATAGATCCAATGCAAGAAAATTGGGCCCAAAATTTTCACTCCCCTAGTCAAATGGACAACTAGATGTACCATGATATCAAAAAATGAAGGGAGAAAATATTGCTCAAGTTGACACAAGTTAACGACCTCTTCTCTTTGCAACTTATCTAGAATCTCATAATCGATTACTTTTCTACATAGAGTGTTGAAGAAGAAGCAAATCCTAGTGATTGCAGACCTTACATGCTTAGGAAGTATGTATCGAATAGCCACATGCAATATATGTTACATTAGAGTGTGACAATCACGAGATTTAAGACCTATCAGCTTCAAATCCTTCATTGATACCAATCTATGGATATTGGTTGAATATCCATGTGGTACCTTAACATTACGCAAGCACTCACAAAAGTTCTCTTCTCCTTTGTAGACAAGGTGTAACAAGTAGGAGGTAGATATGTGTGGTGACCTTTGGTAACTTATTTTGTTAATTCTTTCCTTATACCCATTTCATGTAGGTTCATTCTGGATTTGATGCCATCTTTAGTCTTACCGGGTATATTCAACAGAGTTCCAATAATGCTATCACAAATATTTTTCTCAATATGCATGACATCGATACAATGTCAAACTATCAAAGAACTTCCATAAGGAAGATCCCAGATATTGACCTCTTTTTGAATAAAGACCTTTCACCTGTGGGGGTACACAGTCTCTTACCAAAATGATTTACAATATTGTTTACTCTTGCATAACCATCATCCCCTACCATAGGTTTAGGGGCACTCCATTCTTCGGTTGGGCCATTGAATGAATTAAAACTTTCGGTAAGGATTTACCATTGGTAGAAACCTTTGATGACCAAGAATTATAGTCTTACCACCATGTTTCAGTCTGACATAATCTATATTTTCCTCACATATAGGACATGACTTGGATCCTTTTATGATGTAGCCAGACAAGTTCCCATAAGCAGGAAAGTGATTAATAGTGCAAAGTAGCATAGCATGTAAATTAAACATCTCTCACTAAAAACATCATAAGTCATCACACCTTCTCCCCATAGTTCCTTTAGGTCATCAATCAGAGGTACAAGGTAAACACCAATATCATTGACAGGTTGTTTGGGGCCCGATCTCAGCAACGATAGCATGACATACTTTTTCTTCATACACAACCACAGAGGAAGATTGTATACAACAAGCACGACAGGACAAGTACTATATTGTCTTCTTAATGTTCCACATGGATTCATCCCGTCAGTACAAAGCCCAAGTTTTAAATTCTTAGCTTCTTCGCCAAATTCATGATACAATAAATCAATCTTCTTCCATTGGGTGGAATGAGACACATTTTGTAGCATTCCATCGTTGTTTTTCTTTACCTTTGCATGCCAAAATAAATTTTGTGCATCTATGCCATTAGCAAACAAGCATTGAAATAGGGGTATTATAGGCAGATACCACATCACCTTGGCAGGAGACTCGGTTTTAGTCTTAATCGATGTTGTCCTTTTGTACCTAGATACCCCACATTTCGGACATTCTTTTAGATCAGTATAGTCCTTTGAACCAACACAGTCATTCAGGCATCCATGTATCTTCTTATCCTCCATTCTCATTGGGCACAACATCTTTTTCATTATGTATGTTGAGATTGGAAGCTCATGGCCTTCAGGGAGAATATCTTTAAACAAAGATAAAAAAGAAGTGAAGCTTTTGTAGCTCCATCTATTGTTATCCTTTAGAGTATACAATCTCAACACAGTGCTCAACTTCATAAACTTAGTACAACCTAAGTATAATGGTTTCTCAGCATCGTGTACAACATTTCTAAACAAGGGAGGTGGGTTTGCAACATTTACCCAGCAAGTGTCTATAATTGCATCAACCATGTCTGTCAAAATTGGTTCTTTCTCACCAACATCATCAACCATTTCTTCTTGGAAACACTACCACTATCCACATCTGTTGATCTCAGACTAGGAATCTCTCCATGCCAGTACTATTTTGTATAGCCTTGTACAATCCCATTACACGTGACGTGATTTTTGATCGTGTCAAGTGTGTCAACTTTTAGGTTGTTGCTACAATTCCAATAGGGGCAATAGAACCTATCTCCAAGTTGTTTTCTATGTTCCTCTGCAAATCTTACAAACAAATCGAGACCATTAATAAACTCCAGAGTCCAACAATTTGGTTTCCACATCCATTATCAATACATTTCTATATGATCAGATGGGAGATGAGTAGATCATTAGGTTCTAGCTAGTAAGTTAATTTCAAGAAAAAAAATATGTTTGGATAATTGAGCCCTAATCATCTAGTAGCATTAAGATTCATGAATGTGTACCACCTAACCCATTATTGAGAACTTCATCTCACTAGTAAGTGTATAATGCGTGTTCGATTTCAATAAATTTTAGCAATATTTCCCCGTAGTTCTCCAAGTACACTGATGTATAAGGGCAAATACCCACCTACATATGTACCCAGAGAACAAAGGGGAAATGCTTTCAAAATTTATTGAAATCAAATACACATTACACACTTACATCCTAAGTGAGAGGAAGTGCTAAAGAACAATCCCAAACTAGGCACTATCCAAGGTTTACTCCTAATGGGTAAATCTTAGACGTAGGGTTTGTTCACAAATTAGGGTTTATTCACAAATTAAGGTTTATTCAATATCTTAGACTAGGTCATGTGTGTTCGAGAAAGATAGTTAAATGATTTGAGTAAGATAGTCAACATAAACATCGACATTGTCAATTCAAGTTAATTTAGAGCAGCTCATATCAATTTTAGTGTATTAATTCCTAGGAGCCAACAATTTTCCCATACTAACATTTAATCACTAACATGGAACAATGCACTTACCATAGATATAAAACTAGGGTTATAGTTTCAAATAAGTAATGCAATTATTAGAATTTATTCATGAGCCCTAGAGTCTGATTCTCTCATCATCTAAGTTATAGTTTCATTATGAGCATGTAATAATCCTAACAAAGCTAAATAATCAATAATGAGCATATAATAATTCATCAGAATCACCATTAATTCAGCACAATTTATACAATTTATTCTCAATTTCATCACAATTCACTACAAATTAAAATCGTAAAAGTATTTCTCCTCTTGCACTTATCTCCATCACCTTCCCTCGTTCCTCCTTCCCCTACCCCACACAATTTCTTCTCAATATTCAGAAGAAATCATACGGTAGGGAGAGGAGGAGAGAGGATGAGGGAGGAGAGGGGAAAGAGATATGAGTAGGGTAGGGAAAGGAAGAGAATAAGAAGGATGAGAGGCAACCTATATTGAGAAAAAATCGTGTAGGGTAGGGGAAGGAGGAGAGAGGATCAAGGAGGAGAGGGGAAAGGAAGATGAGTAGGGTAGGCAAAGGAAGAGAATAAGAAGGACGAGAGGCAACCTGTGGCTATAGATGGTGGCGGCGGAAGGAAGCAGCATCAGCGTCGAACGGAGGGGATGTGGTTGTACATATCATTGGCGTCAGCATCAGAGCAGCAGTCGGCATAGCAGAGCAGTGGCCAGTGGAGCAGAGACTAGCAATGTTGGCAGTGTAGAGGAGAACAATGTCGGCGGCTAGCAAAAGTAGTAGTAGCAGCGGCTAGTGGAAGCACCAGCGGCACCGGCTAGCGTGGTGGAGAAGCAGCAGCAACAACGGAGGCACCAGCAAAATTGCCAGAGAGCAATTTTTAGGGAACGTAGAGTAGGGGAAGGAGGAAGGGAAGGGTTTTAGGTGGGGTTAAGTAAGATAATCCTTGTCATTTATAATAAAAAGTGACGACCACAAATATTTTTTTCCAATTAAAAAAAGTCATTGACCTAAAAAATACTTTCTCATCCACTGTCAATGACTAACCGCCACATAACCTCGCAACCCAGTGATACATACACTGTCAGTTGCCTATAAAAAATTAACAAGAAATATGAAGTGAGGTGGGATAATTTTTGTGTGTCGCATGGCACAAACATCTTTCTCACCGATCACAAACAAAACAACTACCGAGAAAGATCAATTTTTTTTAGTGGGACAGATGACACGTGTACCACTTTATCCCGTCAGTTTTTTTAATCAAAACCAAATATGTAGTTTTTTGGAGGAAAATGAAATTATCACAAACATTTTGCATGAAATTCTATTTTCACAGGTTATATATAGCATCATTTTTATGATAACAAACTGACGAAAAAAAGAAAGTGCAAACTGTGTTTTCTTAGCTGGTCAATCAACAACGATTGTTCATTTATAACTAACACTATAGATACTACCGTCGATTTTCCTTGAAAAAGTAACTGACGCCATATCCCCATTTTGTAGTAGTGAATTGAAGATAATTCTAACTTATGTACATTCTTTTGTGCTAAAATATCTAAAACTATCATGAATGAATAGAATGATTTAAAATGTGGGGAACATGTATACAATGTATTTCGAATTGAACAAGATTTAACCAAATGTAAGTGCTAAGTTGTTATTACTAGTTTGGATATTGGAAATATAGATTATTTATGTGAGTTATTATACATGCCTTTAAAGTGAGATATCTATGTTTAGGATTGACATTGAGGGATTTACTCAAATGAGTGAATAGCATTATAATTGCTTGTATAATGGATAATTTGCATTGAAACCAAAATTAGGGTTTCCATGAGTTGTTAATAAACCTAATAAATATTAATGCACCCTAATGAGTTTAGTGTCTAATGTGGTATTTATGGCGACCTATGAAGATTTATTTAACTAAACTAACTCTTAAAAATCCTAAAATGTTAATATTAGAACAAGAATCAGAGATAAAGACCTAACTTGTGTATAATCATGTAAAAGGGAAGAAATTCTCTTGATTATGTAATTATTACTTAAATTGAAGTCAGTAAGTCTTACTAAGGTGATATAAGCCTAAATCATCTATTATACTAAGATGTAAGAAATAAATAATAAATCCCACATGAATGCAAGTCTTTTCTACAACTCACATAATAATGATATGAGAAGATAATTTAATACAAAATGATGAGTTGGAAGTAACCCTAATATGATCTACTACTTAATTTGAATAGTCTAACGAGAAATATAATGCTTTCTCTCAATTGCCAAAATGCTATTGTGAGTTGATAATCTAGATATGAGTATTTAAATGCAAGAAATGAAATGGAGAAAGGTCAACTGAATCAAGATGATAATTCTAAAATATCAATCAATAGAGCATCAAAAAATATGAACTTGCTTGCTTTAAATAAATTTGGACCAACCTAAACCATAAGAAATACACTTAAGTTGAACCATGAACAGTCTGAATTATAGAGAAATATTGTGCATTATTGAAAATAAAAGATCCCTAGAACAATAGTGCATGGGAAATGAAAGAAGCTAAGAGTAACTAAACCAACTATGTGGAGCTAAGAATGTAACCCTTACCACAATATGAAGAGTAAAGTAATCATGATGAATAATTTTCTTAACGGAATGATTAATGGACAAATTTAGTTTAATATAGATTATATTGATTAGAAGAGGGGAAATAAATTTGTTGACTAGAAGTAATAATAATGTGGTATGAAATATTAACTACATACAATGAAGATTTATATGTTCATATCACTCTATATCTAAGAGAATTTATATGGAATAAACCACAAGCTGTATAATAAACTTGAATTGGGAACAACCAGCAATAAAGATGTTTGATGATGATATTGTTGTGGGTAATGACGTCAATGTAGATATTTACTAAAAATCTGATTTGGAATGACATGATGAGCAAATTGTGCTAGTTTTGAAATGGAATGTGGTGATTTGTACCAGGAAACCCAAATTGGAAAAATGAGATTATATTTTGTGTCAATAATAGAATGATGATGATTCATATGTTGTAAATTGTAGACTTTTGTGTTTCTTGTTGTAAAAGTTATAGATTGTATTACTTCTTAACCCTAATCAAATTCATCTCATTTTAGTTCCACTAGAATGCAACTAAATGAGAAATGATGAAATGAAACATCATTAAGATGACTAAGAGGATTAAGTAACAAATGAAATGATGAATCCATATAGTTAGGTGCCTTGAACACCATGATTTTCCCTCAATTGTTTATGCTAGGGAAATGAAATGAATTGCATTGTAATAATTAGAGAATAGAAAGAAGGATTTCTAAAGTGTGGATGTTGACCTTGAAGGTACAGACACTAGGATTTATGATTGTGTTTTACTCTATTGTTATGACTCTAGTTCTCTACTAATAAAGTCTATATCCATAAGAAATATACTCGAATGAATTGTTAACTATGGAATATGAAATATCGGGATGTGATATCTATTTTGTGTTCCTAAGATGACGATTTGATGGTATAGAGGCCAAATGCCCTAGTTTAGCCTCTTTAGGCAGCCTTGTGGTGGACTATAGTCTTTTGTATATATCTTTGGGTGGTAGTCTAAACCATAGCATGGAAATGATAAATTATTGACATAAATATCAGGTGTGGTGACTTTTACTTGGTAGGGCATGATCAAGTAGTTCATGGAAGAAAAAAAAAGATGATATGTCATGTACAAAATGAGATGAACGTTTATTATGTCCTTAATGTGCTAGAAAAAAAAAGTTTTTGCTATTGGAAATGTTTCTTATATGTAAAGATCACTTATTCTTATTGTATTGTATAATCTATTATATTACTTTTATTAAGGTATAAAATTTGATGATTAAACTTTGGATTACAAGTAAACTCTGACAACTAGTTTATGGTGGACTTAATATTACTCTTGTTTATGATAGATTTTTTTTGTTATTGAAGAAATTTTGTTTGCTAGACTTGTCTATGGTGAACGTTAGCCCTAGGATTATAGGATATCTTCATGGTCTAGCCAGTTGGGTGTCATAGATATAGTATATAAGCTAGGATATGATTAACTAAATGTGTTTTTTTTGTTTATTTGGTTTTTTCATAAATTATAAGAACTTAATTCTAGAATTATATTTTATATGTGTAAGATAATGTCTATCATTTTCTTTTATATTAAGCATGTATAATCTATTTTAGCTAGAGTCGGAGATTTCCACTCACTACAACTCTATATGAGTCTCAATTTATTGTTTCAAATATTTTAGGTATAATGGTATCAAACAGAGAATTGATGGTGATGAAGGTGTAAACCTAATAACTTTAAATATAATGTCCCTATAGTTTCAATTTTTGAGTGGGGTTGCATATCATATTTGTCTCTCTTATGTCTATGTACTTTGAAGTAAACTAAACAACTTACGAGTAATACAATTTGATTTTAATTTTAAGAAATCTGAATGGAATTGTTTGATACATGAACATGTGGATCACAGTTTGATGTGGAATGTGTTTATGAGGTTTTAAGAAAAAGGAGAAAAATATTTTTTGTTTCTTATACACTTTTGTATTGTGTTTGTTGAGAATTTATTGTTTTTTTCCATAGTTTGAGATAAGGATTCTCTTTGATGTTGGTATTTAGGCTATATAAAATGGAGATCTCTACAAGATTTTCCCTTCCTTACTATTCCTATGATTTGGGAACAATGTGTTGCACATTGTTATGCTTCTAGAATGGGTATATGTTGTATTTGTATGCAAGATAATAAGTTTAGAGTCTATGAATATAGAAAATAAATGAAAGATGAGAAGCACTACCCTACACATGACTTAAATTTGGATGTCATGGTTTTAGCATTCAAGACATGGCATCAATATTTGTATGAAGAGATTCTATAGGCATACACATGGACACCAAAATTTATGTTATGCATGTTGACAAAAACTCAATATAAGGAGAGTTATAAGGCTAGAATTGTGACGTCGTGACGCACCACAAAATGATATTACTCAAAACAAAATGCAGAACTAGTACTAAACATCCAGGTTACCAAAAAAGATATGAAATTAAAACTGATATCACATAGGCACAAAAGTTGAAACTTATCACATATGAGTCCACAAAAGCCACCTATCATATCTCATGCCAAAAGATTATTACAAGATATTGTTCACTGGCTTAATGGAAACAACCTGTTACAAAGCATATACATACACGTCATATTTGTGCAACAAGGCATATAGCCAAAACATCATCTCGATATACAACATCTACAAAACACTATCAAGGACCTGAGAGTACAGAGACGATACATAGTACTCTACTACAAAACACTAGCAGCATGTCCAACCTTTCAATAACTATTGCTCCTCTTCCTTCTCAGCCTCAACTACATGATCTCAACCTCGTCGTGCATGACCACCTGAAAGATGTGAAAACCCACGGGGTGAGACCAAACATCCCAGTAAGAGATATAACTCTCGGCCAATGTCTATTATAAGCACATGTAAACTAAAGCAGATAGATAAATACTTATCATGTTGAAAAGATTCATCTAAATGATATGTATTGAACTGATAATGTAGATTAAGCAAACTAGGCAGTTACCACTAAGTAGTAGAATGATTAAAACTTTAAGAAGGAAAATGAAGAACATGTATAACAGTTGATTTCTCTTACCACATTATAATTCAAGAAATTTGTACAAAGATAAGGCAAAGGGGTCATCCAATGTGAATCGTATTTGACCCTAAGAAAATATACTACATGGCTGTGTTACATCTTTTATTATTATGCCCTAAGGATTTGAGTTGTACCACTTAAATCCAACTAACCACTATGAAGTTGAAATTAGTGCCATACAAGGTCTATGCAA
Source organism: Alisma plantago-aquatica (assembly GCA_963693085.1). NCBI lineage: Eukaryota > Viridiplantae > Streptophyta > Magnoliopsida > Alismatales > Alismataceae > Alisma > Alisma plantago-aquatica. Next base: position 1,277,682,045 of record OY856409.1, on the reverse strand, counting down.
GAACTGAAATCCATGACATCTCCAAAACCTATTGGTTAGCACAAGAGAAACACTACAGAGACATGTCAGTCAACTGTAATAATGACTTATAGTCAAGCTAAAGGATTGAATCATGCATTGTCATCCTTATAAAACACCTAGACTGTCTTGGTACATGTCACAACTCTAGAGAATGGGCTCACGCATGGCCGTTCTAAAAAGAGGCATCAAATGCAGTTAAACTGTTGTCTATCACATATCACAAGGGAGTACAAATCATGCATGGCCATCTCACACAAAGGACTAGGTATGAAGCAATCATCCTACCCAACCTGTAATTGTGGACGCAAGGAGATACTTGACTTGCACCCCTACATATTGAAAAATATGTGCTCCGAGTTTCTTGTAGGAGTTACTCATTTCACCATCCAGCAATAAAACTAATACTAGAATGGATCTATGGCACATGGCAACTACTTTATTAGGGTTTCACTTGATTAGTTAATCCAATTAGGTGTCTTTTAGCATCAATCAATCTACAATGTATAAATCCTAAACAAACTCCACAAAAAGAAGGAGATGATACAACTCTAAAAGATATAAAACATTTAAGGTGTAAAAATTCTCACATTATCACTTGATACCACTGCCAATTCAAGTCCATCAACATTATCACTTAGCCATACAAGGCTATCACTATAATTTCACTGCCATGGGATACCATTCCATCATCGCATCACTAGAGGATAACACCTCAAACTAGTCATTGAGCCTCTATCAGGTCATAAGACCCATCACGTCATTATGATCTCATTATGTCTCATCAAGGCTCATAGACATCACCCTATATCATATGATTACCACCATAGCATTGACAGGATATGACATTCATTAAACCTATAAGGTTAGGAATACACAGGTAGGAGAGAGAAAATATAATCACATGCTATTCATCCAAACAAGCACATCAAGTATAACTGTAACATCCCTGACCTGGGTTATGCTTTAACCCTAGGTGTTTTTTATTAAGAAATATGTTTATATGCTTAATATTATTTGGTGAAAAGTAATTAAGTCCCAAGAGGAGCTTATGTTTCAATTTTGGTCCCAATTGAATAATGTTGAAGCAATGTTTGCTTATTTAGGACTAAAGTGCAAATTATCCAAATTGAGGGGTAAACTTGCAAATGTTACACAAAAATAAGTTCCTCTGATGTTGAGACATCATAAGAATGAGTATGATGTAGTTGAATGGTTTCCACAAGCTTGGGAACCAAGATAAAGCTTGTAGAGCAATGTTTGTGCATTAAAACCTAGTTTTGGTGAAATGTGTTATTTACCCAAAACCTAGGGTTCAACATGTAAAATAACACATATAGAGGGTCTCTCATGTTTCTTGGAATCAAGTAGAACAAAGAAAATGAGAGGGGCACCTCATTTGAATTATCTTAGAAGAAAGAGAATCTTGATATTGAAATAATCAAGATTTAAGCATATATAGCTCTTTAATACAACTTAATGCAAAAAGAAATATATTAACTATGGAGCCCTTCAACCAAAAGTTGTAGGATGTGTTTGTAATAATATGGAAGAGCTTGTGTCATTCTTGGGCACCAAAAAGATCCTGATAGAAGAAGAAACTATTCACACTAATAATATATATTAAGCAAATATCCAATAAGGGTGGATATTAATATACCTCTCTTAAAAGGTGTTTAGTTCTTTTTAAACCTTGGATAATGGAGGAGTTTTGCATGATATTATAAGGTGGAAACGTGGCCAAGGATAGAGGAATCCTTGGTGGATATTTTTGGGATATAAAAGGAAATACCTATCTTTTTCCTTTTTGCTTTGAAGAGACCCATAAATATATAAGGTATCTTTTCCAATAACACAAGGACTGTTTCCTTAGTTCCTCTTCTCATCACTTTGCTTTGGCCGACAAAGGGAGAGCTCTGGATCAGAGGAAGTATGACCACACTGACTTGGTAAGTTTGGATCATCACCTACCTCGAATCCATGGTGGAAACTCTAAATCAATGGTTAGTAATTGGTTTTCTTCACACGATTTTCCTTTCTAGCCATCTTCTCCATCCAAAACTTGAAGAACGGACCTTGGACAACTACTGGAGCTTCATCCACCATTAAAGCTACGAAGCTTGGATCTCTGGATCAGTCCTAGAGGCGGGTTTTATAACTCTAAACCTTAAGTTTTGTTAATGCAACCTTCTTTCCTAAAATCGTTTCTTATACTTCTTCTTTAGACACTCTCTTAAGTTTTGCTATCATTTCCGTGAAGAACAGCCCCTGTTCTTGGTTGAACAGAGGTAGAAGATGATGACGTTAATTCCTATGTTTATCCAAGAATTTACTTTAGCAAATGGTCTCCCAACCTTGCACAAACGGTTTACCAAACTGATTGGAGCAAACGGTTTCAAACCGTTTGAATGCAAACGGTTTCACAAGAACGCATGAAAGAAAACGGTCCAAGACCTTTTGGAAGAGTTGACCAGGTGTTGACCATTTGGAGACCTGTTGAGAATAATGTAGACTAATCACCTACCAAAAATCATCAATTAATTCCAAGTGGATCACCAATTGAAGGCCCATCAACCATCTAAACCCTAATCGGGTCAATTGCTGATTTCAATAATTGAATTAAGTTGAAGTTTGGGTTGAGTGACCCAAACGGTTTCAAAACCATTTGGGGATCACCCAAACAGTTTCAAGACCGTTTGGGGGTCAACCAAGACTATTTGGAGGTCTAGGGTTGACTATGGTTAAGAGGTTGAGGATCTAAAGGTAACAAGTTGAAGTGTAATTGATTGTTGACCTAGTGATCAATCCAATGAGCCAAACCTTAACTAGTTGAGTTGGTTTTTGATTTTGAATTGAGAAAATGGTCTCAAGACCATTTGGAGGTCATCCAAATGATCCCAAGACCATTTGGGGTCAGGTCATGACCAAATTGAATGATGGTTCAATGGTTACAAATCACTTAGACTCACATTGAAGCATGTTGAAGGGTCATCGATTCTAAACCCTAATCCAATTGATCCAAGCCCTAATTGATGATCAATTGAGGGTCAAATCAGTTGAAGGTTGACCTAATTAACTCAATTGATGATCGATTGAGGGGTTCAACATTGGAAACCCTAACTCAATTGAAGAGGTTGAGACACTTTTTGGTCCTTGCGATTTTGAGGTGGTTTGGACCAAACGGTCTCAAGACCGTTTGGGTCCAAATGGTCTCAAGACCGTTTGGTACCAAATGGTCTCAAGACCGTTTGGGACCAAACGATCCCAAACCATTTAGTCTCATGCAGTTTTAAGTTCGGTTGTGTCCATGCGATTTCAAAGTCAAACTTGACCAAACGGTCTTCACCCCCATCTTGGGCAAACGGTCTTGAGTGTGTACTTTACCAAACGGTTTCAAAGTCAAACATGACCAAATAGTCTTCATCACCAAACGTTTTCAAGGGCAGTCCAAGACCGTTTGGAGGTTTAGTGTACAAGACCGTTTGAGGTCTAAAAAGGTCAAGATCGTTTGATGCCTTAGTGGTCAAAATGGTTTAGTGGTTGATTAACCTTAACCTCATAGATACTTAAATTGATCAGTTAATTAATGCATGATGTAATCAATGGTGATTACAATTAAGGTACCCTTAATGGGATAGAGTGATTAGTACTCTTTGAGTGAGTAAGCCTTAATGATCACAATAGAAATGACATAACCCATGATTTCAATGATGAATTGACTTAAGCCTAATCAAGAGTGATGCAGACATCAACTTATAGAAAGATGAGAGAGAAGACTTCTCACATGAATGATAATCAAGTAATGGACTTCCAACATGAATGAATATATCTAATTAGGGCATGATCCTTCATAGTGAGATCATAAAAACCCTAATTATAATGGTTAATGAATCCTAACCCTATATTAAGGGTAATAATGGAAGTATCCTTAATACATGATGATGATGTAATATTAATTCAGAATGATGACATGGTAAACCTTAATTAAAGGTACTTTTTTGTTGATCACTCCTAGTTAGGGTGAATAGTAAACCCTAATGGTGGGATATTAATGATAACCCTAATCAAGGGTGATTCAATGTGAATAGTAAACCCTAACCGAGGGTGATATGAAATGAAAATGTGAAACCCAAATTCTAGGTTATGCTTTATAACATGAAGCTCTTTGATTAGATGATGAAATGAGGAATCACTTTTCCTAATTAAGCTAAAGGGGTTGGATGGTGGTAGATGTGGTGGCTTCCCCTTGCACAGCCGTTCTTGGCTGCACGGCCGTGGTGTTCTTTATAAGAACTCTAACCTAGAGTGATGTGATATAAATAAAGATGATGCAATGTGATTAGTAAACCCTAATTGTGGGTTATGGAATAAGAAACCCTAATAGGGTGTGATGTCATGAGAAACCCCAATTAGGATGAACAGTAAGTCTAATTATGGTTTATTGAATATGAAACCCTAGTTTTAAGGGATGTGATGTGGAACCCTGATATTATGATATGGTGTAAGACTCAATTCAGGGTGATGTCACGTGATGATATATGAAACCCTAGAGATGGTTTAATAGCCAGTACACCAAAGAGAGGTGTGGCTAAAATAATTAAACAAAATGATTATGTTATAAACTTGAAGGATAGGGTTGATCAACCATGTGAATGATAACGTGGTGATTTTAATGAATAAGGATCTAAAAGATAAGATGATGCCTAGATCCTTGTACAAATATCTCTATAAATGAATAATAGCCTATACACCTTACAATGATAATGGACATGAAACTTTTAGGAATGATGTATGCTATACTAAATAATGATGTGGATAACATCTTGAGAATTTTAAATACCTAAAATAGTTGATAATGGTTTATCCTATATCAACAATGTCTATCAGATGGATAAGTCCATATCATTAAAGACAATTGGACAATTCTAATGTATGATCCATGAACCATATGATGAAAGTAACAAGTTATTTGATAAAGTATTAAGAGGGAAATACCTTAATACAAAGTTAGTTGAATAACTTAAGTAAGATGGAAATATGAAGAAAGTGATACATCAAGACATGATAGATATCACATTCTGCATTTCAGGGTAGACATACCTTGATGAACCTCTAAACTAATATCCTTAGATAAGAAACACATGGAGTGTATGCTAAGTAATTGTTTACAATAAAGATATAATGAACTCAATGTACTCGATAAATGTTGACTAATATACCTTGAGAATGGGGTAAGCCAAATCAATGTGTATGATGTAATCATACCATGACAAGGATGAGAAATGAACTAATACCTAGAATTGATGATCATTAATGATATATGATGATAATAGTGATCAAAAGCAAATACTTATGATATCTTTGAATGATCCAAGAGGTGTGGAGCAATATATTAGGGTTGAACTAATAATGTGAGCAGGAAACCCTAATTAATGTAAGGTGGGAAACCCTAACCCTAATTTTGAGTAAAGGGAATGAAAAGCCCTATTTAATAATTAATCCTAATCCTGAAAAAGAATGGTGATGTTATTATTGTTTCATATAAAGTGATAAATGATTTACATGACTGTTATCATGACTATTAATCATGTAGACATCATGAGATGATGAACATAGCCAGATTTGAGCTGTAACATTCATATGATAAATATGTTGAATGGCCTTATGTGCCTAATGTTGTTGTTGCGTAGTAAAAGTAACAAAATCTATATGAACCTTATGAGTTCCATGAATAAGTTGTTGCCTAGTAAAAGGTGACAAGATACTTTAATAGGCTTTGATAGCCATGTAAGATACTTGTATAACAAGTATTATGCATACCTCGGTCTTAGAACCTGGAGGTATTGGTTACCTAATAAGTGGTAACAGTGATAGTGAATAATTGAGGGTATGAGTACCCAAAGTTGATAATCATGATAATGTTGTTATTGAGGGATGTAAACCTTCAAAAGAAATGAAATGGGGGACTGAGATCCCAATGTCCTATAAGGACTGAGAAAGTGATTGGTGAAAATAGTACATGTTTCTTTATAGCATCTGTCTGATTAAGTGATGTTTGAGAACTTGACTGATGCTAAAAGAATAGACTAATGTACTTAATTAAATAAATGAAATCATATCATGTAGATCCTTGACCATAGATCCATCATCGTCAGCAACAGGTGATGGTGAAATGGGTGCTCCGCGGTAAAACCCAGAACGCATATTTTGAATATGCAGGGGCAATGGGTGACTGTATCCTGACGTCCTAATGAGGGAATGGATGAAAGGTAAACAACAAACCTCTCAATCCTTCATTACTTGCACCGGGATGGATGTATCATGAATCTCCCGAAGATTGGGACAGATGCAGTACACATCTCCCAAAAATGTTAATGTCGGGTCGATGGAGATAAATATGAGATCTCACGATCGCGAAGAGAGTACAGCACGCCACTGTAACTCTGATAGCGAAGTTTCCAGAATACCCTGGAAAGCTATTTTAGCAGAGACACGAGATGTCCTGCATGTTGTTCCTCACGCTGACTGAGGAAGATGAGGTCATAGGAATCTGGCTCTTCTGATGACCTATGTATGGTACCGATTGCGATTTCATAATGGTTGGTTGGAGTATGGGAGGTATACCTCATCTCCTCAGGGCATAAATATGTTTGTAAAATGTAATCAGTTGTATAGCATAATTTCTTAGGTTGAACTATGAGAAACAATGATTGATGATACATTGTTTATAATGTCCTAGTTGCATAACTAGTATACATTTTCTTCATATTCCTTATTGATTAAATGACTTGCTATTCAATCAAGTTATAATTGAAATGATTGCATAGAGAGTACTGCTCTACTTATCTTATTCAGTGAATTGCCTACTGTTGAATAATTATAATATTACTGCTCAGTGTTATTCCACTATCTACAATAATAATGCTTCTGGCGGAGAGTTATAACTCTCACTGGGACAATTTTCAATTGTTTCACCCCCATGGGATTCAACTTTTTAGGTAGACGCAGAGGAAGAAGAAAACCCTCAGTGGGTGAGCAACAGTAGCAGCAATAGCAACAACAGGGACAGCAGTGATCCTCAGGTGGAGACACTGTCTGTCAAGTCTTGTATATATAGAAAGTCCTATGTGTCATCTCTATACTCTTAGGTCCTAGGAGTCAGTAGACGGTTTTATATAGATATGAGGTTTTGGCTTAATGCCTCGAGATTTTGTATACTTCTCATGAAAAGTTTAATAGGGCAGTCAATGTTATGATGCTCGAGATGTACTGATGAATCAGCTTGTAAATAACTTTTTGTGTATCTTTATGAAAAAGTTTTACTGTTTATGGATCTCTGCGCAAAAAGGTTTTAATTTTTAGTGATTTTCAATAATTTCGATGCTAAGTAATCACTTCCGCATCATTAATAATATTTTGTTCAAACAGTGTGCCACAATAACATACCATAGAGATTAGGGTTAGGGTTTCACACTCATATCTGATTAGGGTTCCATCACATTAAATATCACCAAACCCTAGATACTTCAATTCCCACTTTCTTAGAACTCATTAGGATTAAGCATCATTACCTAATCATGCTTAGACTACTCTGTCAAACAACACTATGTATCATCATTACTTACATGTACACGTGTGACCATCCTACTGTGTTATTCATGATTAGCGACCATGTACTTGTGTGTGTTGACCCTCACCACGGAGCGATAGATATGCCTACCTAGGTGTATAGACCCTCACCACATGTACCAATCATCATACATGTGTTATGATCAAAGCACAAAAAAAAATCAATGACCAAACTAGCAATGTTGCATTGTGACCGAAATCGCATTGCAACCAACCAGATCAAAGTGTGTCGACCGAAATAGAATCAAGGGTGTATCGCCCGCAACACAAAACCACCCACATCAACATGGTCAAAACACATCACTAGGGTACTAACCCCTTCGACCAAGCCACACTTAGGGAATCAAGGTCGAAACAACCACACCAAGAACAAGTGTTGTGATCACAACACACACCAAGTGAGGTGTTGCAGTCACAACACTTCACAGACCAATATATGGTCAAAGCTCAACGACAAAAGGGGAAACCCTAGCATCACCACAGGATGCCACATCATCAACCATAGTCCAAGCAAGGTGCCCATCTACATCATATTCTCTCTCATGATGCAAAAGTACAAGAAACACACTCTACATGTGAAAAATTACAATATAACCCTGGAACATGAGTAAATTGCAACTTAGTTCAAAACAAGGATAAATAGCTCAAACATCATCCAAACAGGACCAAACTAAAAACATAAGATTGTTAGATGTTATAAAAGCATTTCAAATGATCAAATTAAGGTTAAGCATTTGATTAAGCAAAGCAAGCATACTTAAGCATTAAGCTAGGTCATGGGCCTTACAACCATAAACCCCTAACAAGGATTTCACCACTATAATCCTACATGAAAAGATATGGGTACTTTCTATCATTCTATGCATCTCTTCCTGAAGCTCCCACATGGATTCCTCTATGCTATGATGATGCCACAAAACCTTAACCAACATGATATACTTCTTCTTCAACTTCTTGATCCTCCTATCTAGGATCAACACATGACCTTCTACATAATATATATCTTCGTCCAACTCAACCTACACTGGCTTCAACATCAAATTTATATCTGGGTGGCACTTCCTCAACATAGACACATGGAACACTGGATGTAACATGTGCAACTCAGGTGGAAACTCCAACCTATAAGCCACCTTCCCAACACGTGCCACCATAGGGTAAGGCCCCATAAATCAGGGAGCCAACTTACCCTTCTTTTCAAACCTCAAAACGCCCTTCTAAGGAGAGACCTTGAGATACACTTTGTCTCCCACTTGGAACTCTAAGGGTCTATGTTGATTATCTACATATGACTTCTGTTTGTCCTGGGCTACTTTCAACTACTGTTGAATCACCTTGATCTTCTCTGTTGTCTGTTTCACAAGCTCAGGACTCAAAACTTGATATTCACCAGTCTCATACCAACATAAAGGAGATCTACAATGTCTCCCATACAACGCTTCATAAGGTGTCACATCAATGCTCCTCTAATAGCTATTATTGTAGGGGAACTCTATCAAATTGAGGTGCACATCTCAACTACCCAAAAGCTGCAAAACATAGGCTCTCAATAGATCCTCCAAGGTCTATACAGTCCTCTCAGACTGTCCATTTGTCTATGAGTGAAACATCATACTAAACTTCAACTGCATACCCATAGTTGTGTGCAGACATTCCCAAAAGCAATCGGTGAACTGAGAACCTCTGTCAGACACAATGGTAGCCAGGATACCATGCAAGTGAATGATCTCATCAACATATATATTTGCAAGCTTCTCTGTTGTATACGTTGTCTTCACATAACAAAGTGTGTTGTCTTTGTCAACCGATCAACCATTACCCATATGGAGTCATGACCTTTGGTTGTCCTAGGAAGATTAACCACAAGTCCATCTTAACATGATCCCATTTCCGTTGTGGCATAGGCAACGATTGCAAAGTTCCTACAGGCTTCTGATGCTCTGTCTTAACTTGCTAGCACACAAGACATTTTGCCACGAACTCATCCACATCACACTTCAAGCCAATCCACCAGTACAAATCTTTATATTGTGATACATCTTGGTGTTACCTGGATGAATGACATACATTGAAGAGTGAGCCTCTTCTAAAACTATCTTCCTTAGATTATCAACATCAGGAACCACAACTCTACTATTATCACACATTGTCCCATCCTCTAACTCATGGAAGACATCACTCTTCTAGCTACCAAACTTTGCTCGGATCTGATGTATCACAGTATCTTCCTACTAAGCCTCTCTAATCTTTTGGCTCAACATTATCTTTACTTGTAACTGAGCCAACAAGCATGCTAGCATGAACACCTCTAACTTCATATTCGTCTCACGCAAAGATACTAACATGTCCTGCTTATGGCACACTAAAGAGTACAACTATGCCTTATCAGTAGATGATGATGACGAAGACTTCCTACTCAGAGCATCTACCACCACGTTCATCCTTCTTGGATGATAGTCTATGGCACAATCATAGTCCTTAATTAGCTCCATCTAGTGTCTCTACCACATGTTCAACTCCTGTTGTGAAAAGATGTACTTGAGGTTCTTGTGGTCGGTGAAGATCTGACACTTCTTGCCATACAGAGAATGTCTCCATATCTTCAAGACATGGACCACCGATGTAAGCTCTATATCATGAGTGGCATATTTATCCTCATGTTTGTTCAACTGTCGCGATGTAAAAGAGATTACATTCTTGTCTTGCATAAACACACAATCCTGACCATTCCTCGAGGCATCACAAAACAAATATATCCTTTCCCTTGCTCAGGTAGAACCAATACTAGCACACTAGTCAGCTTCTCCTTCAACAACTGGAAAGCACATTGGCACTTGTCATCCTAGATAAAAGGTACATCTTTCCTTGTCAGCTTCTTTAGGGGTAATGCTATGGAACTGAAGTTCTTGATGAACCTCCTGTAGTAGCCCGCCAAATATAAAAAACTATGGAGTTCTTTCGGCATCTTCGGTTGTTCCCACTCTATCAGAGATTCCACCTTCTTGGGGTCCACACGAACACCCTCAACAGATATCATGTGTCCAAGAAAGGACACCTCCTTCATCCAAAACTCACATTTGCTAAACTTTAAGTACAACCGATGTTGTCTCAACAAGGTTAATGCCTTACACAGATGATGTTCATGCTAGTGGCTATCTCGACTATATATCAAGATGTCATATATACATACCACCACAAACTGATCAAGATAAGGTCTGAACACCCTATTCATTAAGTCCATGAACGTTGTCGGTGCATTAGTTAGCCCAAACGACATAACCACGAACTCATAGTGACCATACCTCATCCTAAAAGCTGACTTTTATATGTCATCTGCCTTGATCCACAACTGGTGATATCCTAACCTCAAATCTATCTTTGAGAACACTACAACACCTCATAACTGGTCAAACAGATTATCAATTCTCGGCAAAGGATACTTGTTCATGATCATCACCTTGTTCAACTGTCTATAATCAATGCACAACCTCATAGATCTATCTTTCTTCTTCACGAACAACACAGGAGCACCCCAATGAGATGTACTTGGTCTGATAAAGCCTTTCTCAAGTAGCTCTTGCAACTATTTCTTCAACTCTGACATCTCGGCTAGTGCCATCATGTACGGTGTCTGTGTTATCGACTGTGTGTTGGGTATTAGATTGATTTTAGAATCAATCTCTCTGACTAGAAGAACACCTAGAAACTCTTGAGGAAGCACGCCTTTGTACTCACAAACAATCGACACCTCCTGGACACTCATACTCCTTGCCTTGGTATCCACCACATGCGCCAAGAACACATCACAACCCTATCTCATCAACTTTTATGTAGTCATCATTGACACCAGACATGACGAATGAATCTTCCTATCTCCTTGGAAGACCCATAAAACATAGCCATTAACAAACATCACCACCTTGGAACTACAATCCAAAACCACATGATACTTCTCCAAAGTATCCATGTCGAGGATTACAATGAACCCATGAATTTCAAGTGGTCTGAGATCCAATTTATGCTATGTCTTGAAAAGGAAAGGACATAGGAAGGAAACACCTCCTACAACTCAGTGGAACCAACTAAAGGGGTTTATAAATGAAGGTTATTATCTCTATGATTAACAGGCAGAGAACAACTAGCAATCACTTCTCGAGTGATAAAAGAGTGTGTTGTACTTGGGTCAACTAAAACATATATAAAGAAAGAAGAAGACAAATCATGGGGTGATCACTCCTTCCCGCTGACTCATCATGTAGAATCAAGTTGTTGCATGTTGTCATCCCCTTCCTCTGCTGGCTTGCCCAGAAGAACCATCCTGTGATGCTTGTCCACGTCCTCTGCCACTATTGAACTACTGTTGTTGCGACCCTAGCTGAATCTATCTCGACTGTTGGGTCACCTCCTCATCTCTCATAGGTAAATACAATCTTGTATGCCCAGTCTATCCACACTTATAACAAGTCTTGCTCTCATACCATGGCCTATACGTCCCTGTCACTGACACTGATGCAACACTATGAGCTCTTGTAGGTGGAAAGTTGTGGCCTTTGCCTTTGCTTAGTGGCCACTAAAACTAACTTTTCGACCTCTATTGTGATGTTGGTTCTGAGAATCTAGACTTCTTAAAGCCTCTAAATGATTATCCTTAATACTATGCATGCCTCTTCTTGGCCTTCGTCACATGCTTCTACAACACTGATCATTATACCCTTTTGATTAAATCCACAAATGTGGTGAACTTCTCAATGTTCTCTAGAGATGACACTAGAGTCATTAACTCTATACTCAAACCTTTCTCGAACCATCTGATCTGATCCTTATCCATTGTTGCAATATGAGTACAAAAACTCAGAAAGCTCCATAAACTTAGCCTCATACTCGTTGACTGTCATAGATCCCTATTGGATCTTCTCAAACTGCATGATCTTCTCATCCAGATAGGTCTCTGGGAAGTAGTGACTCATGAACTCCCATCAGAACTCCTCCCAACTGATCATGACACTAGGTCTTTTCTCCTCCTCAATGGCCCACCAATGGTCGGCACTCCCCTTCAATAGATACACTACGTGCTTCACTTTGTCCTCTTCAAGGATGTTGAGGATATTGAAGGCCTTCTCTAGCTACATCAACTATAAATATACATATTTTGAGTCTGTCATACCTGCATACTCCACCGCTCCTACACATCTCAACCTTTCAAAGGTCTTCCCAGAACCTGAAGACTCCGCATTGGGGATTGTAGCTCTTACTTGGGGTGGAGGAATTCGGTCTAGTAAATGTGTCATCATGGCTATAAATTGTCCAAACATTGATTGGAAAGTGGGATTGGCCACCATAGTTGGATCAAATTGGGGCATCTCAGGCACTCCATCAACCCTCTCCTGCCTCCTGGCACCACCAACTAGTGCATCAACACTACTCTCAGTAGCATGTTCTTCATGTTCTCCAACCATCTTCTCTTCTCTTCTTGTTCTTCTACATAAGCCGAAGTGACCATAAGACAGACTGGAGGATACTAGAACAGACACAACCTAGTCCTATGTCCCTATAGACTCAGCAAACCTAAAGCTCTAATACCAACCAAAGTTGTGATGTCGCGATGTTCCACAAAGTGAGATTACTCAAAACAAAGTGTGGAACTAATACTAAACATCCAAGTTACCAGAAAACATAGGAAATTAAAAATGATATTAGATAGGCACAAAAGCTAGAACTTATCACATATGAGTCCTCAAAATCCACCTGTCATATCTCATGCCAAAAGATTATTACAAGATATTGTTCAGGATTACTGACCACAACCAGTTACAAGAGGTAACATGTTTATATACATACATGCCATATCTGTGCAACAAAGCATATAGAAAAAACATCATCCCAATACACAACATCTACACAACACCCCCAAGGACCTAAGAGTATAGAGACGACTTATAGGACTCTACTACAAACACTAGTAGCATGTCCAACCTTTCAACAACTACTACTCCTCTTGCTGCTCAGCCTCAACCACCTAAAAGATGTGGAAATTCACGGGGTGAGACCAAACATCCCAGTGAGATATATAACTTCTGCCAACATCTATTATAAGCACAGGAAAACTAAAGCAGATAGATAACATACTTATCAGGTTGAGCAGATTCATCTAAATGATATGTAAATTGAATTGCTAATGCATATTAAGCAAACTAGGGAGTTATCACTGAGGAGTAGAACAATTAAAACTTTAATAAGGAATATGAAGAACATGTATAACATTTGATTTCTCTTACCACATTATAATTCAAAAAATCAGTACAAAGCTAAGGAAAAGGGGTCATCCAATGTGAATCGTATTTGACCCTAAGCAAATATACTACACGGATGTGTTATGTCTTTTATTATTATGCCATGAGGATTTGAGTTGTACCATTCAAATCCAACTGACCACTACAAAGCTGAAATTGGTGCCATACAAGGTCTATGGAAGAGCCAGAATGTACGACCTCTCCAACACCTCTTGGTCAGTACAAGAGAAACACTACAGAGATATATCAGTCAACTGCAACACTGACTTATAGTCAAGTTGAAGGATTGAGTCATGCATGACCGTCCATATAAAACACCTAGCCCCCCTTAATACATGTCATGGTGCTAGAGAATGGGCTCACGAATGGTTCTTCTAAAAAGAGGCATCAAATGCAGTTAAACTACTGCCTATCACATATCACAAGGGATGCAACTCACGCATGGCCGTCTCACACAAAGGGCTAGGTATGATCGTATTCATCCTACCCAACCTTTATTGTGGATGCAAGGAGATACTCAACTTGAACCCCCTCATATTAAAAAAATATGCACTTTGAGTTTCCCCTAGGAGTTACTCGTTTTGCCATCCAACACTAAAACTAGCAGTTGAATGGATCTATGGCATATGACAACTACATGATTTGGGTTTCACTTGATTAGTTAATCCAATTGGGTGTCTTTGAGCATCAATCAAGTTACAACATATAAACCCTAAACAAACTCTACAAAAAGAAGGGGATGATACAACTCTAGAAGATATAAAACATTCAAGGTGTAAAACTTGTCACACTTTCACTTGATACCAATGCCATCGACATTATCACTCAGCCATACAAGGCTATCACTAGAATTGCACTGCCATGGGATACCAATCACTCATCACATCACTGGAGGATAACACCTCACACTAGGCATTGAGCCTCTATCAGGTTAAGACCCATCACATCATTATGATCTCATCATGTCTCATCAAGGCTCATAGCCATCACCTTGTATCATATGATTACCACCACAACATTCACGGGCTATGACATTCATTCAACTTGTAAGGTTAGGAATACACATGTAGGAGAGAGAAAATATAATCACATGCTATTCATCCAAGCAAGAACATAAAGATAACATACCCTAGACACTAGGGTTAGCTTTTCACACTCATTGCTGATTAGGGCTCCATTACATAAAATATCACCAAACCCTAAATACTTCAATTCCCACTTTCTTCGAACTCGTTAGGATTAAGCATTATTACCTAATAATGCTTATACTATTATGTCAAACGTCACTATGTATCATCATTACTTGCATGTACACATGTGACCATCCCACTATGTTATTCATGTGTAGCAACCATGTACTTGTGTGTGTGTTGACCCTCACCACAACACCTTGTAGCAACCGATATACCTACCTGGATGTATTGACCGTAACCATGGGTACCAACCATCATACATGTGTTACGACTGAAGCACACACAAAAAAAAACAATGACCAAACCAACAACGTTGCATTGTGACCGAAATGACATTGTGACCAACAAGATCACAGTGTATCGACGATACCAAAATAGAAGTAAGGGTGTAGTGCCTGCAACACAAAACCACCCACATCAACATGGTCAAAACACATCACTAGGGGACAAACCCCTTTGACCAAACCACACTTAGGTCATCAAGCTCGAAACAACCAAACCAAGAATAAGTGTTGCGGTCGCAACATTTCAAAAACCAACACATGGTCAAAGCTCAACAACAAAAGGGGAAACCCTAGCATCACCACAGGATGCCACATCATCAACCATGGTCCAAGCAAGGTACCCCTCTACATCATATTCTCTCTCATGATGCAAAGGCACAAAAAATACACTCTATGTGCAACAAATTACAAGATAACCTCTCAACATGGGTAAATTGTAACTTGGTCCAAAACAAGGATACATAGCTCAAACATCATCCAAACAAGACCAAACTAAAAACATAAGATTGTCACATGTTATAAAAGCATCTCAAAGGATTAGACTAAGGTTAAGCATTTCATTAAGCAAAGCAAGCATACTTAAGCATTAAGCTAGGTCAGGGGCCTTATAAGAACTAATCAAAGAATGCAACTATATGATTAAATTCCATCACAAAAAGGTGAATGTAGTGAAAGATACTATGATGAAGAAGTCTTCTCCTTTTATGATTTTGATGCAGCTGAAGTGATGGTGAGAATCATAAGAGACATGTTTCTATCTCTCAGAGAGTTTAACTCATGTATTTCACACCTTTAGGTGAATTCTAGCACAATTTAAAGTAGAGACAATGATATGGAATATTCCACAAATATAGAGAATGATAAGGGAGATGCATGAATGGAAGTAGAAGGGATTCCACTTTTTGTATGCATATATATTATATCTTGGAGGTAGGTGTGTGTTCGAAATCTGGATGAGATGACAAAGATTGTAGTTGATGATACACACTCTTCTACGTATCGAAAGCATCTATATAGTGCTAAGATATAAAGAAATCTCAAGTAACAATACTTGTATCCTACAATGAAGAAGGATATAGCTGAGTACATGGCAAAATATGGTGCATGCCATCATGGAGAGGTCAAACATCATAGACATGTAGATCTATTTCATACTTTTCCTATCCCTAATCTAAAAATGAGATCATATCAAAATTGTATGGTTGTCTTAACCATTCTTCAAAGTGGAATGGTTTCAATTGAAATGTGATTGATAGAGCAACAAAGACAATTCATTTTTCTACCTGATAACATGCCATTCTCTATTAAGTGCCTAGCTTAAAAATTATTTAGGTTATATACTCATACTTCTTAGAGTTCCAATTTCAATTATTTATGATAGAGTTGCTCAATTTAAACCTAATTTCTAAGGTAAAGTGCATCATTACATGAAAATACATTCAAATTCATGAAACTTTTCATTCCCTTATATATAATTAATTAACGAGGATGATACTTACGCCATAATACATGGTTAGATCAATAGTTTTCTTGTGGTTAGGATTATCATCTGAGATTGGTAGAATATTCATAAAATTTTATCAAGCCAGTCTAGGAATATAGTTGTATGAAGTCTTAAATGACATGAGTGTAGGTTGCCAATGTGATCGTATGAGATATAGGAGAGACATATGTCGTGTCTTGAGACTGTAAAACAAACATCAAATAAGATCATGATGATTCATTAACTGTTGTAAGTGTCATGACAGTCATGCAAGATATGCATATAAAGGCATATACCCCTTGAGTTACAAATGAGCACTCTGGTCTATCTAAAAATATGTCTATGTAAAGTTGATTTGTTATCCAAGAATTAAGAAAGGTGTATCTAGCATACATGGCACATCTCCCTATTTTGTGGAAATTTCATATAGTAGCTTATCAGATTGAGCCACCACATGAGCTCGAGAAGATAAATGGCATCTTCCATGTGTCTATGCAGCATAAATTGCATTTGAATCTAAGGAATATCTTCCATCCATCTAATACACAAAACATATAATGTAACAAATGGGGAAGTTTATGTAATTTTTTTGGATAATTATTTGAAATCTCCATTAATAAAAGATACCTATTGCGAAGATCCTTTGGTGGGATCAAAAAATTGAAGAGGTAACATGGGAGATCGAGGATGATACATGATGATGCCAACCCGTCATTTCCAACATTTTAGGGATGAAACTTTAAAAGAAGGGGAAAGTTTGTGAGGATCCATTTCCAAATACTAATCTATTTTATCAATGTTGAATGTCATGTTAAATACTAATCTTGATTTTTTTTAAACTCAATTCTAAGGCACATGTTATTGTGGTTCTCTTACTCGTTATGATGATTAGGTTAGAAAAGGTTAATGTCCCTAGTTTCTTGAATCAGGGTTTGAAGTAAATTGATACATTTTGATATGATTGATGTAACATATTAAAATCTACAATATAATATTAGAAACCCTAAATTGATTAATTGTATATCAATAGGGTTTATTTATAAGAAACCAATAAACTTATACCTCTCTATGCATTAGTGGACCCAAATTAAGTATATGATCAGTATCTATGTGCAAACCCTACCTCTAGTGATATATTCCCCTGATAATGTCTTGTATCAAAGAACATAAAGTGGTGATGATTTTGGAATAGTGGAACCTCCTTAGACTCATGGATGCTTGATGAAATATATTGGTGTAGTTATGGGTTAGACTTAATATGTAGTTCTTAGTTGATAACTGTATCACAAACATATATGGTATGATATCTAGTGATGGGGTGCCTCATCTTATCTATATATGTGATTTGATGAACATCATGTCCTCATGTGATCTACTATGCACGCTCAATATGGCGAACATAGTAGGTTTTATGCTTCATTAATATACACCTTTTAACTTTAACATAGCTTAATAATTGATGGCTTTATCCAAGCATATGTAGTCTTTATGAGCTAGGTTAGGTCTAAAAGAATTGAAAAACATAACTATTACATGTTTACATGGTTTTAAAGACCATAGTTTATTTTATTTGAGTAATCACATTAATCATATATAGATGTCAAATTAGGCCAAATAATTATATTTTGAAACAATTAAACTAGGTGACTCTTTACGTGATAGGTAAACCTAATTTGATCCCACTGCATAGATATCGAGGATAAGGGGTATATAATGAAAAATAGGAGAATGAGTATATATCCATGTTTATTATAACATCTAAAAGATTATCTAAAATATGCAACTAATGAAAAACATGGTTTGTGTGTGGTTGATTAGTCGGGAGACCTAGTTTCAAACTATTTGGATGAGGGTAGATAACTTAACTAATTAAAACAAGAAAAGTCACAGTCATTTAAATCCTAGTTATAATACACCTATGTTATAAGCATAATTTTATTGAATTCGTATGTATGTATGTATATATATATATATATATATATATATATATATATATATATATATATATATTCAATCTTCATATGTTTCTTTACCTAAATCCCAATTTCAAGCAGTCCACACTCTTATAAACTGCTTAATTATGATCATACAATGGGAGACTTGTCTTATACCCTCTTTCCAAGTCCTCATAGTAGCATATTCCTTCATCACCTTCTTTATCCCTCTTCGGTCCTCTTCATCCTCATCCACTAGTGCGGTTGCATTCCTCTTAGCCTTATGAGCTTAGATAACCCTTACCTAGATACGTCTCATGCACATGAAAGTTTGTTATCCACGTTCTTCTTATTTTCCCTATACCTTTATCCACTCAAAATCCTCATCCAATCATACCTACACACACACTATATATATATATATATATATATATATATATATATATATATATATATATATATATATATATATATATATATATATATATATATATATATATATATACTCAATTGTTTTCCATCATGAAGCAACTATTTTGGAAATCTAAACCATTGATCTTATTAAGTATCTTAAGAACATACTATATAATAAATTTGAGCTCATTTGGACCCTCATAGGTCATGCATCTAAAAGATACAAAAATCATGCATTTCAAATTAGTTATGTGCGTCGATTTTGTTGTCCTTGGATGAGTGTCTTACACTCATCCAAATGGGCTAAAATTTTGTATGTGGGCTATTATCATTACAACAATGAAGATCAATGGATTATATTTTGAAAATATATTGTCTAGATAGGCAAACGCCATCGGGGTGTATTGTGTGATTTGTACACTCGAGTGTATTCTAGCTTGAATCTCTCTCTCTCTCTCTCTCTCTATATATATATATATATATATATATGTGTGTGTGTGTGTGTGTGTGTGTGTGTGTGTGTGTGTTTGTGTGTGTGTGTGAAAGCATATATGTATATGTATATTTGCATGTATATATTCCACCACCATCTTTGACGTGTGCAACAACTGTTCCCAAGGTCCATTTTATCCCATTTACATACTAGCATGCCCCGTTGGCCCCACCTTACTATCCATGATACATTATGCATGTCATCATGCCTGGCTGGTTCTTATGCACAACTAATCATCCATATGAATTGACCTAGACCTCGAGAAGACCCTAATAGACAACCTATTGACCCGACCTGGGGTATATTGTCATCCTCACCCCTTCTTATTTTTATAATGATCTATAATGTCTAGTTATTGATTTCAGTGTTCCACCTATGATTTCATGATGGGTATTTTATATATCTTGCTCCACCAAGACCACCAAATCGATATATGGGTTTGATTTGTGTGATTTTCATTTCAATTAGGTCTTTGTAGCTACCTCTCTAGACATTTATGGTAGAGGTTTCTCATAGATCCTCTAGTCGCCTTATGGAGTGCAGTTGGGCTTCTTGAGTATGATGAGGTCTTACAATGTTATTGGGAATGATCCATTAGGATCAAGTAACTCTTGAATAAAGGATTCATTTCCTCATATTTGATCTCTAGTTATTACATCATCAAAGTAACAAAGAACAAATTCTATTAACAAAACCCTATTTTTCCTTGTTCACATTTTAACGTTGTCACACTACTGGTGGGTAAATGTCCTTTTTCATTCTAATTTGTTATAGACCGCATGGTATTTAACACCGGTGCTTTATTGATTTATCCAGTCCCACATCTCAGTCTTGATGCTTAATGTGAGGGTAAATGAGTAGTTCATAAACGTTTTGCTTGATATTTTTATATTTATTATTAAGATTATATATATATATATAATATTACATGACTATCATACAAATATGCAAGTAAATGTTCTAGAATCCTAAAATTATATTATAACTACCTAAAATGCTTTCATGGGCTAACTTGATTGGATCCATATTTCAATTTTTTGGGGTTTGTATACTATAATGGAATTAGATAATTCGTGGTGACATTAGTTAACTACTAATGTCTCTTGGTTTATTCAAGATAAGGAATTCTTAACATGTATGTTGCATTATTTTAGAATGTATTTAGGAAATTCTATCATGATCTCTATCTTGTACATTATGAGGCATACTCTCTTACATTTCACCTTTTAATTTATTTTGACCTATATTTCCTCTAATGACAAAATTTATTTTCATTTTTTCTTCGATATGATTTACTATGCTAGCTGAGCTTAACTTTTGTACCTTCATTACTGTTTTAACAATGTGCATGATATATCTACTTTGATCTATTTTGTGATTAAACCCTAGTTTGATCTTGTTTAACACAAATTTGATTTTATTGAATCTTGTCACTCTAAAAATATACATGACAGTTATGAAACTAGCATAGTTTAAGCAATAGTAGCACTCTAGGTGGTGATTCCTACTGTTATTTTTTTGTAGGGGATTTTATGTGGTTATTCGCGTTTCCTAGTGATTGGGTGTGGTTCCCACTACCCACATACATATTTCTCGGGGATTAGGTGATGATTCCTCTTCTCTATTTGTTTGTGGTGGTGATGCTTAAATTGTCATTGCTTATTTTATTCCACTACACAAATTAGTCTACGTTTTTATTATTCTTTTCTACATTGTGGTACAAGAAATATGTTGACCAGGATTCTTGAGACATTTGTTAACAATATGAAAGTTTCTCTTGACACAACCCTTGATAATAGCCTTTCTTTCTCAGTGAATATGCTATTTGTGATTCATTTTTCTATTCTATAAATGCGAAGAGTAGTTGATTATTTTATACAAAAACTAAATCTACTAGAACCCTATTTACTTTTTCTTTAGGAGTTTGTTCCCAACCCCATTAGTGGAATGAATGTTGGTGGTTTTGATCATATTCAATATCTTGCATAGGGTGGCTGATTTGTAGGAGGTAGTTAGAATGACCAGGTTGCTCTATTCAACCAACCATTGCTTTTTTTTACTTTGTTTTATTTCCTTTATGTATCCACCCATGTGAGTGAGGAGTTATAGGTTTTGTGGAATTTAATAATAGTTAGATTCTTAAATCCTGTTGCTGCATTTTGTGTTTAATCATATTGTGATATTGAATATTGGAATGTTATTTGTTCACTAAAATATAGAAGTCGTGATTGGATTGGGTATGTTTCTTATCAATAATTAAGTAATGAAGAAATACCTCATGTCCCATTCATTAAAATTAGAGTGTAAACCATGTAGGATTTTCTATTATGTAATTAAGCTAACCAAATTTCATTGTTAGCAATTACAATTTCAAACACATATTAAGTTTAAAAAGATATTATAATTAGCATGCATTTTTTATTAGATTTCCATATATTAAAGTCAACCAACCGATTGTGGGTCTTTGCAACTAAGTCCATCACATGAATCCCCCCTCCAAAATATTAGTCATCCAAACTTACTACACCGAAACCTTACAGTTTTTTTCACTAAATTTTCACAAGAAGAAAACTAAATGATGAGGTATACTAGGTTTAATAGTTTAAACTTCCAATAATTTTCCCAAAGGGAAAACCCAACTAACCTAAATATTTAGAAAAATAAAAAGAGAGAGAATTTTTTAATTAATGAATAAACAATCACATAAATGCATGAAATATATAAAAGTGGAATGAAGGGAAATCATTTTGCAATCTACCCTTTCAGATAATGATATTCTTATAATATAAGAGATTTTAAGGTTTGGGGTGGAGGATCAATGGTAAGATCGATATAGGATCTATCTTTCTTAGATCAGATGGATTGGGTAGGTTCTTATCTACCTAGGTGTTCTTGGTGATTTCACTCCCTCTATTATGAAGATAACCCGTACTACATAGGGATAAAAAGTTACAATAAGAATTTAGTTATATAATGTTATGTTCTATTCTTCCTTTTTAGGGTTCTTTAAGAGAAGAGGTAGTAAGAAGAACATTATGGAGTATTACATGAGGTGATACATACATGAGGTGAGTTATTAGGTTCTCTTTTAAAATAAAATTCGGCCAAGTGGGTTGAAAATACACTAATTGATGGATATCGAGATGAATGAAAAAATTAAGGAATTTAAATTGATAAACTTAATTTGTCCATCGCTGAAGTGAATCTCCATATCTTTACGTGTGAAATACTTTATATTATGAAAATGAAGGAGATTGTTGGGGAATATCCATTTTATCATTTTTGTCTTTATCTTTTGAACTTCTAGATGTATGAATACCATAAGAATTGTGCCTAGAAAATATTTTTTTTGGTTGTGAGTGCATGAAAGGGGGTTTGAACGATAAATGACTATGATGCTAATGCGGAGTATTTTATCAATAAAATGGGATTGTTCACACACAACAAACCTAATTCTTAGCTTTGGATTTTAATATGCAAAATGCCATATGTATAATAATAGTTGAACTTGGATCTTCTTGAATAAATTGAAGCATAATCAGTGAAATTCAAAATCAATTAAAACCTAATTTCATTTAGATAGGAACTCAAAACACTATGAATTTCTCCAAAGGTTTGTACAAGAAAATTAAACATAATTCCTAGTTATAATATGTGGAGTCGAGAAGGATATTCTGGAGTGTTGATATAGACCTACAAGGCTAGGCAATTATGATTTAGGAAAGTTTCACAAGTGTGGTTCTTAATCAAGATAATTAATGTATTATAGTGAGATTGAAATAATATAGATTTAAGGCAACATTATTATGTTTGTGAAGTGTCATTGTGGAAGGGATCAACAAGGATGCTTTTCATCAATATCTCATCCTTGATGTCCTAATTTGATATGTTGTTTCACCAATGTCATGTATTGATTAGGATTTAAAGGTAGAGAGGTTAGTGATCATATGTTAACATACTTTAGGAAATTATGAGTCGGGTAATTAATAACATTCTATGATGTAGAAAGCAAAATGTTCATAGGAGAGATATGTATGACAGATTTTACATGATTGCCTTCTAAATAAGTAGCCTCTAGAATATCCAATAATATATATGATAGGGAAAATAAATAGTTTAATAACTTTATTTCTTAGTTGCATGTTGTTATTCATTTACTTTGTGTCAATGTTATGATCCCATTCATGTTAATATCAAGAAAAATGATTTATTTGTTGATACTAGAATGTAAGTGTTTTATTATGGAATTTCAATGATATTTTTCATCTACATCGAGTATTCACTTGCTATTGGTATATGGATGAAAAATATTTGATTTTAAACTTTTTCAAGGTTTAGATAGACCTTAAATGGTCTAGAGGCAACTTATATGCAATGATCTTTTCCAGCATATGAAACAGAGAAGTTTGCATCCTTTTTTAAAAGTTTGTGTGTAGTTTATTCATGTACTAGGAAGCCTTTGGAGGGATACATGAAGTTACCTTATTGTATAAAGATATTTTCATAGAATATGACTATGTAAATTATTGTTTATTTATGTACCTAATTCTCACTTTGAACCTCTATCGTGACTAGGATTTTACATATATGATCAATTTGAATATGATTATTGCATAACACATCACTTACATTATAATGGAAAAAGGTTTCTATGGCTTTTATAAAATCAAACGCTATATATTCTAGCCTAATTGTTGAGGGCAAGATCACTTGTGGGTTCATTTTTTATTTCCATGGGGCACTTGAAGTAGGTTTCCACATGAAGTGCCTCAAGATATGAAAGCCAAAATAAGAAACCATACCTAGAATTTCCTATTGCATATATCTTAGTACCATAAACCAATCAAATTATTTAGATACCAAAATATAATGAGGGCCATTGTAAGATTTTATTAGATAACTCCCAACACTATGCTAGAACTCTGTCAGCAAAGTGCATTTTAGACCTCTTCCTCTTAGACCAGTCTAATGTGGTCGTTGACACATGGGTATCATCTTTTTAACTCATTAAATATGAATTCAAGTTGGGTATTTGGTCACCTTTTAATTTTAAGTCAGACTTGACCCAATCCTTTTAATATTGAGTTTAACGGGTTGACCCAAGGGCACCCATGGTGCACATATTAATTGAATGAAACAAATATTTTAATAATGTTGTGTGCTTATGAGAATTTTAGTATATGGTTATACATATGTGAGAAATTATATACAAATTTTATTATGATTGTACTTGCATGAAGGTACATTTATAAAAATTTGTTTTTGATCTATCTTGATAGAATATGTGTATTTATATATGTGATAATAATAATAATTATTATTTTTAATTTATGTTAAATATATTGACAAGTTTCCATCATGTTAGTTATACTCCAAATAGTTTTATGAACATTATATATTTAGAGCAAAAGGTTGATTTCGTATTTGGCATGTTAAAAAACTTAGAACAATTTATCATGTTTGACGTCAAATACACCAAATAAATCATATTCATGATGTAGTATCAATTGACAGTGAATAACTGGATATTGTATCAAGTTTACATTAAAATTCAACAACTAATTGTTTGGTGGGTACTTCACGTAAAAAGTAGCAACAAGCTAACTAATGATGTTATTTTATATTGGAATAACTTTACAGTTCAACACAAATAATATAGGTAACCATGGGTGAACTTGCAATTCATCGGTTGAATTTGGATATGCTTTTATAGGCTTCCTTTCATAGTGGGTCTTTTTGACCCGCCATCCACAAAAATCACATCCGCAATGACCCAAACAAAACCCGGCCCGACCTACCCGTTTGACAAGTCTACTTTTTCATGCCTTCAGGTTGGACAATGCTACCACCTTCCCATGATTTGATCGCTAAGGAAGGCACTATGGTGTGTAGGAAAGTTCTCATCTAGATTGATAATGAGTAATTATCTATTTCTCATAACATGACAATATAGTTCCCCCGACATGTATAAATAGTGTTTGTTTAAATTAAACTTCTGTCAATGCCACAATATCTTTCCTACTTTAGTAGATAAATCCATTCATATACAATCACACGCTCTGATGTTACAATCATTGGCTGATTATCAAATATCTTTATTGCTAAAGGTGTGGGGAGTGGCATGAAAACATGCTAGTTTAATTTTTCACGAGTTGTCAGTATGACAAATATCATTTCTAATCAATTACACTAACAAATAGCCTTTACTACGAACCAACTTCTTGTAATGATCAATTTTCAACTTAGTCATCTAATTAGGATTTACTTGAATGATTATGTGTTTAACTAGATTGATCATTGTTTGAGTTTTATTAATGATGGTACTCTAATCATGATGTTTCAAACCTAACAAAACACTCTAGGTATGATATATTTTGAATAGTTAGGATTTGATAAGTGTAAACACTAGTAAAAAAATTAGTTTTGGTGGCAAATGAATAAAAAAATTGATAAATATAGTGGGGTACTAAATGACTTTTAGTATTTTATCTATAACTCTCATTCCTTTTACATTTAGATATATCTTGGAAAAGTCAAATATAATTGTTCTTGCAAAATATCATCATTTTAAATATTTTTTGACATGTTGGTCGGCTAAGTTTGTCCTGAAGTTTTCCCGAGACAAACTCATTTGACTATGCATTCAGGCTGAAATACATCAGTCTAGTATTTGATTTATATATTTTGTTTGGTATATCCAAATGAGATGAAAAATGTTTTGCAGCTTGGAAACTCAATTTTAGACATCCTTTCAAATTTTAATAATTTTTGGATGATATAAGAATGATATAGAATGTTCTTCCGGTCACATTTCTTATCAATAACAATCGACTGACCAACCGGTCTGAATAAATAAATAAAAAGACTAAAAATAGATTTTAGACTTGTTTGTAAATGTTACTAGTACCTCAATTAATCTACATGATGAACCTAACTCCCTAGTAGCTCCCATAATCCATCATCCATGTTAGATATAAAAAATTTGAGAGATCGAGAGATCGAGAGAGATTAGGGTTTTAAAGGAGAAATGTCAAAAATTTTGATTTAAGATTTGAGCTTCCTATACCGTGCAAATCTATGTAAGTTCATAAAACCTAGATAGGCTTTCTTAGTGAATATTGTCTCTTATGTCTGAAATTTTTCCCTCCTCCAATTCAAATAATAAAGTGCATCAAATCACCTATTTTCTCTTTCTTTCTCTCCAATCTCTATTCTAGGATTTTCTAGTTCAAAGGAGGAAGGAAAGGAGTCGATTGCTGGAAAATGAATGTATTTTTAGAATTTCAGTTCTTGGGGCACGAAATTAAGGTCCTTTATCACTGATGTAAGTATGTATTTTCCTATTAAGATTTGTAATCATTTTGAAAACCTAATTCCATCAAATGAAAATAGACATGCTCCTTGCTTGTATTTGTATGTGATTGAGTAATCAATTAGGAGGACTTTGGGTAAATAAATGCTATTGATTTAGATAGTTTCTCTTTGACTTGTTCTTGTATAGTTCCTTACATATTGATTCAAGTTCGATGAAAAACTGTATGGATAGAGAGATATGCTATTTTATATGAATATCCAAAAAAAATTCTCCTAACGTCTGATATGCTTGAATGTTGAGTTGAAGAGTATATAATCATATTTGAACTTAATAAGAATGAGTTCCTATATCATATTTTTATATATTTTGTACATTTACATATGCCATGTATACAAGGATCAATGTGAGGGTTGGAAATAGAGGTATTCCATGTCTAGGGAATTTACTCAGGTGAGCAAAGGAATCAATGCATACTTATAATTGATGTATAATTTGTGTTGAAATGGAAAATAGGGTTTCCATGTGTGTGAATATCCATAATGACCCATGTACATCATGACAAAGTTAGTGGATAATAAGGTTCTAAGTATGTATCAAACTAAACCCACCTCTAGAAAGCCCTAGAAATTTAGTATTAAGATGGGTTTGAGGGATAAAGCTTGAACTTGTATGCAACTGTGTAAATGTGAAGAAATGCTCAATTGTGGGTATTGTTACTTCAATTGAAGGTGATAGGTATGACTAGGATGATATAAATCTAATGCATCTATTCTAGGATAATATATGGGAAAATGAGTA
The DNA here is from genome assembly GCA_963693085.1 of Alisma plantago-aquatica. Classification (NCBI taxonomy): domain Eukaryota; kingdom Viridiplantae; phylum Streptophyta; class Magnoliopsida; order Alismatales; family Alismataceae; genus Alisma; species Alisma plantago-aquatica. The sequence continues at coordinate 1,277,654,194 of OY856409.1, read as the reverse complement.
AACCCCACATGAATGCAAGTCTTTTATACAAGTCACATACATATTAATAAGGAAGATAACTAAAGATTAATGTGCAATAATAAGTAACCCTAATCCATGATACTTTCTAAATTGACAGTTTTATAAGGAATAGGATGATTGATTTTAATTACAAAAATTCCACTAGAAGTTCAATGACATGGTACATGTGTATAAATGCAAGATAAGAAATTGACAAGGGTAATAGAATAATGATAGTTAATGAGTGAAATAATAATGAAATGACTATGAGGAAGTATTTTTATACATACTTTAAATATATTTGGTTTGACCTAAATTAAATGAAATAAACTAAAATCAACTATGGAGGATTTTAAGCAGAGAGAAACTTTAAGAATAAGTAATTTACTATGATTGATATCAGGCATAGTAGTGAACATGATATGAAAGAATGTATGACTAATGATTATGAAATGAAGAAAAATAAAGAAACTTGATAGTTGTATCTAACTGTAACCCTAGAATGATGAGCAATGTGACAATAATGTATTACACTTTAAAACATGGGATTAAGGAATGTATATAAGTATAGTTTAATTACATTACAAGATGAAGTTGGAGGATGTGAAATTGATTCATAAGAATTTGTTCTTAGATTGTAATTTTCTATTAGAATATGTGTATTCTAAGAATGGTCTACCCTGATAGATTTCAAATGAGATAAAATATGTGTGAAATAGTAACCCTGAATGAAGATAGGTACATAGTAAAAGAGGACTAATAAATGTGCTATGCAAATTAATGCATTGAGATTTATTCATAGCTATAGAAATAAGAGAGACTAAGTATATATTTTATGAAAGTCCTGCTCTGAGCAAGGTGAATGATACAAGATGTCTATATGCTTATATTATTGCTAGTTCTAATTCCTCTATGAATATTTGATGAAAGTTGTGATATGGAATGAATGGATAAGAAATATGTTGGGATTGAATTAATGTGCATTAATTATATTTGAGAAAACATCTTTAGGGTAAATGCATGATAATGAAATTATGTCTCAGACTGATAGCCTACTCATGATTATTTATATGAAATGATGTGGAAATGGAAAGAAACATATATGTTGCAAAATTACATATTTTTGTGCTTCTTGTTTCAATCGTCATCTTTCTTGTTAACTTTAATATGTTGTATATCATTCTAGTTTGCATGAGAATACACATACTTGATAAATGATGATTTGAATTCTTTTTAAGATGAGTAAAGGGATTTGTAACAATTGAAATAATGACACATCTAGTTAGGTGGCATGAACACTGTGAATTTTCCATGAGGTTCATTCTAGGGAAATGAAACAAATCTTGATTTAGTAATCATAGAATTATGAGAAAGATTTTGAGAGTATGGATCAAAACCTTAAAGGTTAGACCACCAAGAACTAGTATTGAATCATATACTATGATTCAGGCCCCAAAGCCTCTGCTATGAAAGTTTATGTCCATGATAAATAGACTCTGGTGAAAGGAAAACTATGAAACATATAAAAAATGATGATATGCGATATTATGTTATGTTGGTTCCTAGTACATGTACCTGAAATGAGGATCTAAGACTATTTAAGAAACCTTGTAGTGAACTAGGGTATGTTTTGGATATCTTAAGGTGGTCGGCTAAACCCTAAGATAGTGACGATGAGTCATTAACACAAGAATCAGGAAAAACGACTTCTACTTGGTGAGGTACAAGCCAAAATGTTCTAGGGAAAATGAATAAAAGACAACAAGTCATGCAAAACATGAACTTAATGTGTGTTACATTCCATTTATTGCTCATTGATAAATCTACTATTTAAATATGTTTCTTAATGTGGAAATTATTAATTCTTTTTGTAAATATAATCTATTATCATATTCTTATTTGTCTAGTTTGGATTTTGATCTTAAATATTGATAAGTGATTGATGTTGGTATATAATATCTACTCTGAATATGATTTGGATTTGCTTGTTATTTGAATATCCGTACTTGATAGACATATCTTATGTGGAATTCATCTTTAAGACTGTAAGATATATTCCTAGTTTGGATGGTGGTGTGTCATAAAGACGTTGTTGTTGTTGTTATGTCTTGATTCTAATTATTTAGATATTAACTTGTTACTCACACAATTGGATTGTCATTCTGAAGTAATTAACATCTATAGATAGGTTCATAGATATCCTCTTAAATATGTTTGAAAGTTGGAATTTGCCTAAGTGAATACCTTATCTTATTGATTTCATTTTTGTCATAAAATGGATGTATTAAATTGCTATAATTATCTGTTAGATTTAGTGATATTTACAAAAACAAATTTATTTTCTATATACTTAATATGATATTAATGCATGTAATCAGCTTGAGTGGGAGGTATCCACTCATTGGGGCTCTATAAGAGTCTCATGAGGTTGTTTCATAATGCTATCTAGTGGAGAGGTCGTGACAAAGAAAATGTAAATAGAACAATGTAGCCTAGAGTGTCCCTATACTCTCTCTTTCAGGGGATGGGTAATGTATGGAATTTGTTCTTTTATATAAATGTAAGAGATGTAAATTGAACTACATATGAGCAATAAGATGTGATTATGATTTTAATGGAGTTGAATAAGAATCATGATAATTGAATGTGTTTTCCTTGATGTGACCTTGGTTTTTAAGGTTTTATGAAAAAAGGGAAAAAATCTTATGTTTTTCATATATTGTATTAACCGTGTTTGTCGAGAATGAAGTGGTTTGTTTCTTAACCCGCATTTAGCTTTAGAGTTTCTCTCTAATGGTTGACATTTACATTGATAAAAAGAGAGGTTATGACAATGTGATATCAGAGCTTAGGTCAGATGAGTCTACAGAGACAATAGGATCCAAGGCTAAATGATATTATCGATGTTGAATGAAAGAAATGCATACTAATTGAATTCAGTTTTAGGCTAATCAAATCAAGTATTTGAGTATTGGGATAAGCTGGTATGGAGTTGTCGAAGGTACTTCGTATGGTTGCCCTTATTAAGACTCGTGATGAGGACATTTGGGACTATAATAAGATGTAATATGGAAATACAAGGCATAAGAATGACGAAAGAGAAAGTATTATATAGTGAAATACAGACACTAAGACAAACTACAAAATTTCATATGAGAAAGATGAATGAATCTAATAGCTTAAGAAGATAGTTCTTAATGAATTGGAATATAATTATGAATATGAAATTGTATGAAAAAGTTGAGAGATGAGAACTATGGCCACTATAATAATCTTCTTCATGAAGCGAACTAATGGATGTGGACAATAATACAAAGGAATTATAATCTTGATCCATGAGAAACATAGTCAAATTTTAAAATAATATGGAAGGTTATGTAAATCACATTTTGATAGAGATGCATTAACAACATTTCCTAAATAATTGTTTGTAATACTCAAAGAGGGGATATGATGATGATAGGGGATGAAATATCAATTTAATGCATGTAAATTTAGAATCTCAATGTAAAAGATCCAAGAAGCAAGAAAATGATGTAATATGAAAGAAAATAAACTAGAAATGATTGTAATAAAGCGTTGAGAGAGATGAATGGTTAGATGATATGATATTGTTCCCAAGTGTTTTCTTGGATTTCAAGACAAAATCCTAAAATGAGAGGATAATTTGTAATGACCCATTTTCAAATTACTCATATGATTATGGTTTACTTGAATGATTACATGCTTAACTAAATTGATCATTGTTTGAGCTTGCTTAATGATGTAAGTCTAATTATGATGTTTTAAACCTAATGACAAACTCTAAGCATGCTTTTATTTTGAATTATGAGGGTTTGATAAGTGTAAACACTAGTCAACCAAAATTAGGGTTTTGGTAGCATAAGAATATATGATTGGATAAATACAATGGTTTAGTAAAAGATTTTTTTATCCATAACTCTATTTTCTTTTATAATTTATATATAGTATGAATAATTAAAATATAAGTGTTTTTAAAAATATAACAATTTCTAGATGTTTGCTACACAAGACAAAGTCAACCAATCATGCATAAGGCTAAATATAGCAGAATGTATTTGATTTTTTATTTTTTTATTTGTACCTTCAAATGAGATAAAATTTCTATTATAGCTTGGAACTCAATTTCAGACATCCTATTTAATATATTAAAACTTATGGATGATATAAGAGTGATACAAAGTATTTTTTTCAACTTAGTTTCTTATCAGTAACAAATTAGTCGGCCAACCAATTTGAATAAATAAAAAAGTCTAAAAATAGATTTTAGACTTGTTTATGAATGTTTCTAGAACTCCTTTTGATCTATATGATCAAACTAACACCCTAGTATCTCCCACAATCTGTCATCCTTGTTAGATATACAAAATTTGAGAGAGAGAGATTAATGTTTGAAGGAGAAATCATTGGAAATGTTGATTTAGGGTTTTAGCTTCCTAAACCTCACAAATTCATGTAAGCTCATCAACCCTAAATAGATTATCTTGAAAAATATTCTCTCCTATGTATGAAATTTGTCTCTCCTCTAATTTTAGATAAAAAAAAGGATACTAAATCACCTATTTTGGCTTTCTTTCTCTCCAATCTCCATTGTTAGGTTTTAGAGTTGGAAGCAGGAAGAAAAGGAATTGGTTTCTAGGAAATGCATAATTTTTAGAACTTCAGTTCTTGGGGAAAGAAATTAAGGTTGTTTTTTTATTGAGGTTAGTGTTTTTTCCCTACTAGACTTTGTAATCATGTTGAAAGCATAATTCCATCCGAGTAAAATAGTCAATATCCTTGCTTGTATTTGTATGGAATTATATAATCAATTTGGAAGACTTTTAGGAAATAAATGGTATTGATTTAGATTGTTTGTCATCGAATTATTCTTGTCTAGTTCCTAATATATGAATTCAAGTTCAATAAAAAATTGTATGGATAGAGAAGTATATTGTTTTATATGAATATTACCAAAAACCTAGCCTACTGTTTGATTTGCTTAGAAATTGAGTTGACAAGTATAGAATCATGTCTGAGCTTAATAAGAATGAGTTACTCCATTGTATTTTTAGACCTTTTCTAGAATTGTATATGGAATGTACATAAGGGTTAGTTTTTTCGGATTGACTTAGATGAGCCAATTAATTGATGCATACTTATAATTGATGTATGAATTGTATGGAAATGGAAACTAGGGTTTCCATGTGTGTGAATAGCCCTAATGACCCATGTACACCCGATTAAGTTAGTGAATAATAAGGTTCTTAGTATTTGTTGAACTAATTCGACCTCTTAAAAACCCTAGATATTTAGTATTAAGATGAGTATGAAGGATAAAGCTCGAACTTGTATGTAACTCTGTAAATGTGAAGAATGCTGAACTGAAGGTATTGCCACTTCAATTGAAAGTGATAAGTATGATTAGGATGATCCAAATCTAATGCATATATTCTAGCATAATATATGAAAAAATTAATAAACTCCACATGAATGCACGTCTTTTATACAAGTCACATAAGTATAAATTGAGATGATGACTAAAGATTAAGGAGTAATAAGAAGTAATCCTAATCCATGATACTTCCTAAATTAAGGGTTTTATAGGAATAGGAGGATTTCTTTTAACTATTAAAATTCTACTAGAGGTTAAATGACACGGTACGTGTATATAAATGTAAGAAAAGAAATGGACAAGGGTTAACTAAATTGTGATGATAATTAATGAGTGAAATATTAATAAATGATAATGAGGAAGTATTTTGTATATTTACTTTAAATATATTTGGGTTGACCTATATTTGATTAAATAAACTAAAATCAAACTATAAATAATTCCCATGAGTGGGGAACTTATGCATTAAGTAAATTCACAATGATTGATTCCAAGAATAGAAGTGAACATGATATGTAAGAAGATATGACTAATTGTTATGAAATGAAGGAAAAATGAAGAAAATTGATAGTTAGATTTGAGAACCAATATATAACCCTAGTATGATGAACTATGTGACAATAACGAGTAATATTCTAAAATAAGAGATTAAGGAGTGTATATAAATATAGTTTATTAAATTACAAGATGAAGTTTAATGATGTAAATTGATTCATAGGATATGTTCTTAGATTGTAATTGTCTATTAAAATACTTGTATTCTGATAATAGTTTACTATGATGGATTTCAAAATGATATAAAATATGTGTCAAATGGTAACCCTAATTGAAGACGGGAAATAGTAAAAGAGGACTGATAAAATTCTATGCACATTAATGCATTGAGATTTATACATAACTATATAAATCTAAGAGAATAAGTGTCTGGTGTATGATAAATATTCTCTGAGCAAGATAAATGATACAAGATGCCTATAAGCTTCTCTTGTTTCTAGTTCTAATAATTTTATGAATATTTGATAAAAATTGTGATATGTAATAAACTAACAAGATATATTTTGGGATTGAATAACATGCATTGATTACATTTGAGAAACCCTATTTAGGGTAAATACTAGATAATGACATTATGTCTCGGGCTGATAGCCCACTGATGGTGACTCATATGAAATGATGTGGAAATGGACAGATATATATATATATATATATATATATATATATATATATATATATATATATATATATATATATATATATTGTAAATTGTAGATCATTGTGTTGTTCGTTTTAATCAATTTCAACCCTAACCTACTTTATATCATTCTAGTTGCACGAAAATACACACACTTGATAAATGATGATATAATTTATTTTTAAGATGAGTAGAAAGGATGAATAACAAGTGAAATGATGACACATCTAGTTAGGTGCCCTGAACACTATGAACTTCCCCCGAGGTCCACACTAAGAAATGAAACAGATCTCCTTGTTGTAATCATAGAATTATGAGAGTGATACAAAGTGTGGTTTGAGACCTTAAAGGTTAGGCTTTCATGATTTAGGAGTGAGTCATATGGTGTATTTTAGGCCCTAAATCCTCTTTATAACAGTCTATGTCCATATGGAATAGAATCTAATGAAACAAAATATGTGAAACATGTGAAATATGATGATATATGATATTATGTTATGTTAGTTCCTATCTCGTGTACATGAGATGAGAACATGTTCCTCTTTAAGAAACCCTATGGTGGACCAGGGTCTATTGTTGATATCTTAGGGTGGTCGACTAAGCTCTAAGAAAGTGGAGTGAGTCGTTGACACGAGAATCAAGCATGGTGAATTCTACTTGATGAGGATGAGGTCAAGTAGTTTTAGGGAAAATAAACAAAAGGTGACAAGCTGTGTAATATATGACCTCAAATATTTGTCACATTTTATTTACTGCTAGTTGATAAATCTATTATTGTTAAATATGTCTCATATTATGGAATAGTCATTCTTTTTGTAAAGATAATCTATTTCCATATTTTTATTTATCTAATTTAATATTTGATCTTAAATATTGACAAATAGGTGATGCTGGGATATAATATTCACTTAGAATATGACTTGAATTTATTTGTCATTTGAATAGTCATTTTTGGTAAGCATGCCTTATATGGACTTTAACTATAGGTTTACATGGTATAGTTCTAGTCCAATTGGTGGGGTGTCACAAAGATGATGTTTTAGTTATGCCTTGATTCTATAAGTTTTGATCTTGACTTGTTACTTCTACAATCAGATTGCCCTTCTGAAGTAATTAACATCTACTGATCTGTCCGTAGACATGCTCTTAGATATGAGTTAAAGTTAGAATTGGCCTAGTTGATACCTTATCTGATTGATTAGATTATCATCATTATTGGATGTGTTATTTATTAAAATTATCTGTTAGACTTAGTAATATCTACAAATTTCTTATAAGTCCAATATATTTAATATGTTGTTGATGCATGTACTCAACTTGAGTGGGAGGTATCCACTCACTCAGACTCTGTATGATTCTTGTAGTTGTTATATATATTGTAGGTATAATTCTATCCAGTGGAGAGGTCATGACAGGAAATATATAAATAGAGTAATGTAGATTAGAATCTCCCTATACTCTCTCTTTTTTAGGATCAGTAGTATATAGAGTTTGTTCTTTCATATAAATGTAATATATATAACTTGAACTACATATGAACATAATATGTGATTCTGATTTGAATGGATTTGAACAAAATTCCTGATAACTGGATATGTTATCCTTGATGTGACATTGATTTATGAAGTTTTATGAAAAAAATTACTTTATTTTTTATATATTGTGTTAATCATGTCTGTCAAGAATGAAGTATTTTGTTTCTTAATCTGGATTTAGATTTAGAATGTTTCTCTAATAGTTAGCATTTATATTGATCAAAAGAGAGGTCCCATCGCTCCTATTCACAATCTTTCCATTATTCTCCATCAAATATTCTCAACAGGCAATCATGGATCAATTATAACATCTATTTCTTTTATATCTATATTTTATCTAAAGATAAATTATTCTTATTCAAGTTTTAAGAAAAGTAGCTGTGTGTTTAAAAATTTAACTTGAGAATAGAAAATTTGCAATACTTACATCATATTTTTGTTAATGTCTTGCATTATTCTTGTGTCTAGTTTTCTACTTTCTTAAGGAAACCGTAAAAGGGAAAGAAGTTTGATGCACACTACTCACCTTCCAACTTGTCATATAGCCATGCTTGGATGTTAGTGGGTGGCATGTAACATGTGGATGCAATTAGAGATAGAGAGAACATGTGGACTGAGTAAGGGAGGGTAGTAAGTAATGTCCACTCCCCACATATGACGACTAGGCATATTACTATGAGATGCATTTGAATAATTATTACAATAGCAATTAATTTTGCTCAATGTGCATTTAGATTTCAAATCCTAATGTGGTTTACATCCATTCAATGCAATACTAGTACCTCTCTCTTTGACACACACACATATGTGTATATATACTTATATATATATATATATATATATATATATATATATATATATATATATATATATATATATTCTCATCAATATCCCATTTTGTGCATTTTTTTAAAGCATTCTATGTACGCTTTCAAGAGTTTGTATCTTTTTGTAGCATTTATATCTTTTCTTATTTATGTCTATTGTATGTGTAGCGTTACTTATCCCCCTCTAGCCTCAACTATCTCTTTGTCTCTCTCCCCTCTTTAACTATTCCTCAATTTTCCCTTTCCCCCCTTTGAACTCTCCTCTCTCCTCCCCTCTCCTTACATATATTCTGTATCCCATTTTTTTTTCTTCTACCACCTATTCTTGTTTGTGTCCTTGTTACTCATTTGTGTGTATTTCGTGAATTTTATATGTACAATGTATTTGTTTACTCACAAAGGATATATATATTTGTGTATTTGCTTCCCATCATCTCCCTTCTACCCATTTCCCTCCTCCCGTTACTTATCCCTTTCTCTATGTACCCTATTCGTCTATTTGTTTGTCAAATTTATCTATGCATAGACTTACTTTTTCTTCTTTTATATGTCTCCTCTATGTCAACACAAAATTTTTGGGTAATTCATTGAATATATGACTCATCAATAGTCCAATTTAGATTTCTACAATCCCAATTTGTATTTGTTACAAGTTTACTTTAACAAATTTATAAGTGTTTTATCAGGTATAAACATGTACTTTGTACGACCGATTTATAGAAATAAACAGACTACTTTGTAATTCTTAGATATAAATGACAAAATTGCTTACAACCATTCCTACACCCTTACAACATAGATAATACAAATGTTTTTCTATGTAATATAATGAATTAATTATATTCCACAAATACAGCACGTTCATAATCTTGAATAAATAAGCTCTTTTGCTCAAATTGAATAGTCGTCTGATTTGGTAATTAGATTTGAGAATGTTTCATGTGTGAATGCGTTTCCAAAATGGACTTGATATGATATCACAAGGAACATGCTTAGACGACTGTGGAGGACCGGTGACCGAGAAAAAACACGAGGTATCGGTAAACAACAAAACCCCGCGCGGTCCTAAATCCCGGGTGGGGTGACTGATGTCTGATGCCATTTCACTGCCCGGCATTCCTTCCGATTCCGACACACCCAAACCTTGCGGTAAAGGGTGGCACTGGGGCGTAATAAGCGAGGATTTTGAAGGGCGCATGTGCTCCTGGAGGTATTATAGTGCAGCCCCACTCACCGGCTACTAGAGCTTGACCATATAAAACCCCACAAAGGTAGATTCCCTCCCTCCTCTTTTTCTGTCTCTTCCATCATCTCTCTGTCTCTCTCTAGAATAGCTTCGTACTCCTCCTCCTCCGATCGAAGCTCGCCAATCTCATCTCCGGAGAGGAGGAAACGTTTTCAGGGCGAGCGGGATGGACCGGATGAAAACGCTGGAGAGGCGTCTGGCTTTCGAATACGAAGGCAAGTAGCAGCCCCTCCCCCCTACTTTGCCTTCTTCGTTGAAGTACTGTCTCCTTGCTTTATCCGTCGTCCTTGCTATATCGGGCCACCGAAATTTCACACTTCCGGTAGCATCTGCCCCTCTTAGATCGACCTTGGGATTTACGTAAGCTTCTCAATCTGTTCATATCAACGAGCTGGGCCTCCGTGCTCGTCCGCCTGTGTCGTGCCGTTTTCTAGTCTCGGGCGTGCTTGCTTTCACCAGGTCTGATCGGCTCTCCGGCATAGTCGATTCGTCCCAGTGAATCGGCGCTCGTTTTTTCTGGTCGGATCGTTCAGCTAGGTAGTCCTGGCGTACTTCCTTTCTGTTAGTTCACATTCTCAAAGCGACCTTACCTCCTCGAGGATATCGCACCGCTCATGAGTGGTGATCGGGCACTAGGACCGAGTAAACGGTGGTCCACTCCACCCTGACTGCCCATTCACCTGCTCCGATCTGAATCTGTGACGGGGGATTAGAAGGAACCGAAGGTTTTTGGGTTTGGGATTTCCCGTTTTGTCTACCGGAGTTGCCGAGAGGTTCAATGTCATCAGAGGGTAGTTGGAATTTTTCCTTTACTCTTTTCCACCTTTTTTTTCATTTCCAATTGTTGATGTATGTATATCTTAAAAGCTGGAAGATTTTATAGGGTGAAGCTGCCTTGGGGTCGCATCGCGCTGGCAAATGCTCACCATCGTCTTTTTGAATTGAGAGAGAGACGTGTTTCCTTTATGCGCTAGCTGTGTTTCCTTTTCTTCTTCCATTTCCACCTTAATTAACTAGATTACGGAAAACAGAGTGCTGCTCCTTCCTTGTAAGAAAAGACCACCATGTCTGCATCTCGCTGCTAAAACTTTCTTTCCCCACACACGCCTTCATTACTTACCATCTGAAGCATCTTTCATCTTTTTAAGTCCTGGGTTCTGGTGGGCCCCAGTGCCGTCTTTCAGTGAGGGACTGTTTAGTTTATAGTAGAAACATCTGGCCAGCCAACCATCCTGCTCTGTTCGTCAGGTCAGGAGGGACAATCGCCAAATGAAAGGCGCGCGGATTGTTTTGATCACGAATGGTGTTTTTGTCATTTGATTTGATTAACCGGGGTAGGCTTATGGAGGGCGGGCGGGGGTGTTGCTGATGTAGGTCCGCTGTTTCTGTGGGGAGTGGATGGTCTTGGTCCGCCTTGATCTCGTCATCCGCAAATGCGGGATGTGGACAGGAAATAATCGGATTTGTTTGAAGTCCATACAAGTCTTCATAATTAGAAATTGAGGATTTTTTTATAACTTTTTAAAATTCTGATTTTTTTTCTCCGAAAAAATGCAATTTCCTGAATGGCTGCTGGTTGGGAGGGGACGAAATGGGTAGATGAGCTCGTATTTTCGGAATTCCATCCTGATCAACGGTCCTTGTTGACAAATTGCTCGGCTATAATTTGACGTTGACGTCAACCTCTAAAGACCAACTAGTTTCTTCTCGGGCATGGTTTTCAGTCCGCTGAACCCTCTGCCTGCGTCTCTCGATCATGGAGACAACGAACTAAAAAATGACATGTATGATGGCATCTCGGGAGGTTCCAAGTTTAAAACTACTCGGCTGAGTAACATGCCTTCCAGTGTGGCGATCCAGCAAACGTTTCACGACAGCCAACCATGATGTCCACGACAGTCTATGGAGTGGGGGTGTGATTAGCACGATGATACATCGCCTCTATGCATACATCAGCCCCAGTACAAATGTGCTGTTTGACAGCCTATATCGGCTGCAGATGTGATGTTCAGCACTTAGCAGTTTATTTTGCAGCTATACCCCGTTGTTTCTTCTCTTTTTTTTGTCCCTTTCCTTTCAACCAAACTGGAATTTCAGTCTGGGTTCTGATTCTTGTTTCATTTTTTCTTACTAGACCAATTGGATAAGGATTTTCGTGGAAGACATTCACATCCATTCACGCATGTGTTTTTACATATCAGTTTCGCCGCGTGGTCATTCAGAATATACCAGACAATCTGTTTTTGTCACTGTTCTTCGACCCAAATGCATTTCACTTGATGGTTTGATGGTGTACCCCTCTGGAACACATCCAAAGATTGTGCCTGTAGCAGCTTAAATTATTCATTACTTTTTTAGTAGGGGCTAAAAGTAATCCTATATTTTTTTTTTTCATTTCTTCCATTGCAGACGATATTATCGGAGACGAGAATACAGACATGGCAGGTGACCGTGAGCTTGCTAGTGTTGCAGAGCGAAATCCAGCGAATACACCAGGTGTCGAGGTAACTGGCCAACAAGCAAAATGAACTAAAAGTAAAAAAAAAAAACTTCTCTAGTTTCTTTTCAACCACATCTAGATGATTTTAATGTCATTTCTTTCGCTTGTTTTCTGTCAATGCCTCAAGCCTTGTCTTTGTCTTGTTGTTCCAATGCTGGAAAAACTATATGCTTTGTTTGTTGCCGCAAAAGCCGCTGTCACTATATAATCTGGAAACAGTAACTAACGCTGAGATCGATCATCATCATCTAATCCTCAATCCCAACCATGTTGGGGCTGAGACAGATTGTGGCCAATATTGACCAATATTTTACTGAAACCGACTACACATCAGTTATGGTAAACATATTGCTCCTAACCTTTTCTTTATGGGGATGGTGTGTGTGTGTGTGTTTGTTATGGGGTAGGGAAATAGGTGGCATAGAAACACGCTTCATTCATAAGCTCAAAGATAAGGCCTAACACCATTCATTAAATCACAAATCAGGAGGGTTAAGTAGGGAGGCAATACAATAACAAAAGGTGACTGGTCTCACAGGAGGAGGAGACATCTTGCTGATGTCCTAAATTTCAACGAGTATGCATGGTTTTTGGAATAGCTGTTTTTGTTATGAAGTTGGAAATCAGGTTGTCACACCCTTCTTTTGAACTGAAGAAATCTAGTTCGGGGTATATTTTTTGTTTTTTGTTTTTTTGGGGGGTATATATTTGTTATTGAATTCAGTATCCTGGTACGGTACTTTACAATGTTATAGGGTACAAACATGATTTTATTCATTATGCTTGCAACCAAGGCACTCTAAATAGAAAGCTGATTGTGCTTTGAACTATTAGCACGTTGGTAAACTTGAATTGATCCATGCTTGGTGCAACAACGCGCAACCATGATGCTGTCTAGCCTGCAGAGGACAGCAACGGAAACATTTCTTTCAGTTGCTATAAAGCATTAACCACACAGCTTGTTGACCTAACAAAAGTTGGCGATGAAGCCACTCTTCCGTGGGTGGCGGGAGGAAGATCCATGTTGAATTTGTCATACAAGTCCCTCAAAGCGAGAAGCATCACCAGAAATAATCTTAGTAGGAAATCCCTAGGAAAATGTTTAATGAATACAACCCTTGGAATCTTCAAGAAGAAATGTTCACTGGTTTCATTTGTATGTGGGATATGTTGGATCCTAGATGGGTGATTAGATGCTCTAGAGGGGGGGGGGTGAATAGAGCTGAATGCACTTAAACAAAATTCATTAGACCTTCAAGATATATCACAAGATAAGGCTGCTAAATAGAAAATTTGAGTGCAACTAAACATGCATAGTAAGGATGAGAGAGATTCAGCAAACACAAGTAGACAAGCTATTTAGAGTGGTTCCACACTTCAAATTAGAAGTGAGTCAGTCCACTTACCTAGAGAGGTCAACCTCTTGGATTTCTTAACTTTGCACCTTTATTATATTCATTATAAGAGATACAATACATGACCAAACAAAGGACTTACCTATCCAATACAAAGAGTCTTCAACCTTACCAAGGACTTACCCACTTTGCAAGAAGTCTTCCGCCTTCTTTCATGGACTTACCTACTCTTGCACAAGTCTTCAGCCTTCAAGGAATTACCCACTCTTCTTGGATCTTCAGCCTTTGACTTCACCTTCACTCGGAGAAGCTTTCACCAAAGACTTACCCACTTGAGCAAGGAGTCTTCTGCCTTAACCAAGGGCTTACCCACTCTTGTTCCCAAGTCTTCAGCCTTGATTTTCACCAAGGGACTCCTTCCCTTGTTCTTCTTCACCTCTCTTAGCCAAGAGAGAGAACCTTCATCTTCATGGTTGAAAAAAAAATATGGAGGTGGTGGAAGTGAGAGCCTCACAACATATACATGTAGGACTAGCTCTCTTACAGATTTCCTACTCACTCTAACGAATGTAGCAAGTGATTAAGCTTAGAGAGAGAGAGGAGGCTGTAGGAAACACTCAACTATGATAGGAACCTCACATAGAGTTTTGCATTGAATGCTCAACCTTAGAATGAAGCCCAAGGGGTCCTATTTATAGCTGGGGATGATGCCCCTTAGCCTTTGGGAACACTTAAGAACGAAAACTAGCCGTTTTGTAACTTGCAACAGATATATTTTCACTTATTACAACTCCAAAATGGCTAGAAACACTTTTCTGCACTTTTCCGTACAGTGTAATCGGTCGAGTTTCTATAAAGGTAACTCGACCGATCCCACTAAAAGACAAGACCAATTTAGGCCATCGGTCGAGTTTGTTTTGGGGTAACTGGACCGATTCACTTAAATCAGTTTTGGTCAGTAGAGAGATCGGTCGAGTTCTGTGAAGTGTAAACTCGACCGATCAAAAGTCATTTTCAAGATCCAATCAGGATCGGTCGAGTTTGCAACTCGACCGATTAACAACCTGATGTGAATTTTGGAAAATGGCTTTTGAGTGCTTAAATATTCGATTTAAGTGCTCTTGATTTTTTCTAACCTTAATTACAAGTCATACAATCATTACAAGTGATTTAAAACATGATTCTAATGGATTTACATCATATTACAAAAGCGTACACTTGTATTGACTTTGACTTGTTTTTTCTCCAAGTTGAGATGCGCAAGTTAGGACATTTGGAGTGTGTCTATACCTAATCTAAAATCACTCAAGTAGAGACATTAGACACAATTAATTGGAATGGTTTAGTCATCATCAAAATAAGGCTTTAGTCAATTTAGACCTTGAGTCAACATTCTCCCCCTTTTTGAAGATGACAAACCATTTCATAAATGTATTGAAAGCATTTAAGTAAAGTCATACCTTTGGAGAAACCTAGGGGTTTCAATAGAATTGAATTCATATGCTCTCCCTCAATTGATGCTAGTGTAGTTCTCATACCCCCCCTCAATTGATGCTATTTCTCCTGCATGGTTAGCTTTCATAACATTTATAGAATACTATGTCTTCTACTCATATATGTTCTACACATATATGTCTTCTCCCGTATACCTTCTCCCCTTTACATGAATATATTTCTCCTCTTCATGTAAGACATGACTTCTTCCTCTTTTGTCAAAAGAAGACATACCTTCCTCCCCCTTTGTCATTTCAAAAAGTAGGGTTATGAAGAAATAAGAAACACTACTTGTTAAGAGAAAGAGATAATAAAAATTATAAAAAAGGAGAGTAGAAGAGCACAGATAGAGGCTTGTCCAAGCATAGAAAGAAAAACAAGTTAAAGCATGCATTTGAACAATCCAAAATGCAAGATAAAGTGCTATAGAAAAATAATAAATCACAATTTCGACCCTCAATATGACGGAATTTGCCCAAAAAGTGTCAGGGCTCATGACGAAGCAATGAGTCTTGCTTAGAAGGCCGTTTCTACATTAAAAACATGAGTCTTGCACCAAAAACTAAACTGGAGCAAAATCTGCATGAAATTTCAAGTATGCTCCAAATTCTACATATAATGTAAGATCTATGTACCCTGCATCACAATGTTATGCAAGCAACTCAAGATAGTAGATATGCAATTCAAAGGACAAGCTTGAGCATGTATGAGACAAGATACAAGCATATCATATAGTGAAATACCACTAGATGAGCAAAGATACCAATTATAAACAAAGTTAGAATTACATGTATGTGAACTACTAGTAGATGTTATCACAAGTTAGGACTACTAGTAGGATCTAGATCATAGCAAGAGATACCAAAAGATATATAAGATAAAGCAAGCTATGAGTAGATGTAGAGATATATCCAAATAAAGAGATAAACAATTTTAGAAGCATGAAAGGATATAACTCACAAACAAATATGCATCATTACCAAAAGATGATTACCACTAAGAACCTCAAGGTTGTATCAAAACAAGATATACACCTAGATAGATGTAGCAAGTTAGAGCACAACGGAAGCAATTTTAGACACAACCAAGAGATCCAAAGAGATCATCATCAAAACCTACAAAACAACTCAAAGTAAGTAATTGCAAGATATAGATGTACCAATTTAGAGCAATTTGAAAGATAGAGTTGTAAGCAAGATTGGCAATTTAAAAACATGGAAATGTGCATGTATAAAGGTGCCAAAAGGGAGTGCCAATGAATAAGACTATTTGGTTGAGAAAATCTAGTTGAGAGGGAAATTCTCATTCAATAACCCAACTGTGTATTCTGTGCACAGTGTTTTCGGTCGAGTTCTGTGTATTGACAATTCAACCGATAACGGCTGTTGGCAACACCCATTAGTGCTTATCGGTCGAGTTTCAAACAGGACAAACTCGACCGACAAAGCTGCTGTCAAAAAGCACATATATTTCATAAAAACATATTTAAAGGCATGCTAAAAATACAAACCATATCCAAACATGTGTAAGCAAGTTAGTAATACACTATAAAAGCATTTGAAACAATTTTTGAGCAAGAGTGCGAAGAGAAACACAAAATACCACTTTTGACTCAAAAACCATACGTATAGTGCACACTATCTTGACAAAAACAAGTTAGGATTGGTTATAAGCAAGAGAAACATTACCTTTGTGCTTACCATTGCTTTTTTACTTGTTTTCACCTCATACACATCTCACCTTTCTTCTTTCATGTGGATTGAGAAATCAATTTGCAATTCAATGGCTCAAGTCAATCCATTTACAAGTACCTACAAGAAGAAAGATGAATGATCCCCAATCGTGTTTTTGGGTCCGGAGGGGTTAGCTTAGCAACCCAAGTCCTATTGCTCTTGGGTGCTTTCCTAAAAGGACAACAAGTAGAATAATGGTCAATATCATTGCAATAGTTGCATGTGCCCATAGTCTTGGAACTAGATGATTTTTCATGGAATATTGGAGGTCCTGTACCTTTGTTGTTCCTTTGACTACCATAATACCCTAAACCATGTCTACCAATTTGTTTAGTAGTATGGTGTAGGATGTCATTAAGATTCTTTTTACCAACTAAGAATCTTTGCAAAGAAGATCTCAAACTGTTATTATCATGCATAAGAGAAGCAATAGTAGAAGACAAATTATTAATATTATCTCTAGCATGCAAAAGATCATTTTCTAAGCAAAGAGCTTTAGTTGAATAAGAATCTCTATCAATATGAAGAGCAACAACATTATTCTCTCTACTAGAACAAGATTCAAGCACATTTATTTTAGCAAGCAAGGAGGCATTTTCTGTTTCAAGCAAAATTATCTTAGAAGGATAAACACCATTTTCAGATTCTAGTCCTTTCAAAACAAAATCTTTGTCCTTATTTTCATATTTAAGAACATCAATATCATGCATGAGAGAATTAACAATTAAGGTATGCTCTTCATTAGAACTAGGTATAAGAGGTTGAGCTTCTAGAATTCTAATCTTATCAAGAAAACTAGCATTTTCAAGTTTAAGAGAGTCTACTTGGCTAAGACAAGCATTTTTATCATCAAGCAAGCAAGTATTAGCATGTTCAAGATCATCTAGTTCTACATGCATATTATGAACAATTCTAGAAAGCTTTTTTCTTTTCTTTTTAGAAGATATAAGAGAGACACGAGTATCATGAATAATAGTAATCAAAGAGTCTTTATCTAAAGAGTTTAGATTTACCTCACTTGAGTCTTTACTTGTTGATGCCATGAGAGCAAAATGACATTCTCCTTCTTCACTAGAGCTTGATCTTCCACTTGACTCTTCACTTGATTCTTCACTTGAGCTTGAGTTGGAGGAGTCACTTGAGCTTGAGTTGGAGGAGTCACTTGAGCTTGAGTGCCATTTCTCCTTCTTCTTGTACTTCTCTTCTCTTCTCTTCTCTTGTGAAGATGGGTCTTTTTGCCTTGTGGGCAATCTTCCTTGTAGTGACCCTTCTTTCCACATGTGAAGCACCGGATGGAGGAGGACTTGCCTTTGTAGAGTTTACCCTTGGAGTACATGACATCTTCTTTAACTTGAGAGGATGGAGAAGCTTGACCAACAATAGCCTTGATTTGAGCTTTGATTTCAGCCTTATTCATTCTCTTGAGTTCTTTCTCTTCT
Organism: Alisma plantago-aquatica; assembly: GCA_963693085.1. Classification (NCBI taxonomy): domain Eukaryota; kingdom Viridiplantae; phylum Streptophyta; class Magnoliopsida; order Alismatales; family Alismataceae; genus Alisma; species Alisma plantago-aquatica. Next base: position 1,277,635,478 of record OY856409.1, on the reverse strand, counting down.
TGTCTTTCTACTTCCTCCCTCTTGTCAAGTGTGGCTTCATGTGCTTGTAGATTTCCAATGAGCTCTTTAATAGGGACATCCTTAAGAGACCTTGCTTCTTGAATAGAAGTCACCTTGGGTTCCCACCTCTTGGGTAGAGTTCTAAAGATCTTTGAGTTGATCTCTCCTCTAGACATAGGATGGCCTAGAACAACAAGACCATTCACAATGGTGTTGAGCCTTGAGTACATGTTGGCTATCTTCTCCTCCTTTCCCATCTTTAAGTTCTCAAGCAACCCTTTGAGCATGTTGACTTTCCTTTCCTTCACTTGAGCTGTCTCCTCATAAGTGATGCATAACTTTCTCCATACCTCATAGGCTGTTTCACATGAAAAATCCGGTTGAACTCGGTGGGGGTCATGGAGGCATAGAGGATGTGCATGGCTCTAGCATTCAAGGGTGCTTTCTTCAAGGTAGCTTCATCCCATTCTTCAATCTTTGTCTTCGGTAGCTTGTATGGGCTGTTCACCATTTGCCACATCTCAAGACTTGATCCTTGGATGTAGAATTGAAGCCTTCTTCTCCAATAGAGGAAATTGCTCCCATCAAAGATTGAAAGGTTGATCAAGTATCTCCCTCCTTGGTAGTCATGCATCTTCTTCTACTTGTGGAAGTATGCTCGGAGAAGACCCGCTCTGATACCAATTGTTGGATCCTAGATGGGTGATTAGATGCTCTAGAGGGGGGTGAATAGAGCTGAATGCACTTAAACAAAATTTATTAGACCTTCAAAATATATCACAAGATAAGGCTGCTAAATAGGAAATTTGAGTGCAACTAAACCTGCATAGCAAGGATGAGAGACATTCAGCAAACATAAGTAGACAAGCTATTTAGAGTGGTTCCACACTTCAAACTAGAAGTGAGTCAGTCCACTTACCTAGAGAGGTCAACCTCTAGGATTTCTTAACCTTGCACCTTTATTATATTCATTATAAGAGATACAATACATGACCAAACAAAGGACTTACCTATCCAATACAAAGAGTCTTCAACCTTACCAAGGACTTACCCACTTTGCAAGAAGTCTTCCGCCTTCTTCCAAGGACTTACCTACTCTTGCACAAGTCTTCAACTTTCAAAGAATTACCCACTCTTCTTGGATCTTCAGCCTTTGACGTCACCTTCACTCGGAGAAGCTTCCACCAAAGACTTACCCACTTGAGCAAGGAGTCTTCTGCCTTCACCAAGGGCTTACCCACTCTTGTTCCAAGTCTTCAGCCTTGATTTTCACCAAGGGACTCCTTCCCTTGTTATTCTTCACATCTCTTAGCTAAGAGAGAGAACCTTCATCTTCATGGTTGAAAAAAGAAATAGGGAGGTGGTGGAAGTGAGAGCCTCACAACATATACATGTAGGACTAGCTCTCTTACATATTTCCTACTCACTCTAACGAATGTAGCAAGTGATTAAGCTTAGAGAGAGAGAGGAGGCTGTAGGAAGCACTCAACTATAGAATAGGAACCTCACATAGAGTTTTGCATTGAATGCTCAACCTTAGAATGAAGCCCAAGGGGTCCTATTTATAGCTGAGGATGCCCCTTAGCCTTTGGGAACACTTAAGAACGAAAACTAGCCGTTTTGTGGCTTGCAATGGATATATTTTCATTTTTTGCAACTCCATAACGGCTAGAAACACTTTTCTGCACTTTTCCTTACAGTGCAATCGGTCGAGTTTCTATAAAGGTAACTCGACCGATCCCATTAAAAGACAAGACCAATTTAGGCCATCGGTCGAGTTTGTTTTGGGGTAACTGGACCGATTCACTTAAATCAGTTTTGGTCAGTAGAGAGATCGGTCGAGTTTTGTGAAGTGTAAACTCGACCGATCAAAAGTCATTTTCAAGATCCAATCAGGATCGGTCGAGTTTGCAACTCGACCGATGAACAGCCTGATGTGAATTTTGGAAAATGACTTTTGAGTGCTTAAATATTCGATTTAAGTGCTCCTGATTTTTTCTAAGCTTAATTACAAGTGATACAATCATTACAAGTGATTGAAAACATGATTCTAATGGATTTACATCATATTACAAAAACGTACACTTGTATTGACTTTGACTTGTTTTTTCTCCAAGTTGAGATGCGCAAGTTAGGGCATTTGGAGTGTGTCTATACCTAATCTAAAATCACTCAAGTAGAGACATTAGACACAATTAATTGGAATGGTTTAGTCATCATCAAAACAAGGGTTTAGTCAATTTAGACCTTGAGTCAACATGATAAACTAAACATAATCAATTAGGAACGTCTCTCAGTTGAAGCCAAACTAGGAGCAATTTGCAGAATCTAAGTAGCAACTAGATTATTGTCTGGTCATCGATTTGAGCACCTTAGTGATTTCGGTGAAAGGGCATGACAAGTCATAGGTGAATCTTGTAATGAGTTGGAATTTACAAAGGCCATCAGGGTACATTTTTCTACATTATCCTAAAGAGAGTATAGGAGCAAGTCTTGATAAAAGGCACACTAGGAACAATTTATGCAACTCAAGCACTGAATTGAAGCCGTTGTAAGGGCATGGCGAATTGGACGTGGAGCATAAATTGAGTTGTAATTAAAGAATCATGATAGGCGGTATGTTGTGCAAGGACCATAATGAAATGTGTGGGGTTTAGGTCTAGTAGGGAGGGCTTTCAAATGTGGATATAGAGATATGTTGTGTTTTGTTGAGTGTCATGTGCATAGCATGTGCCTCACTTATGCTTTCACTTATGTAGTTTAGTGTCATATTGCTCATCTCTGCTTTAGTCTCTATTCCCTTCTGTTATATAAGAGACTGTATTGAACACTAAGCAATTCCCAGTTTCTCTATAGTGGAATTGGCATTAAATATTCCTTCCTCACTGGTTCAATTGTTGGAGTTCGCCCGTCAAAAAAATTATTTGCACATACAGTTACACAGCTAGTTAAATATATCAACCTAGGAAGTACAGATACACCAACTTAGGCATTGTACCCGTACTGGATACATATTGATACTTGTATGCTTTGGATATGCCTAGAAAAGTAATGGGTACTTTTCCTGAAGTATCAAGATTTTTATTCCACTTTTAAAGACTGGATACTTTGTGTGTAAATCTTGATAACTTGCTGATATGGTGCGGCTCATTTACATAGGGATTCATACATAAATTAATTTAATTTGTCAGCATGTGCTATTGTTATTGTAAGTTATTGTAATTACCCGGTCAGCGTTAGTGCAGCTGGTAAGGCACATTGTCCCCCCGGTTCGAGCCACGCTGTGGAGCGCTGGATTTATCACCCGCCAGTTATCCGGGCTATGGATGGAAAAAGGATGCGGGCTCTGCCTAAGGCAGTGAAAAAATCCTTTTTTTTTAAGTTATTGTAATTCTTCTTTCTTGGGTCTCAAATAAAACTTGAAGTCTTGGGACTACCACAAAATTCAGTGTGTATGGTAATTATGGATCTACACAATATTGTTATACAAGACAAGTTGACATTGTAATAGAACTATTGTTAGTTATTAAAAGTAATTTGTTGTTAATTCTTGTTAGTAACCTACTATTAGTAACTTACTGTTAGTTCCTAATATTTGAGACTATTATGGTAACTTTATGTCTATTATATTTTTTTCTTCTAGAACTCTTGGCTCACAAATTATAATTTTATTGACTTCGCTGCTATTAAAATAAACCCCATCTAGACTATAGATCAAATGCATGACAGTGGCCGTATAAAGTTAACAATATCGATCCATTAGAGTTCTTGTTGTAAGGATTTTAGACTATTACAATACTAGTTCAATGTTTTGTGTCATATTGCTAAGAATATCTCTGATAGTCTCACTACCGTTCAGAAAAGCCATATGCAGAGTACGGGTAGAGAGGGTACCACATAGAATATGTGTGGTATGCAAGAGTATGTGTAGGTGTACATGGGGTTTTGGATTTTTTCAACAAGCTAATTATGTATATATGTCTAAAATTATGCATTGAGCTTACAAAAACATTAAATTTAACTGTAGATTATGCAATTATATACATTTAAATGTAAGCATATTAACATGCATGTCTGTATATGAGAAACAAATATATGCATCAATGCACACATGAATATCTCTGATAGTCTCACTACCGTTCAGAAAAGTCGTATGCAGAGTACGGGTAGAGAGGGTACCACATAGAGTATGTGTGGTATGCAAGAGTACGTGTAGGTGTACATGGGGTTTTGGATTTTTTCAACAAGCTAATTATGTATATATGTCTAAAATTATGCATTGAGCTTACAAAAACATCAAATTTAACTGTAGATTATGCAATTATATACATTTAAATGTAAGCATATTAACATGCATGTCTGTGTATGGGAAACAAATATATGCATCAATGCACACACATGTGTAAGGATTTTGCGTGCATTTGTTGGTAATATTATATACAGGTATATAATATACGTGTGTGTGAGAGAGAGAAATTTATAAATAAATGTACACATGTTTGTGGAACCTGTGTGTATGTAGGCATATTATGTATATATATATAATATCATATGTATACTTATGAATATATCAAAAGGTATACATATACCTATACAAATGAAATTTGTGTAAATTTGATATGTATATACATACATACATGCATACATATATAATTGCACTCGGGTTGCCGACAAGGAGTGACTCAAGTGGTCAAGCACGGTGTCCCCTAACAAAAGGACCCGGGTTCAAATCCCAAATGCCGCCTGGATTTACCACCCTCCCGAGCGTTCGGCCTCCGCCACGGGCGTGGGAGAGGGGGAGAGAATGCCTCTCTTAATCCCATAATTGCACTCAGTTTCGAATCCCAGCTGCCACCTTGGTTTATCACCCTCCTAGGCGTTCGGCCTCCGTCACGGGCATGGGAGAGGGAGAGAGAATGCCTCTCTTTACCACCCCCCCCCCCCCCACATATATATATACTAGTGAATGCACACATGCACATGCACGTGACATATAAAATTTGTTGGAAATGTGCGAGGAGAGGACTCGTCCGTGAAAGGGTCCTTACGGTAAAAGATATTTGTGTTGGTTGTTTGAAATGAGAGAATCAAAGAACCGTTTCCGTGGGATGGAGAGAGAAATACAAAATTAAAGATAATAAAAATTAATAGGAGAGTGGGAATATATATTTGTAGGAGCAAAATTCCTTGAGAAAAGGAGAGAAGAGAGTGAATCAAGGAGAGCGCAGCATCAAACTCGCTCTTTTTATAGTAGTATATATATATATATATATATATATATATATATATATATATATATATATATATATATAACTGATAAGTACCACCCTCCCGGACGTTCGGCCTCTGTCAAGGACGTGGGAGAAGGGGGGAGAAATTTTTCTCTCTTAATCCCATATATATATATTTATATATATAGATATAGATATAAATATACACCTAGTTTTTAATTATATATTGAAAATGTACATTTCCCCCATACATATGTATGTAATGTGTGGGCATAAGTAATGATTTAAAAAGCAGAATTTAATCGGCCACTTAATTAGCCATGCGGGAGTATATGCGGTCCATGACCAAAGTGGACTGATTAGCAATATGCGGTGCAACATGGTGATTTAACAGGTATAAGCAAGAGCATAGTCACAAATTCTATTCAGGACACATTTAGTTGAGTTGAAAAATTAGGAATTCAGGAATTATGCGGAAAATTCGGGTAAAACCTGGTCAACATACCCTAAAATACGGTCAATGATTCAGGAAAAAGTCGGAAACAAATGGGAGGATGTACATATCTATGAACATATATGTTGCACATGTATATTGCATAAATATAATTACATCTATCACAAACATACATATGCATATATTAAATACATACATATAGATAAATGTATCTACACGTATATACACCTATAGATATACACTCAAACTAAGTCAGAGTCTTAAACAATATAAAACGGAAAAGAACGTATAAAGTGGAATAAACCCGTAAAACATGAATAATTTATGAATAATTCCGGAGTAAAACGTACTATTCATGGATTGGGAGTTATTTGCCGTTCCATATGTTTGGGGGAAAACTCGCGTTTTTTATGCGACTTTTTTCAAGAAGTGGGAGTATATTGTGAAAATGATGGCTAAATGGTTGTGCAGTTGTGTAGACTGATTTCTGAAACAGCGAGTCTCACTCCTATTGAAATTCCCAGTTCATGGTTGCCTAGTTCTTATGGTTTTTCATGTGATTCATATATTCCATCCCATTGAAATATATCTTTGTTTCTGCCTTATAGTATCCAATCTACATTACTCAGTCTATCTATGTTATCCAAACTTTATCTCTCTTATTAAGGACACACACCTCACAACTGAGTGTGATGATCATACATCTTTGTAGAAATATGCAACTATGATATTTGAAGCGTGAAAGGGTGGCAATAGTGAATGTTGTTATAACTATGTTAACAAAGAATAGAAGGGATCATATACTAGGGAAAAAGGGTACATGCCAAAGATTCCATGCATTGGGATCAAAAGTTGCTCAAAAGGAGTATAGAACACTAAGTAAAATGCAACATGTTGTTCATGAGGTCGGAAAAAGTTTGAAATATGTCATGTCATGTCCAGAAGATCCCATATCTGTACGCACCTGTATTCATGCTTCATAGATATCACCCTAGACATGGAGGGTACTCCAATTGAGGTTGCAATGGGATTCTCAACACATTAACAATGATAAAAAAGCAAATAAGGTCATTTCTCAAAATGGAAATTGTTATTTTGAATAGCTTGATAGAGTTGTTTGCTTGACTTGTACTGTTACAAAATCCAATTTTGGGGCAATGAATGCATACTTTCATCAAGTGATGTGAGCATATATTTTGTAGACATTACATGATAAATTTATCTGTTGCAAACTAACTTAACATATTTCAACTTAAAATATTTCAACTTGGTAAGGTTGAGTAGGAACACGTGGAGCCAAACTAATCATCAAGTGATGTGAGCATATATTTTGTAGACATTACATGATAAATTTATCTGTTGCAAACTAACTTAACATATTTCAACTTAAAATATTTCAACTTGGTAAGGTTGAGTAGGAACACGTGGAGCCAAACTAAGTATAATATTTGATGTAGAACATACCGCAGTCAATGAACATTTAGAGAGAAACCATGCATGATCAACATAGGTTACTATTGGAATCATGCATAATTTGATGTCGATTTTTCTTGGAAAATTATATTGATATATATCTACATGCCTAAGAATGAAGAGTACATATAATGACAAACTGCATAAAGATTAGAGAGTGAAAGGAGATTGATGTGGAATGATGGTGGAAGATCAATGCTCCAGGTGGTAAATTATGAGAAAAAAATAATGTTTGAGCTACTTGATAAATTAGATATGGATACATAATTAGTGTCAACACACTAATATACCAATGCCCAACCTAACATGACTTATAGGTAAAATTCATAAACTAGAGTTGCATTACTGAATGAAAGTCCAAGCCACCAAAGTCTGTAAATGATCTCACATACATTCTACACAATGGATGGACTAGTATCCTATTAGATGTTAAATATGTGAGCTATCATCTGTTGTAACGAATTCTGAGATGAGGAGAATGCTCATTTCTTTTGTATGCTCAAAGAAGCTCCCAACCCTTGTTGTGGTAAGTGGCACGTTAAACCCTGTAAGAAATTTTTGAAGTAATGTCGAAAGAGAGATAGAGATAGAGATAGAGAGTGAACATGACAATCCAAGCATCACACAATCCCGATAAACAGATGTATTTTGTTTCTAAATTTAGTTTCTATTAGATGACATAGTTACAACGGTAGACATCATTCTAGATAGTCAATAATTATGAATAAAGTTTTTATTACTTATAATAATATTTAAGTTTGGTAAATTTATTGTATAGCACATGCAATATAGTGGCCACGATAACCAAATACTTGCAGATATTAATGGTTTAATTTTCTAATCACATCACACCTCATGTTGATTTTGTTAAGAAACTACAGCTTACAAGAAGAGCCTTTTGTCATGTTTGTAACCAAATGGATATCTAAGCAAAAATTTAGGTTGCAATCGAGATTTAATAGTACATAAGGCATTGTGAGGCATATATCTTAAATCTACTCTACACCTCAATTCCTTAAAGGAACACCTCAATCCCGGATAGCGAGGCTTAGCGTTGAAGCGCAATTGACAACACTTGCCAATGCCTCAATATAGGTTACTAAGGCTTAAACATTGAAGCACAACCGAGAACGCTTGCCTACACGTGTAAGGCTATCTCAATGAAGGATTTTTGAAATCATGGTTGCAATTAACAATTTTGTTTCAAATTATGATTCACCTTTAGCTTTGGTATGCTTAGTGTAATGTTTTGCGTACATCTCATATATCAAGAGTTATCATTAATGTAAAATGTTTACAAAACATTAATGCATGCCTACATTACTCTTAGGCATCCATATGTGTTATGTCTCACATTTTCTTGTCAAGTTTGATGCAAAATTGTCTTGGGATAAGTTTAGACTTCAGAGGTCTATCATTCTCTAAAAATATAGCTATAATTGCTACCTCACCCCTCTACATAATTGACCTTAAAATTTGATTGAAGATCTAAATCATGTGAAAGCAAGTTAAATGACTAGTAGCTTTCAATGACTAGTAGCTTTCAAGAATGGAAACATAGAGACAAACCTGATAGACCCCTACATATTGATCTGGTTCTACAAATCAAATTAACTCTAATCCCTATATCATTCTAGCTGTACAACTAAAATGTATAGTCATATATTAGGATTTAATTCTACCCGACCATCAAGACTTTCAGAATCCCTTTTAGTCAAGATTTCTAATTCATGACTCATTTGTCTCATCAAATTCATATACGCTTAATCGATGCGCACCAATACAAAAATATGTCAGAAGGGTTATCCAATCTATGCAAAATTATACGAATCTGGGTCACTTCCATCCAAACTCACACTATATTAAATCAGTGTCTCTCTCTTTAATAAAAAATTCATGTCTTGTAATCAACCGTAACTCCGTAAGTTTACTTGGTGTAATATATATCATTATTACCTAAATTACACCTTGAAGCTCTTTTCATCATCAACAACAACATCATCATCATTAACAACAACAAAAAACTATGAATTATAATATTCGGTTGCTGCTAACTATGAATTATAAAATGAAATTGTTGCACTAGAAGTCATGTTACACTTTTAGTAATCAACTTTTTTTGCATGTATACACTTTTTCAAACCACTATATTATATGATGTTGATATTGCGGTGTTTACTTTATGCATTTCTTGCACCAAGTTGTCTAACTATAGAATTGCATACAATGTCTTTATTTTTTCACAGAGAATATTGTTTCCTCATTATCACATACTAGACAACGAAGGAGAATCTATTGCTAAGAAACATTCTAGGAAAGGAAGTTGTAGTAAAACTCCAAATATGGTGAATGGGAAAGAGAAAGGGAAACAAAGAGGCACTGGAGAGGAAGGAGAGTGGAGGACGGTTGTTAATCGACGACGTAGGGCATCCGGCCGATTGCAAAGAGGGCTACAGACCCCAATCCTAGACCGACTCCAAGGAGATACACGGAGGGTTTCTAGAGACCGATGCCTAAAGTGCTATGACATTGGACATTGGCAACATGAGTGTCATAATGATTGGAGATGTCGGGTTTGCCATGGATACGGACACACATCAAAATTATGCAAACGGCTTCAGACAACAAACCAGGAAGTTTCGTTGTGGAAGGTAAGGTGAAATCTATATGCACTATTAGGTTTTGTATTAGAGACTTCTTTAGAGGAGATTCATCGAGCAATAGTGAAACCATCCTAGTATTCAAAAGCCAAGGAAAACATTCAATATTTTGAAATATGAACAGAAGCTATGAGCATGGTAGAAGTATCTTGGAGAAGGAATTCAATCGAATCATGCCAATCGACAATTACTCAGTTGATACTTAGTAGTTAGTATCCTCCTAGGACAACATTGATTTTTCAGTAAATGAAGTATGTCTAAGGACCATTTATGGTCCTTTACAATGACCAACGCTAACAAAATCAGTCAAACTCCCATATGCTGTTCCAATTCACACCGAAGGCAACAATGAATGAATAGTCAGCCATTAAGGAGGAAACTTAATTCTTATGGAGGAACAACCATTTAGCCATGAATAATAGGAATGAGAGGTTTTGGATTCTGATGAAATCCTGATGTTAGCTTTAAGCAACAACAAAAACCATCAATCACGAGGGAAAGCTGTGAAGTATTTGACTTTTTCCTTGGTTGGGGCCAAATTAGGCCAAACCTGGTTTATCTCCGTCCATTTATTATGAAACTGTGATAAAAGGCCTTTTTAATAAAATAAGACTAAAGGGACAAAATTGTTAGCAAGGTTTCAGTCAAAATTGAGGCCACATAGTTCCTGCTGTCTTTAATGAGTTGAACGAGCTTTCCACTAATGACCCGAACTAGCCAACACTCATGTGCAACTAACTTGGCATCTATAGGAATCATCTTTGACCAGTGTCCTGGTTGATGATGTACTATCGTCAGCAGACAACTTAGTAATCTTGCTACAATCATTTATTCTTAATTTACCGAATTGCTTCCCATTTGAGTTATTCAAACATAGAAGTTAAAGGCATTTCTGATGTTGGAATGAAAACCCAAGGAGTCAAATTGTCTAATGCATTAGGCATCATACGACCATTGACACTAGGTAGGGAGAGTCTATGTCTACCTGAAGAAATTGGAAAATCGAAGCTTTTGATGGGGTACAATGCTGGGTCACTGAAGTGGTTGATGAAGATTTTGGGCTCAAGATTTCAGCACGAGAAATTGAGGTAATAGGGGATGTAGGGTCTTGGATCACAAGATTAATTGGCAGGTAGGGCACACCTTTAAGATTTGGTCACCTCTATCCCTCTTAATATACCAAAGTAAGGCACTTGGGGCTTATATGATAAACCGACTGCTCATACAATAGACCAAAGGATATATCCTAAATATGTACCTTTTCTTCATGCCCCATGCGCCAATGTTTCAAGGACCTTCTCAGTCTGGCTGGCTACATACTTACTGACTAGTCTAAGTAGACCTCTCTACCTGTTGCTTAAATTGAAGCAACAAGAAGACAGAGAACCTTAGAGGGCCCAGGTGCCACTTGAAGTAGGATTTGATTCATGCCCTTGACTCCATTGAAACTAAAGTTAGAGCATGGGTAGTGGAATTGATGGGGAACAAATATCAATATGAAGCTATATTATGAGAATGAAGCAACTAGAAACTTCACATGTCAAAAGAGTCAAAATCAAATTCCTTAGGTGGTTGTTAAAAAGAAGATGGACATCTGTGAATGAATGAGAAAAATAGGAGGTTTTAAGCATGTTGATTAGTGGGATAACTGGATAAGCGATGCAAAGGAAAAGAATAGGAACTAGTTACCTAACATAGCTGGGAGTTTAATTAATCTTCTTGGCTTGCCTTTTTCATCTGCTAATGGTGATAAATATCACAGTATAGTTGAAAACAATTTTCTGTCTACAACAGGATCCAAAAGATCTCTTCCTATTTGAGTTTTTACTGGATTAACGACTCCCTCTTGGATTGTTATGTCATGTAACAAAATGATCAGGGGCTTTAAGGCACTTGAGGAGAGGTCGTGTTGATTCCATGAAGAGTTGCACTCGAATGTGGTTGAAATCTTTTGTATGTAGTATGGCTTCCTATCAATGAATCATTCGCCCACCTAAAAGTACAGTGAATAAATGAAAACTGTAATACTTAGGCGATCAGGACGAAATTACACACCAGATCATGCTCTTCCATGATAATATTATTCATTGAACAGGATGAATGGGATTCTCTTCGGTAGAAAAAGATCGACATTGATCAGGTTTGATCTATGAAGAAGTTTTTTGCATTAACAAGCTTTATATCTATTACATTGATATTCGCTTCATGGGTTTTACCTAATGACATTAAACAAAATGATAAAATGTTGTACGGATTTCCGTTCATCACCATAGAACTTATTACATGTCATATTGGTAGCAGTAGCAAATAGAGGTGGTGGATATGATTTGGGTAAATGGCGTTAGCCTGACTTAGAACATAAGCTATTTTACAAATTTCTACTTCGTTTGTAGACAACACTTGCAGTGTTGATGTTCAGTAAAAGGGTAGCTCATTTAGAAAACCCTTCCCTAAGATTCTCAAATTCATACACTCGATAATGAAAAATCTTGAATGTATACCGTCATTGTACGACAATTCCTTCCATGTCATATGTTGGCATGGAAATCAAGGTGAAGATGGATGCAAAGGCTTTCATGAAGGGCTTCCAACAATGCTTATGAACTTTCAACTAACTTCTTAGATTTTTGTGATATTTATGATATTTTCCTAAATTTGCTAAGTCATGCTCAAAGAATTGTTTATTTTTATGTTGACTTGTTGAGGAACATGTCCCAGGCAGGGTCACATTGGACCCACCTTAGTAAACCCCGGGACCAGTCACGTGGTGGCAAGTCGCCCCGTGCACACCCACCAGGGTGAAATTGCTGTCACAAGGCTAACCCTTGGACAATGGAGATTGTATTTATAATTGACTTAATATGTATGCTATTGATGTATTCATGTACTTTGGATTTACAATATCTCTATTCTTGGCGGATATGGGCTCACGTTGCTTCTATCTTGAGCTTCTTAAATGCAACCTAAGCTTGGAATAAATACAAAAAGTTGGTTCACGTAGGATTCCAAACCCCCATTTTCTTTCTTACATGTCGGTATGTGTTTCAACATGCATTGACCCTTGTAAGGTCTAATCGATGAGTCTCGGAGACAGATGAAAACAAGATTGATCTACAAAGAGATAGCTAAGAGTGGTAGTGTTTCTACTTTTAACATGTTATTGCACTAGTAAATGAAGAAAAAGGTTTTAATGGTCATGGTGGTTGGTACAAGGGCACTTGGGTGTGTTGGTGATGGTGGTGGGGGTACAAGAAGGTGATGTAGTGGGTTAGTGGGCAACTAATGTAGCAATAAACCATGTGTGGAACAACTCACCTTGTTCTATTGGAAACACGACGCTCATGTTAGTTGTCATATTGGGAGAGACTTTGTGCTTTTGGTATAGGGAAAAAACAATTACTGAGACGGAAACCCCTTTTTCCTTATATGCATGACGAAAAAAGTGGACAAAGAATTGAATTGTAGATCATGTTAAAGTTTTTTTTGAAAGGATTTAACAAACTTGAATAGTGTGAAAAATTGACATGATGGAGAATTCCGCTTACGTGTAGGTTTTCTTATTGATAGAAGGGCAACATAGGTTTTCTTATTGATAGAAGGGCAGCCACCCTTCCTGAAGCATACAGACACAGGACAAACCTTAATGGGCCAATATACAATTGGGCCCATAATACAAATAGACTAAACAACTTAAGTAGATAGACTCTACCACTTAAGTAAATAGACTCTCTAGCAAAACAAAATATTATAATTTGTTGATACTATGCAAGATGTTGTGATCAATGTGGATAAAGATGGAGAGAATGTGATATTCGAGTGAAGGAAGATGATCTGATGGAGAAAGGTTGACCAAATCTGAAGGATGTTTGGCACTGACATTGGTTGTTAGGGAATGAGAGAGAAAACGCGCAATGGACACCAGAAGACCTATTTACACAAAACAGCGAACCGATCGTTTCGCCATGTTTCCCAATCGCATATGAATTAGCAAATTCAAATCCAATGCACAACAAATGTAGTCTAGTTCATCTTCAATTAATTCATCTCAAAAATCCTGTAGGCTATTTATATATCATCCCAAAATAATTCAAACATGAAATCTCCTTATCCGTCTCGACTTCCATTTAGAAAATAAACATTAAAATAACCAGACTAATACTTTAGATACTGTTACAAACCTATTTTATTGGTAATCTTTATATCTTTACTATATATCTAAGCTTGATATCATAATGCACAAATAAATCTAGAAGAGAAGAAGGGAAAAGACTTGCAGACGTGTCGTCTACTGCCCCCTTCCCCCGAGCAGACATGTTCTCCACCCTGCCTGCCATATAGGACTGGTAGATCAAGGTAATCCAAAACGGCCAGTGCAGGTCATCAGAAAAAAGAGGAGATACCCACTCTACACCAATTGGTCAGCGTTAGTCAGCGGCTATCATTGCTAGGGGAATCAATGACCACACTGATGGAGACAAACTGAGGGAAGCCACCCAAAGGGGGATAAGCTCTAGGTTGAAACCACCAGGCCACAAATCATCTGGGGACGGGGGGTTGTTGATGTGGAAGACTAGCAGAGGCCCACCTAATTAAGCAACTCACCCTCTATGAAAGGAAATAGGTGACAATGATGAGCATTGGCAAAGTCGTCATATAGATAGGGTTCTACAAAACCTGGGAAACCAAAAAACCGAGGGGTAGCTCCTAGAAAGCGAGGCCCACCATGTTTGATGAACAACATCGCCTATAGTAAATACAAAGCGGAAACATTGCCTAGTTGTCGGCAAAAAGTGATGAAAAGGTCTTCTACACCGGATTTGCACAGAAAATCCTCACAACTGCACCCAACTTCTCCACCGACGAGGCTGAACTTGTGGACTTAGGGATTCATAGATTAATCCCTACAAGAGATTGAATAGACACCTCTACTGATAGCCCGGGAGCCAGAGCACCAACATTTACAAGGGAATGTAAAGCATGTCATACCACAATGGTGAGTAGCCAGTGACCTAAAAGCAACAACAGCCACTCACGTGCGTCAACAGATATACAAGCCGAGGAGAAGACACATCATTAATCTGTTCGGAAATCCATCCACCAAGAGGGGGCAATGGCAAAACAGGAACCATCCAAGCTAGGACTGTATAAGTAAGGAGAATGGTGGAAAAACAGAAAACAATCAAGCCTGACAAGGAAGAGGTGGTCAGCCATATTTCGGGTGCCTGACACTCCCCCAACAAAGATAAATAAAATGAAATGAAATACTAACTGGAGCCCACTTGAATGTGAAAAAGTCCCGAGAGACTACACCACAACACATGGGTTACCACAGACCTTGGTTAAATTAGCTTCAGTGCAACGCAAATTCTGTGCATTTTCAATCAAAGCACAAATCATCTCTTTTGAAATGTGGTACTATGTACTATCTTAGATCACATGAATGTCAATATGGGAGTTATCTGAATTAGAACCCCTACAGAGGCCCAGAAAAAGGATATGGGAACCTTCATCTGCAAAAAATATGGAGATGGAAACAAGCTGACATATATAGTGCTTGTAGCTACAATATTGGGCATATGGAAGAAAAAAACTTCTACAGTATTTTCAGGGCAGTTCTTACCTCGTAACTCATTGCGTTACATACTTACAGAGTTTTTGATCAATACCTGTAATAAGATTACACATATAATTCTGTTAAATGATGCTTTTCTTATGTGTAGTTATTGGTAATCTCTACATACCCCTTGTGCTATCATCACTCCGTTTGAATCCGAAACTTGATTCGTTCAAAAAAGTACATACGGTAAACTCCTGTTTGGTTTGATTGAGGAGTCAGGCTAGAATACACTCGAGTGTATTCGGAGTAGAATACGCTCAAGTAGTTTTCCATGATGCAATATCTTTTTCAATAATCTAATCTGTTGATCTTCTTAAACATCTTGTGAATAGCTCCTATGCAAAATTTGAGCCCATTTGGACATTTATAGGTCATGTTATGAAGACCACAAAAGTTATGCAATTCAAATTAGTTTCGTGCGTCGATTTTGTTTGCCCTCGGATGACTGATTTACACTCATCCAAATGAGCTCAAAATTCGTATGTAGCCGAATAATAGCATGACAATGAAGATCAATTGTTTACATTTTGTAAAAAAATAGTCTTGATATGCAAACACAACTTGAGTGTAGCGTGCGATCTGTACACTCGAGTGTATTCCAGCCTGACTCTTGATTGAGATATTTTATAAAAGCAACTTTAGCCTACAGTACTTTTCTTTACCCTACTCCCACAAACCCCCCACTCGGGTATCCGACCAGGATTTGTTCCATCTACCTCCTGCTATAACCTGCAAGAGACACGACACATGAACTTTACTGACCCACGGACTGGTCTGTAATTAAATCCTGCATGGCTGATTTGTAGAGAAAACAGTTCCTCTAATTTTATGTCAGCTTGAGTTTAGAGAGTTTGGGCTGGCTTTGGGTTTACTTTCTGAATAGATTAGTATATACAATATTCAGTATTCTGAGACACCAATTGTTGGTGTATTGCTAGTAGAGGAAACCAGAACTTGGAAGAAGTCAAATAAATTTATGAGAAATCTGGACGCCTAGATGGAAATACTGTTAGAGATGAGAAATACTCATGTGAAATCATGGAATTTCACAGCAAATCCTAGAAGAGTATTATCTGAAGCGTTTATTACAAAACTTCATAGAATAGGTTATTCAAACAGCCTGCTAAGTTATGAAGTTACTACATAGATACTATATGTTTTTTTTATTATGTATATGGGCCCAAGTATACTTGGCCCATTAGGGTTTGTGTCCACTTGTAGGCGTTCCCCTTCCCTATATGTAGAAGTGGGGTTTTGTCTAATAATATCATCTCATTAGCCTCCATCTTATGATCAACAGTATACATGTGTCATGTATTATACAATCCGATATCGTTAAATAGGTTGTCTAGTATTCTGTGGGGTGACACGTGATGACAGGAAGGTAAAGGGTTTTTCATATATACCATACTTCAAACCTGTCACATATTTTTGATGTCTAATAGAAAAATTGATATAGTCACCCGGCCAGTGTGTCGCAGGTGGTTCAGTCCGGCTTGTCCTCCATGGGGGATCCGGGTTTGAATCCTCCTGTTACGTACTGTAATTACCAACCTTTGGGTCATCCGGGCTCTGGCACCTGTTTGAGGGAGGGGGGAGACGAATGTCTCTCTCAATTAAAAAAAAAAATGATATAGTCTCTCATATGATGGAGCTAATGTTTAAATCTTGTGAAAAGTAACATCAAAAGTTTTAACACAGTACAATTTTCTGATATCCAAAAAACAAAACTCGATATATATTGGGCTAATATTGATTACTGAGTCGATATCATTTATTAATGCACATCAGGAAAAGATTGTGTGGTTTTACTACGTAAAATGGCATTTACAAGCGTTTTCCAACATCCTTTCCATATGTAGACATGTGCCAATTCCACATGCTTAACAATGGTGATCTGAACTTACAGAGAAAAGACAACAATGATGCAGTTGAAGAAGAAGAAGCTGCGTTGGATGGTGAATTCATAAAGGTAGAAAAGGAATCAATTGATGTAAAAGACAATTTGACAAACCAAAAGGCAATACCTTTGGAAGAAACGCCATCTGCGGAAGAAATCAAAGTGATCAAGTCTGTTTCTTCTACTGAGTGGGAAGACACCAATCACAAGATTAAAGAACTCGAGCTCAAACTTCAGACTGTTGTTCAGAACTTAGAAGCTTCAGAATCTGAGAAGTCCCATCTTGCAGCTGAAGTTGAAAGTTTGAATGGAAAGTTAAAGGAAAGTGAGAAGCAAAATGAAGCAACTGTGCTTGATCTAACAAAGCTGAAAGACAAATCTGGGAAAGCTGAGTTGGAGTATACATCTCAGCTTCAAACCTTGAAAGAAGCACTAGATGCTCAGGAAGCCGATTATAAAAAAATCACTGGCGAAAAAACCCGTCTAGCAGATGAAGTTGAAAGTTCAAATGAGAAGTTAAAAGAAAATGAGAAACGATATGCAGCAATTGAGTGTGACTTAATAAAACTGAAAGAAAAGTATGGAGAAGCTGAGTCGAAATACACTACTCAGCTTCAAACCCTCACAGAAGCTTTAGATGCTCAGGAAGCCAAGTATACAGAAATGACTGGTGAAAAATCCCGTCTTGCAGCTGAAGTTGAAAGTTCTTATGAGAAGTTAAAAGAAAGTGAGAAAAGATATGAAGCAATTGAGCTTGACTTGATAAAACTGAAAGAAAAATATGGAGAAGCCGAGTCGAAGTACACTTCTCAGCTTCAAACCCTTACCGTAGCTTTAGATGGTCAGGAAGCAAAGTGTAATGAGATGATAACTGAAAAATCCCGTCTTACAGGTGAAATTGAAAGCTTGAATGAGAAATCAAAAGAAATTGAAAAACAATATGAAGCAATTCAGCTTGATATGTTGAAGCTGAAAGAAGAATCTGCGCAAGCAGAGTCAAAGTATACTTTTCAGCTTCAAACTCTTAAAGAAGCATTAGACACTCAGGAAGCCAAGCATAAGGAGATGGTTGGGATAAAGGAAGCCTATGATAGTCTCTGTCTGGAGCTCGAAGATTCTAAGAGAATAATCCAAGAATTTGAAATTAATTTATCTTCATTATCAGAAGAGATGCAGAAACATCAAATTCTTGGTGTAGAAAAAGATAAACTCGTAGAGCAGGAGTCAAAGAAGGCATTAGAGTTGGACAGACTGCTTGAATCAGCAAAACAAAGTGCAACGGAAATGGAGAATCAGATGGTTTCAACTCAGGAAGAGCTCAAATCGTTATATAGTAAAGTTGAAGAGAATCAGCAAATTGAAGCAGCACTCAGTAACACAATGACAGAGCTTGCATCACTTCGGGAAGAGTTGAATGCCTCAAAGGCCCTTATATCTGAACTGGAGGGTAAGATTATCTCTAAGGATGATACTCTCCAACAGCTTAACCAAGAATTAGGACTCAGCAAAGCTTCCATAGAAGTGGAGTTAAAGAAGTCCCTAGAATTGGAAGAGATTTTTGCAGCAACAAAACTGAGTTCAAAAGACATGGAAGATAAAATCAGCTTTATGCAGGAAGAGCTTGCATCACATTGGGAAGAGTTGAATGTCTCAAAGGCCCTTATATCTGAACTGGAGGGTAAGATTATCTCTAAGGATGATACTATCCAACAGCTTAACCAAGAACTAGGACTCAGCAAAGCTTCCATAGAAGTGGAGTTAAAGAAGTCCCTAGAATTGGAAGAGGTTCTTAAAGAATCAAAAGTCAGTTCAAAAGACATGGAAGATAAAATCAGCTTTATGCAGGAAGAACTAAAAGGGTTGTATGACAAGCTTGCAGAAAAACAGCTTGTTGAAGAAACTCTTAGCAGTACAGCTTCTGAGCTTTCTGCCGCGCAAGAGGAGCTACGTCTCTCAAAATCAAAAGTTTCTGAACTAGAGAAAAAAATCTGGTCGGAAGAAACTATGATAGAGGATCTAAACAAGGAGTTGAGTTCGCATAAGGATTCTGAAGATCAATTGAGAAAAGATATCCTGGCACTGGAAGATCTGCTATCAAAGTTTAAAGAAGAGCACCTGATAAAAGCCTCTAGCTTGGAAGAAGTAGAATTGAGATACTCCAAGGAAATAGAGGCTAGGGAAGTTATTGAAGACAGTTTGAGAAACCAAGAGGAAGAAATTGTGAGTTTGAAAGAGCAATTAGCTAAAGTAAATGGGGAAAAAGAAGCACTAGAAGCAATTTCAGTCGGTCTTGACAAGAACTTGCTGCAAGCAAAGGAAATGTGCATTATGCTGGAGGACAAGTTGAACCAGTCAGAAAAGAGCTTCAACACTACAGAGAATTTGCTGCAAGAATCTCTGACCAAAAATTCAGAGCTTGAACAGAAAATAAAGTCTGTTGAAGATCTCCTGAAGGAATCTGGTCTACAGATGGAGACTAGCAACAAAAGGAATCTTGAGCTAGAGGACTTAATCCAGTCCTCTAATGCCACTGTAGTAAAATTAAGTGCAGAATTGGGAGAAGCCGAGTTGAAATCAAGTTCCTTCCAAAAAACAATATCGGAGCTTGAACAACAATTAAACTTCGTGGAACTAAGATGCACTGACAAAGATCAAGAATTGAAAGAGCAGAATCAGAAAATATGCGATCTATCCACTGCTTTGAAGACACTTGAGGAAGAAGAGGCACAATCAAGGCTCCAAATGCAAGCCTATGAAGAAAGAGTTAATCAACTGGAAACTTCCTTAATTCAAGCAACAAATCAACATTCAGATCTGGAAAATAAGCTTGAAGATCTTTCAAATAGATGTGCTGAACATGAAAACCATGCAAGCACAACAAAGCAGAGAGCTATTGAGCTGGAAGATTTAGTACAGACTTCTCACTCCAAAGCAAACGATGCTGAGACCAGAGTAGCTGAATTGGAACTCTTATTAGGGACTACCAAACATCAAATGCATGAATTAGATGAGCAACTGAGAATAGGCTACTTAAAGTATAAGGACGCTGAAACTGAATTGAGACAGTTCCAGGGAAATGTTTCTGAACTTTCGTCAGAATTGGAAGCTTATCGCATAAGGGCAGGCAGCCTGGAGGTTGCTTTACATGCAGCTGGTGATAGGGAGAAGGAACTTATCAATCTTCTTGCTTTAGCTACTGAAGAAAAGAAGAAACTTGAAAATTCATCCCAGGGTACTAGTCAAATGCTTTCAGAAGCACAAAATTTCATTGAGGTGTTACAAACTGATTTACAGGCAGCCAAAGAAAAATGTGAGGAGACTGAGAGAAAACTGGGGGATCATATAGCAAAAGAAAGTGAGACTCTAGAAAAGCTCACATCCACTGAGATGGCGCTAAAATTTCAAGAGACTGCTCGGGTGCAAGATAGTTCTAGAATATTAGATCTTGAAACAACTATTGAGTCTTTATCCAAGGATTTTGAGTTGAACCTCCAAGCGGTTAATGCAATTTTAGCTGAAAAAGAATCAGAGATCAAGCTATTAAAGGAGAAGTTGAAGTCCGTTGAAGATCAGGCTTCGATTTACCAGTATCAGGCAACTGAAGAAGCCGAAACTATAGCAGTACTTACGGCTAAAATAGAAGCAATCTCTGCTTCAGAGGCGTCCCTTGAGAATATTATCAGTGAACTCAAAGCAAAGATTGATAATTCAGAAATGCAAGCTGAACATTACCGTTCAGAAAATGAAGGGATGATAAAAAGCAATGTCATTCTTAATGAGCAACTTCAATCTTATCAAGTTAAATTAGATGAACTTCAGAAGATACTCAACACTGTTGAAGCAGAGAAAGATGAGATCTCACAGCTTTTATCTTCTCATGTGAACAGTCTCTCCGAACTCAAAGAACAACATTCTAGAGGCCTGGAACTCCATTCAGAAGTTGAAACTCGTGCCAAGGACACAGAGATGAAACTTAATGACATGATAGAAAGAGTCCAACTAAAAGATTCTGAAGTAATTCTGTTGAAAGAGCGGCTACATGATCTAGAAATTCAGGTGAAATTGTATGAAGACCGTGCAACTGAGGCGTGTGAGGATGCAGAGAGCACGAAAATCCAGTTAAAGGATACATTGTTGAAACTTAAGCACATGGAAGGAATCGCAGAAGAAATCCAAACAAAATTAAATCAATATCAGATTGAAAATGAAAGTTTAGTGGACACAAAGCTAAAGCTATCCGAGGAGCTAGCATCTTATGAAAGGGAAGTGAATGAGTTGCAAGCAAGGTTGAATACAGTTGTTGCTGAGAAGGAAGAAACACTTGAGATCCTCGATTCATCAAAGAAAACAATAGAGAATCTAAGCCAACAATTAGCTTCTGAAGGAGAGAAACTTCAATCGCAGGTTAGTTATTTCCTCTCTGTTACACACGTGCCAGATAATAGATATAACTCTAAATTTTTCTGCTTCTAATCCATTGACTGATGTTATCTTTTATGCAGATATCTAAGATATTTGAAGAGAACAACAAACTCAATGAGAAGTATCAAAACACAAAAGACGAACTTGAAGCGGTTATAGCTACATTGGGAGCACAACTAGAAGAGGAGAAGTCAAAGGAGAACCATTTAAGTAGGGAAGTGGAGAGTCTCAAGACTGAAATCCTCACCAAGTCGGAGATGGAAGCAAGAATAGCAGAACTTGAGCAGATATTGCTCTCCGTTGAGAGCAAGCACAAAAAGGAGGTAACATTTAAAGCACATTCCAGGTCACAGTGTTTTTTCTTCTAATAATATCAAAAGCATCTTCCAGTTGATAACTAACATTATTTTATGCCCTAGATAAAATCTTTGGTAGACGAAGCT
The DNA here is from genome assembly GCA_963693085.1 of Alisma plantago-aquatica. Taxonomy (NCBI): domain Eukaryota; kingdom Viridiplantae; phylum Streptophyta; class Magnoliopsida; order Alismatales; family Alismataceae; genus Alisma; species Alisma plantago-aquatica. The sequence goes on along the minus strand of OY856409.1, from coordinate 1,277,613,278 downwards.
AGTCAAAAGGAAAATAGTCTAGCAGAAAGGTTGAAGGATGTTTCTTCCAAACTCGATGAGCGGGTTTCCCTAGATGAAGATTTAACAGACATTCAGAAGCAGCTGATTGACGCACAAACAACAATAGCGAACTTGGTATTAAACTCCCTAGCATATATTCTTCAGTCCATCTTATTGAGTAGTTGAAACTTGAAAGTGTTTCAGAGGTAGAAACTTCCTTAGCTTATGCGTTGATAGTTTCTTCTACCATACAAGATTTTGGAACACAAGGGCTGTTCGCCTTCACACTGATCTTTGTGTGGTCCATCAACCTGCTAACAATGCAGAAGTCAGATATATTCATGCCCAATTTTGCTAACCCACATTACATTGACTGGCTAACTACTTAATCTGAATCCATCCATGCATGCTGTGTGGCACAATCAATGCTAAACTATCATATTTTTGGGTGCTAGTTGTCTGTAAGTCATGACTGTAAATTTCAACAGATAAGAGCCCGTGAGAACTCCTCTCACCATGTCTTAGATCTCAAATAGTAGATTTCAAGCCAAAACCGTGCTTGTTATGATTAATAATCAACTTGGATGTATATTCATTCCTGAACAATCCTATATGTAGGAATTCTTTTCATTACATTCATGACCTTGACAAGCTTTATATTATATTTGGGCACTTGGAAGTTGCTAGTTTGCAACAACCTAAAATTTGCTAGGAGAAAAGGGCCACTTTAGTGATGATTCAGTCACGTCCCTAAATTCAAATCTCTCTATTCTAGCTTGCGTTGCACATTGCAGCAGCGAACTGCTTGCACTGCTAGCAGTCAGTTGGCAAAAAATGCAAATACTACTGCTATTATTTCGTTGTGTACAACAATCCCATGCTTCTTTACTCAATTACATTACAACTGTAACATTGTAGAATATTTCTTGTAGAACACTCCAACATGTCTCAGTCTCAGATTTGGATGCTCGGTTTGGAAAACTACGATACCACTACTAGATGATATATCTGTTCACATAATTTCTCATTCTCTACATTCTTCGAGTATGATTCAATTTTATTAAATTCCCAATAGTTACATGATTGATGGGTGGCTTTAAATTTAAATATGATCAGAGAGAAGAAGGATCAAGAAGAGAATTGGAAATAGATGCCAACAAAAAGCAATTACTTGAAGAGTTTGAAGCTAAGCACCAATATGCACTACTACTAGAGAAAAAGGCTGATGAATGTGAGAAGAAGCTACAGGAAGCAGAATCCGAATACAAAGTGAAGGTATATATACCGCACAGCTTGATAGTTAATTCTCTGTTTTTTTAATTATCATCTGTTTAGAATTGAGGTCTAACATATGCCTGGTTGGTAACAACTAAGGACACATTATTATGCAACAGAAAAAAGCGTTTTCTAGAACTAAAGTAGTTTGGGTAAGTAATAACTCTACTGAACCAAAGCTCAACTGATGAATTTTTTTAAGAACAATCACTTTTTTTTTCTTTTCCCAAAAAATGATTACTCTAAAAAAACTCATCAGTTGAGCCTTGATTCAGCGTAAATAGCACAGCTTGATAGTTAATTCTCTGTTTTTTAATTATCATCTGTTTAGAATTGAGGTCTAACATATGCCTGGTTGGTAACAACTAGGACACATTATTATGCAACAGAAAAAAGTGTTTTCTAGAACTAAAGTAGTTTGGATAAGTAATAACTCTACTGAACCAAAGCTCAACTGATGAGTTTTTCTTAAGGACAATCACTTTTTTTTTTCTTTTCCCAAAAAATGAATACTCTAAAAAAACTCATCAGTTGAGCTTTGATTCAGCGTAAATAGCATTTCATCCATCGAGCTGTTTCAATCATAATAGGATGTCAATAGGATTTCTTCTTCTGTAAAATATCAGGGTGCAGCAACCCACTTATACAAAGCATGAACAACCTAACCAAGAATGAGAGAATAAAGTTCTTCAGATTTATGTAATGGTAGAGAGAAAATGAGGTGAGGTTGAGTTGTGAACAACTTTGTAAATATGGTAACTTCGATTTAAATCTGAGCACTTCTACTGCCTGACTAACTGAAAATACTGTTTCCTTATTCTGGGTACATGAAAGGACTATATTGTCGGAAACACTTTCTGTTTTTGTTCTCATTAAATTAGGTTAGTTGTTTAATATCCAAATTACCTAGTCAAGATCTAGACGTAGTATTCGTTCAATGTGGTTGCATAGCCATTTGCAAGAGATGTATGATGTGGCTGCTTAAATGCTGCATCCATCTAAACTGCAGACATAGCACCTTACACGGTGCACTGGCCTACCAGTAGCTTATCCTGAATTTTTATGACAGCCAATTTTGTATGAGAATCACTGAGTTATATTCTTCCGTCCAGCTTGTCAGTACCTGTTAAAAATCTCTGTTGTGTTCCTATTTTGTCATGTTAGGGCCTATCTAAAGCTTTTCCACAATGATTAAAAGGTGATTTTATCATATTCCCATAAAGGAGAAAATCGATTCTTGTAACTGAATAAAGAATTGTATCCAACAATTATGTTTTGTAAAACTCAAGTAGTTAATATAAGCCTATAATCAGAGTGATGTAGGATTTTCCTTTGTGCAAAAACAAATGTATCCAAACACATATATTGGCGGAGTTCCTCCATATTTTACACCTGCTTCGACAGTTATACCACACTAAGCCGGTGAGTGGTAGCTCAACTATTTTCCTTTGTGCAAAAACAAATGTATCCAAACACATATATTGGCGGAGTTCCTCCATATCTTACACCTGCTTCGACAGTTATACCACACTAAGCCGGTGAGTGGTAGCTCAACTGGTCGTAGTACGGGGCCCCTCACGAAAGGTCCCGGGTTCGAATCCCGCTGGGTTCGCTGCTCGGAAATTATTTAGCCCGTTGCGTAGGCCGGCCAACGATGCGACTTACTGGGCCACTGTCCTTGCGGGTGGGGTAGTGTCTCCCGGGTTTTACCTTGCCAGGACTTGTCACAAATGTGGTGAGCCCTGAGGAGGGGTTCCCCAGTCACCAAAAAAAAAGTTACACCACACTACATCTTAATCTCTTCCCCTTTCACAGATGTTGCTTTTGTTTACTGAAATTCCCATTAATGTGCAAACAAGCAGGTTACTGAAAACGGAAAAAAGGCAAGCGACCTCAGTTCAGAGCTTGATGTATCAAAGAATTATGCATCAACTCTGGAAGCCAAGGTTGCTGAACTGGAGGACCAGCTGCAACAAGCACATGCCAAGTCTGTGCAGGTAAATCAAGCATTTATATCTTTTTTATTGCTGGAACGACTGAATTATTAGTTCCTCAAGTATACTTCCTCTGTATCCAGATACTCCACTAGAACACAATTTCCTGGAATTTAATGGGAAGGCTGGGGAAATTAGAGAACTCGTGAACAGTCACCAACTTAGTTACATCGCTGTTATACGGTGCACAGTATGGGCTTTTGGAACAAGTGTTTCAAAAATCGGTCCGTGCAACCGCATAAGCGGCCACATACAAGGTTCGGACCCCCTGCCGCTCCGCATACATCAAATCCCTCACAAATTAGCGGACCAAGGCCGCATACAAGGCCACACAGCCACATAGAAGGCTGATTAATCCCCGATTTTTAGATGGACATATTTCCAATTTTTATTTTTATAGTTTCATTCATCTATGTTTGTTTAGATTTAGATCATAGTTGCATGTTTGTATTTATTAAAGCTGTGATGATTGCATATTCGCATGATTGCATCCATTATTCTTGTAATTGTACTGATTAGATACATATTGTACAAATTAAATATGTAAATGCATGGTCAACGTATATTTATATAGATAAATAATTAATAGATAAAAATTCCAAAACTGCATATACTCCCGCATACCACATATACTCTATAAGGTGACCTCTCCGAACGCATAACACAGCGCTTTTTAAAACACTCCTTGGAACCGCATGGTGGAGAGTATTGTTTCACAGGGGTAGAAAGATTAGAGTCTTTTACTAGCTAGTCAATAATAATGTCATATTGCTACTCACCTACAGGAGATGATTCTTTTTGAACTATTGAGGATGCAAACACGTGTGTGTGTGAGTGAGCATTGTATAGCCATAATGTAGCCATTGTACATTCTATCTGCACAGTGCTGATGTCCGACATTTCCTCACGAACATAGGAAAATGTCAACAATACATCAAAAATTCATATTATTTATGACCTATAATTGTATGTTCTTTGATATTGACATTTCCACCTCTGTCCTAAAAACAGACCATAATAACTGAAGAGGCTGGAAGCAAAGATGTAATGCAGGTGCAATCCAGAGATTTACCCTTTGAGGTAACCGCACCTTCTAGAAGGAAGCACAAGAAGAAGATCGGTGAAAGCTCCTCCCAGCAGGCTCCGCAGGTGTCACCATCATCCACTACCCCAGCGATGACAACAGAGGAGCAGCCATCTTTGCTGGCGACCCTCAAGTTTGTAGTCACAATTGCCCTGTTCTCTATGGTCGTCGGCATTATCCTTGGGAAACGGTATTAGTTGGTTTCTGTTTAAAGTACATGTATGTATCCTCACATTTTTTCTTCACATTTTTGAAAAAGTTGTCTGTGCATATGGTCAACTTGTGATTGAAATAAGGGATCATCTGTGCAGTTTCGGTAGCTGTAGCGTGTAGATGATGGGTTTTGTAAATCTGGGTTGGGAATTTGTTATTTTTTTGCATTGGTTCCTAGCCGAGTTTATAAGTTTGGGCTCAGGGTGCAGGTCTCATGAGTTTGTAAGTTTGTAAGCCATGTTTTGCCTTCGTTTCCCCTGTACTGTAGACATTCGTAAGATGATGTTGGCTGGTAAGTCTTCTGCATTGGTTGTATTAAAGAGAAATGTCTATTTATTGGTGAATATTGTTAAGTAATGTGGAGTAGTTTCATTGGTCATATTTTCTTCACTCATGACTTTGTCACCATTTGGAGTTGTCTTAAAGAAACACGTCTGGTTTTGGAGCCTGGCTCATGCTGAAACGATGTGACACACATCATATTTTTCTTCATTGATGTCTTCGTTGCCATTTGAGTGGCTCCTGGCTCTGTTGGCTGGTTATTTGTTAGACGGAAGGCATTCTCGTGCACATCTGACAATTGTGGCAAAAGAATGGATGATTGAAGGCCTTATATTACTGAGGCTGTTTAACAACTGCATCTGGTGACGCCCGAGAGTTTTCTCTAGAAGACAGAGAGCTAAGGACTGTTGGATTGGGCAACAGCCCCCTTGGACGTTAGGCTATACATTTTGGGTCTTCTCTTAATTGGCTGGGTGTACGGTGGGTGTGTAGGTGTAACGCCGTCACTACGTCACCTCTCTATACTGAGTTGTGTCCACTCAGTTCATTGTCCAACCGTGTCTCCAAGCAAATTTGCAAATTGAATCGCCTATTGTCTCACATTAAACCATCAATCGACTGTGTAGTCCAAACGGTTAATGGCTCAAAGATGAAAAAAGTAGTAGTTGCCTATTCCATTTTTCACCTAGCCTTAGGCTGTGTTTGGTACGTGGTGATAAAATTGATGGAGATGGTGATGGGGACGGTGATGGTGATAGAGAAAATATTAAAATGTGTTGTTTGGTAACATGTGCATGGTGATAGAGATGGTGATGGTAAAAAATTAAAAAAATGTTGTTTGTTATATGGTTATAGTGATGGTGAGGGATTTTTTTAATAAATAACACCCTACACAATTAAAAATCATATTTATTAGAATATTTTTTTTGTACATTTGTCTAAATAAAGTAGTGGAGTCTTCAAAGAAACTTCTTTCACCATGATTCACCATGCTTTTCTATGGGGACAAAAATAGATCAAAAGTCATCACATATTCACCATGATTCCCTATTACCATGACAAATAAATAATATTTTTGTTTCACTATCATTCCTTATCACCATGATTTACCACGTCCGCCTTATTTATAAAAGTTATCATCTTTCTTCTTTTGTCACCCATGTTGATGCCCAATTATTTTTTACTCAATCAATGACTGCAATCAGACTAGCTCACTGATTAATAATCTAGTACTATCTTATTGTTGTACTTTTTCTTTCATATATTTATATATTTAATCCATTGGTTTATCTATCTTTTCCTCTGAGGAATTTACTGATAAAGGGCCATTTTTGGGGATTCAATCGCAGTTTGGGATTTAATTGAACCTTCTATAAACAATTCTTGATAGATATTGCATTTGATTTTCCATGGATAGCGTATATAATTCCGATTCTAGTTAAAATTTTGTTATTTTGTTTTCCCTTGAAAACTAATGCATTATCATGAGAGGAAATAAATATTCAATTCCATATCCTAATTAAAATCTTTGAATTTATTTGTCTATTTTCTCCGAGAATTCAATATACAGGGATGGAAGTTTACCCACAGAAATAAACTTGTAATCAAATCAAAATCTCAATTCAAATTCAAAATTTGCTCGCCTCTTTACCTCCTTTTGCCTTTTCAATTCAAATTCTATTGCCCACAAAAGCGGTCTCTCAATCAATACGACGTTATAAACCGAACTCAAAAAAGGAACAAGGACCTTCTTGTCGGATTGCTCTATTGTTTTTCTAGGAGTGCCATGCAGTGGGATCCTGCATTCTGCCACTTGCCTCCCTCTGTGAAACGAAGCAATCTGCGGGCCCAAGGAGCCTGTCCCAGTTTATCCTAAACCTATATAATCTAGTTCAAAAAGGATTTGCAATTCATGAAATTCTCATTTCTCGGCTTTGAACTCCCTACGCTCTCTGAAACAAATATGCACCCTCTTCTATAACATAAAACCTCACCTCTTTCGGCTCACCTTATGCGACAGAGTGAATTATCCTTCTAATCCATACTCGTGGCATCGTAGAGGTTGCAAAAACAATATGAAGGAAAACATGTCTCTAGCTAATTGTGTTTTCTCTAAGTGCTAGATCTCAATTAATATCGTGCATGCTTCAACGGATTTACTAGTTATTCAAAGAATTGATAATTGATCTAATTGTTCATACCCTCTAGCTAGTTGTGTTTTCTCTAAGTGCTAGATCTCAATTAATATCGTGCATGCTTCAACGGATTTACTAGTTATTCAAAGCATTGATAATTGGTCTAATTGTTCATACCTCGATCAGATCATGATCTAAGAACTACTCATGTTAGGAAAACTATATCTTGTTTTCATAATCATATCACTTGTTTATCTAGTTTTCTTAACTACATAATGCTCTGACCACTTTGATCTTGATTGTTACCTAACACTTTGAAGATTATATCTTTGCATATCCATCCATGCTCTAGTACTGTGAATTAATTGCTAAAAACTTACAACTATATATCTTGGTGGCATGACCTCATCATATGTTTGTCTAGTATAACCATGACTCTCATGCTTATTTCTCATGATTGCTCATATATACCCGATTGTTCTTCCTAAGAAATGCCTAGGAAATTTTGATCCTAATATTGCTACATTTCTCATGATTGAACATGTCTTTTCAACAAATGATAATAATATGATGCAGACTTGATAACTTTAAGTTCAATCATTCAATTGTCTACATCTAGATCTTACTTGATTTGTGATCTCTATCTATCAATTCTCTAATCCCACACCTGATACCTTTTGTCTGAGATGGATCTCTACCGTGGAAGATCCTCAAGCGTTTGTGATTATCAATCCAACACATTAAAGATTACAAAGGGGATTATAGTTTGCAAATAAATCCTCCCACATCCACGTATAAATTATGGTTTATCAAGAATAGACAAGAAAAGCACTTCAGACCGTTGATTCATCGCCAAAGATGGCTTAGAACCAATATTTCATTATATAATAATGAATCTCATAGTGTTCTAATACTCTATCTATGATTTATCAGTATTTTTCAAATCCATTCTTATCTAGAGGAAGGTTACTTGGATCAAATGATAGAGACATTGCCGAGAAAGAAATGACTTTTCCTAGATGACATGAAACATTTGATTAAGGGGTTGCCTGATACCTTCCCCAGTTGTAACATGATTGCCTTATCAGTCCATGACCATATTGTCATTGCTTTATCCATCATGAGTGGAGTTATGTTTTGTTTTTTTTGTGTGTTTTCTAGTCGATTGAAATAGCCATGCACAATTTTCCTTGATTTTCTCATAATATAGGGTGATGAATAAATTTTTTCTATCTTCATAGTATTTTTTATTTTTATAGAGACAAAATGGGAGATTCTAGTTATTTTGATAAAATAGTCAAGTGACTCTACTGGGAAATTACTAGCCAATCCGAGTTATTCTTTTTTTTGTATCTTCTCAAGTTTCCTGTTTTGGCTCGATTTTAGCTTCCTATTTTGGTTCAGTTTAAGTTTTTAGTTTCTCTAATTTTATTCCTTTTAAACTTCTTTCCTAATTTTGTTTCCTATTTTCTTTTCAAACTAAAAATAAAAGAAAGGTTTCCTTTCACGAGCAAGTTAATTTACTTCTTTTGTGCAATGCCATATCATCATTCATGATTGCTTACTCACATGATAGATTAGTTCTAGGAAAGGGGGATGCAACTTAAATGTATACGTGTGATTTTCCCACTTTCTCTTTACTACTTTATCCATACATGAAGGGATTGCATTCAAAAGTATAAAATCTATGGACTCACACTTTACACTCCTATAAAACATACATCTATGAAACATGTGTCGATGTTCAAACTAGATTTCCTAAAGATGTCTCGTGTTAGTAAAGATATTGGAGAAGCATACCAATGGATGTCCAAAGGCCTTGTGGACACCCATATCTTAGCACTAACAATTAATTGCAGGTGCCACATTCATGAGGTGTACATGGAGTAGTACATATATTAAAAGAGCTTTGATTATCTTACATGATGCCACCATACAATGACGAGATTAATGACCCTTCCCTCATATACATTACATGTTCAAGTGATGATGTAACTCACATATACACTCATGGAATAAGGGAGGGAGTCTTTTTTGTCATGCTTCTTGAGGTTTTTTGTATGTTGTTGCCTTGCATAGATTGTTCATTACTTACTAGCATGCTTTTGTTTTTAAACAATCATGCTTACGAAGATGTGCTATCTCCCATAAATAAATTGATAATCTGTACTATTTTAAGCTATCATATGTGATAATCTACACATATACACCCATATCATATCCTATTAAAATCACCTCAAAACCACATTAACCAAAATTGTCAATTTTTATAGCCCATATGTAGCGTCACATGATTTGAGGTATAAAATAAAATGATCTTAAAAGGAATGATTGGACTATCCATATCACCAAGGTCCACCTCCTTTTTAGAGAGTCCATCACTAAAGAACTCTATGGTTAAGCATGCCCAACCCAGAGTAGTACTAGGATGAGTGACTAGTCTAAAAATTTCTCTTGACTTACGCGTGAGTGAGGACAAAGCACACAATTAAGACTAATGGTGGTCTATGGGGCCAGTTGTCATTCTTGAAATTCTGCTAAAGCTTTGGGCAGTGGGCCCATGTGTTATAAGAATGGTATCAGGTCCATAGCCCCTCCAGTAGGTGGCCCCCACATGGATATGTGGCATGCTGGTCTTGTTTCGTGCGGTCCATACATGTTGGAAAGAGTTGTCTATGGTGATGCAACCACCCTTGCATTGGTATTCCATGATCAGGAGCTGGGTATTCATAGGACATTCTGGGTATGCACTAAAATGGGGAAATATTATGAGGCCATATAAGCGTTGATGAGGACGTCGAAGAGTCTAAGTGGGGGAGATGTAACATCCCAAGATTTGAGGGCTCAAATAAAATGATCTCAAAAGGAATGAGTGGACTACCCATGTAACCAAGGTGCACCTCCTTTTCAGGGAGCCAATCATTAAAGAATTCTGTGGTTAAGCATGCTCAACCCAAAGTAGTACTAGGATGGGTGACCAGTCAAGAAGTTTATCCTGGCTTGGGTGTGGGTCAGGACAAAATGTGTAGTTAAGGCTAATAGTGGTCTGTGAGGCCAATCATCATTCCTAAAACTCTACTAAATCTTTGGGCAATTGGCCTAGGTGCTACACCATACCATGATGTTATTTGACCCTAGGAGATACTCACCTTGATCTTCCAATTTTTATCTTTCTGTTAGCCTCTTCCTTGTGCTGGAAGGCTTTCAAAATTCTACCTCAACCACCAAAGGTTCCTCTACATGTGAACCTTATCAAAATCTTCCAACCAATTTATGTTTAAACCTTGCCCATGTTTGGTCTTATAATTTAAACACATCAAACGTAAGACTCAAGTTAATCTTACATGCCAAACAAAATTTTGAGAATTCTTGGTACCTAATAGAAGGTTTGTGAAGTTAACTCGCACCAAAGATGCCTCCAAGATTACAACATCCCAATTTGGTCTAAAGCAAGATATATTCCAAAATTTTGTCCAAATCAAGCTTTACCTATGACCTTAACCTTATGCCATCATGTTTACATGAGAGGACATACAAACATTTTCCAAATCTTACCCATTTTCTCATCCACTCAGGATGCTAAAAAATTGTAAACATTTCTAAAGCCTGCCGAGAGGCTTCAAAATATACTCCAAACCTAAAAAAATCCTCACTTGGGGCCTTACCAACTCAACCTCATGGCTACACCAAAAGATCCAAAATGCAAAAAATACAGTTTAGGAAACCTTGTTAATGCAAAACTCAAATTTCAAAACACCAAACTTATTTAAAAACTGCTTAATTAATATGAAGCTTCTCATATAACAAAACAACTTCAAATCCCAATCCTATTATTCGGTCCTACAACCTTACAAGATGTGGTACCTTTTACACTTTGTGATCCACTTGAGTCTCGGTCCATTTCTATAAACTAGACCAAACCCTTAATCATTGCCTTTTCCTATTCCCAGTCAAGGCTGTGAACCAAGGGAGGGCTCAATCCATCTAGAGGTGGAACTAGCATGTATCCCAATTACCCTCAAGATACAAGAAGCATGTTAGAAGGAATGATTTCTCATAAGTAGTCATTCAACATGATAGGGTCATAAATCCAATATGGATGGTCAACGGTCTAAAGAAACCACCCTAAAACTTAGTAATTTTGTGTGTCTTGATGTACACATAATTATCTACATTTTCAATGGTGGCTTCATCTATTGGTTGATATCAATTGCATACCTTGTCATTCATTTATCACCAAACTACTATATGATCATTTGTGCATAAATATTTCCTATTTTACATGTAATTATGCATATTTTTATTATAATATTATTTGGCCCAATAATTGCTTGTTTTATTGTAGGAAAAGTTGAGATGAAACTTACAAAGTTGGTGGCACTAAACTATAGTCGGTAGAACCAACATAATGCCAATAAATTATAAGGAGTTTCTAGATTCATGTCTACCTAAGTCAATAGCACCAACAACCATGTAGATATCACTAACTGTACTCCTAATTATAAGGTTGATAACACCAACTTCAAGTGAGTGCCGTCAACTCTACCTCATCAGTGATCAAGATTGTAAGTGATCACTCTGATGAATATTGTTATATCTTTTATATTTTTATACCCTTAAGACCTAATGCACTTGTACCAACCTATCTCTAAGTCTTCACAAAATTACAACAAGGAATGGGAGAAGAGGTGGATATAGATGAAAAATGTGAATCCTTAGCGACAAAAACAACATTAGATTGCACTCATCTTTGATAGGAAGCTTCATTATTGAGTATTTTAGAGTTCTTAATATTTTTTTTCCATATTTTTTTATTTTTACAATGTTTGGATAATCCATAATATCTAGGCATAACTAGTGGCCAAGTGGAATTCTATATTGAAAGGTTGAATTTTTTAATTAAGTAGTCATTGCATAATTTTTATAAAATTATACCCAAGTCTGTTGTCCATGCCTGCTCAACCTAGATAGTAATTCCAATCATTTTACTACTTCAAAAGAGGGGTTTTTGTTAGGGGAATTTTCATAAACCCAGTCAAAAACATGCTGTAAAAGTGAACTAATAACTAGGAGGGAATAATCTAGAGATCGATCATCATAACTTGATATGGAATAAGGAATGTAATGAAAGTATGATTTTGACCAAATTGAACATGGTATATCATGCTCCTAGAGACGGTGTTACTATATTTATATCCCTAACTTAAAATTAATGATGATTTGTTAATAATTGAAGAATTCAATCTAGAGAGCACAATTGTGAAACTAGCTAACCTAGAGGTTTCCATCCTTCACAAACCACTTGTAGTCACTTTCTTATTCAATTCTTAGTTTTAATAAACCAAACCAACACTTTATTTTGGGATAGATGATTTAGTTCTAGTTAGTACTAGTTTTTTTTTTTTGCATTTCATGGTTCCATGAGTTTGACAACTAGGGACTCACATTCTTCATTACTTCACCATATCACATGCAACAATTTATGTGTGCCACGTTTTTGGCTGTGTTGCCAAGGAATTGTCAACCACAAGCACTATGAATTCTACAACTGGCCACTCTAGCTCAATCTTATTTTTTTAATCATTACAAATCTTTTTTGTACAATTGTGTGTCTTTTATGGTTGTGACATTCTTGATTTATTTCATGTATTAGTGCATGGTATAGTCTCCTACCATTGATTACAATGATCATACACCACATTCCTTGACTTCTATTCCTATTATGATCCTTACAAAAAAGAAGAGTAGGTTGAAATTTCTAATTGCGAAGATGATAATGCAAGTGTAACTGGAGGTGGGGGTGGAGATCCAGAAGTTTGAGCACAACTTGAGAAAAAACAAACCATATGAGAAATCATTCATGCTTCTTCTTCCATAGCTATACAGGGCCCCACCAAGAGGCATGTAGTAGATACCGACAACTACAATCTCAATCAAAGTTCTTCACCACTTGTGAAGTTTCAAGCATCCATGGGTACCCCCAAAAAGATCCCATGCAACATAGACACATTTTTTCTCTCGAAGTGATTCAATACAATGAAGATTGATAACACACCCACTGCAACAATTTATCTCAAGCTCTTCCCATTTTTCTTGATGGATAGAGATAATACCTAGTTTGAAAGTTTTATTGGGAATTCTATAGGGATGTGGGATAAAATGGTGGAAAAAGTAGTTGAGAGATACTTTCCACCACATAAGACTACAAAATTGGTGGGAAAGATCCATAGCTTCAACAATACTCACGATGAATCCTATTCTAAAGAACATGAGAGATTCTGAGGCATGTTGAGGAAGTGTCCACACCATAATATTAATGATTTTGACCAAGGGAAAACTATTTATTATGGCCTACATATCATCGTGAGGACTATACTTGATTCAGAAGGAGCATATTTCTTTCATAATAATAAACTAGCCAAATGCAATGTGATCATGAAGAATAGGGCCATGAACCAATCTTGGGGTGATGAGTGAGAATAATAAGAGTAAGAAAAAAACAAAATGGAGACCAAGGATATTCCCTAGAATAATCAACAATTTATTCTTGGAAGGACCCAAAAACATTTCCATAAGATCCTTAACAAAAACAATAGACCACACAATAAAAAAATTAGGGAGACAAAGGACCAAGAAGGTAGGAAAGATTGGAGGATGTTTTTGTCAAGTTCATGATGAAGACGAAATCCTACTTTGACCAATCACATTGTGAGGTAAAAAACTAGATTTCGTTAATCACAAGTCTGGAGAATCAAATTTCACAATTGTCTACTTATATTTCAGACTTGAAGAAGCCAACACAATTATGTTTTCTAGGCAACACGAAGGATGCCAACAATCACCAACATGAAAATCCAATTTCAATTTTTAGTGGGAAGGATTATGCTATTAAGGAAACTATTGGCACTACACACAAGTCTTAAATTTATAACTTGAACACTACCCCCCAAGTATACATGTGCATATAGTATAGTTGAGGTTGTCCAAGGAGCTAGAATTAGTTAGACGCAAGAGTATCAATTTTCAACAACCTAGATCAATTTTAAAAGGATGATTTGGTTGAAAACTAGTAAACTAAAAAAATTAGAGAAATAAACGTAAAAAAATTATCATTTGGTTGCAATATTTCAATTTTATTCAATGTCTTGAGAATGTGATTTCACCTCTATACCAAAATTTGATGAATAACAAAAATCAAAAGCACTAGAAGTGAAAGAATGGATGTTTGTATCCTACACCCACCTCTCAGTAGGGTAGACATTCCTAATTTCGTATAACACTCCCATGCTTATACCAAATTTTGAACTACAAACCTTGACCCCCTACACTTCCTAGCCACTCTCATAGTCTAGACAATGTTGGTAAAATATATATCTCCTTACTCCTGTGCAATATATTCCTAGATCATAAAAAGAACATAAATCAGATCTACCAAGTGGCAAAAAAAGAATGTGAGAAGAATTCAACTCCAATAAACCTTAGAATAGCATTATTAGAGAAATTTTTGTTTAGACAAGTTATGACATGTGACTTACTCCCCCATGCTCTAGAAAAAAGTTACCACTCATCCAAGGTTAAAGAATGTAGGTAAAAGAAGTAGAATGTGGAGAAAAACATAGTAGAAGAAAGAAAAGAAAGAAAATTTCCTAATAAGTAGTACAACAAAGTATATCTCTTTCTAGGAGATAAAAATTCATCTTTGCTACGACTCTTTCTCCGACAACCTTCTCTCCCGAGTGGTTGGGATGGAGAACGGAGACATCCACTGTAAATGTTGAAGAGGAATTGGGGAAGTAGAGGTTCTCTCTCGAGTAACCACCCTTTATCCTACAAAACCACCTTCTCTTCTTCTTAGATCAACTATGGATGTCGTTTGCTCTAAATGATGTGTGATTGTCTACAATAACTATCCCAAGTAGGTTTCAGTTCATATTTAAAAGTGTAGAGGATATTTTGCTAATTTTAAAAGTAACTGCAGGTAACACAACATGTTGGGAAGTCAACATGGTGTGTTACTTGTGGTTTCTAAAGAGGAACTACCTCGATCAATGATGACACAACATGTTGGTTGGTCAACACGATGTATTACTACAAGTCAAGAAACTCTGAAACAATCTTCGAATGAGGAAACACGATGTGTTGATATGTCAACACGACGTATTTCTGGAATTCAAAAACTCTCGACTTCTCTGTATCTAAATTCTACATTACGACACTACATGTTGAAATCTCAACTTAGCGTGTTGAAATATTAAAATGGCGTGTTGCTAAAGTTTCTGTGATAGTGATTTTCTAAATATTTAGATGATTGGGGATTGTGTTGATGGATGATATGATGGTGTCTCTCTCCCCCATTTTGATGCCAAAATGTTACATTTATAATCAAAATCATAGAGCAAGTAAAGACAACATTAAAGTGGAAAATCTAGCATGATTAAGAGTGATATACTTGTGAAATAGGTTTACAAATTCAACCAAAAGTGGCCCAAAGGATGATATAAATCTGCATATCAAATCCCACTAATATTAAACCATTGCTCGTCCTCAAGCAAAAAGAAAGATGTTAACATAGCAGAAGAACTATAAGGACACATACATCAAATTAATGAAGTGGAAGAATTCAATCATAATATGGGAATCATTTTTAAAATATTATAGCTAGGCATGAATTCATTTCAATCACTCAAAATTGGAAGTTAAGTAAAAAAGGTGGTCATTTATTTAGGAATCAACAAGATAACAGTGAATAGAGGTATGATGACAAAGCTAAAAATGCAATTATTATGCAACCAAACATGTTATACTATAAGGATGAACAAAATTGAAATTCCATATTAACATGAACAAATATGCAATGATTCCTTCATAAGAATTAAGATTTTAAAATTAAGAGCTATGAGTACGACACTCAACTGCTAATGTAGGCTTACACGCATGTAGAATGTCATTTAGGGTTTATTGACCCTCTTTCTGACGTAATTCCCTACCTTCATTGGGTTGGCAAATTATGTTAGTGACTTAGCCATCTTTTGTAGGGATGTAGATTTTTATTTTTATTTTGAGCAAACAAATATCCATTCTATACATGATTTAGGCCCACTTTGGAACCTCACAGTCTTAGGTTAGTCAAATATTCTAAGAGAAGAAGGTTCATGTAAATATGTAATTTAAAACCCATAATTCTTTTACTTATAAAAGTTTTCATCATAGGGGTGGAAGAAAACACATTAAAGATATGATAAAATCACCAAAATGCTACACAAGGCTGCAAATTTGATTAATATAAAGCATTTAAACCATTAA
Organism: Alisma plantago-aquatica; assembly: GCA_963693085.1. NCBI lineage: Eukaryota > Viridiplantae > Streptophyta > Magnoliopsida > Alismatales > Alismataceae > Alisma > Alisma plantago-aquatica. The sequence goes on along the minus strand of OY856409.1, from coordinate 1,277,596,992 downwards.
ATGAATTGATTTGAGAGACAAAAAATGAAAAACATGATAGAGAAAAAATATCATCGCAACATGAGTGATTGGCCAATAATTTTCATTAAATTACTAGAAGTGCAAGCTAGGGTTTTTTCCACTACTATATCAATGAGTGTAATGGTTTAGCTAAAAAGGAGTCAAATTTTACCCAAACAAAAACAAGTTTTCAAAGTCATGCTTAAAATTTTACTTAACTAGGAAATAAAAATAGAAATGGAAAAAGACAAACAAAAAACTAGAACTTTCGATTGGTTGCTTTTCCCCTAAAGTTGAAATCTGTAAGGTCCTAACAGTAGAAATCCAATTCAAAGAGGATTGCAACCGGGTACTTGTCATGGTTGATATTTCAAAGTGGAGGGATGTGCTCTGATTTGAGGTTGGAAATTGTTGTGCTAAGGATCTACACCTCTTTGTTAATATATTTTAGATTTCAAACAAAGATCTATGCTTATGATTTGTGGTAGGAATAATCTTTTGGACATCAATGTTGTTTGTCCCTTCATTCTCTTATGCAAAATAGCCAGAGTCAAATTCAGAGAGAATTTTCTCACCACCATGCATTTTTTCAAAGATGTGTTGAAAGGGGGCATTTGGCTTGTTTGAAAAACCATCATGTGGTGTAAGTGTTGCATATTTCTTCCTTAAAGCTTCAGATTCAATATCTTCATTGATTCAACATCTTCATTTATGTCCTCTTTGATGATAATAAAGGTTCTATAAAAAATCTACTCCTAAAATAGACTGTGCACATTTCTTTGGGATTCATCTGTGGCTGATTAACATACTCAAATTTGGTTATACACCTTACTCTTCCCTTCCCTTAGACCAAATTATAACTAGGACAACATAAAACACATTTCCCTTTGAATTAGGTTAAAAAAATTATTGGAGTCAATAAAATATAATGTTTCAACATATCACCTTTATATAAGGTCAAAGAAAAATTAATCAATTCAGTCTTCGATTAGGAGTTATTTACATCAATACATCAATTATATGGTTTTCACCCTAAACTGGTGTCCTAAGTGTAATTGATACAAGAAAATTAATAGTGTGAAATAATGTATCAATTATATTTAGAAATTCATCAAATAAATGCTTAATATACAATTAATGAAATAAAATGTGAAATGCTTTCAAAAGAAAAAAATGAGGCCAAAATTTAATCCTGACACCTTAATTAGTATATCCATGAATTGTTGAGTCAATTGGACATTATATATCCTCTCATTTAGTTCATCGAATCTATAAACTTCTGTATACATAATAATGCATTAATAATTTCATTTAATACTTAAGGGAAATGTAACACAAATGTCCCCTTTCTTCCCCCAGTAATACCAAAATGTGTCTCCCTTACTGTTGAAAACATAGACAACACCCTAGCCATAACAAACCATGACTCCCCCTGCCCCCATCCATTTCCCTCTTCTCCCCTTCAACTACTTCCTCTTCCTCCTACCCGCCTCCTATTTCTTCTTCCTCAGTCTAAGCCTAGAACCTTAGCCGTCATCATCTACCCTCATCCCTACCAGCGTTTGACATAGAAACAATTCTCTTCTTCTCCATGTTACCTTGGCCTCATCTTCTTCTCCTTCTCTTACTTATATTCTACAAACCCTGGCCGCCACCCCCACTTCACCAACCCGCACCCAACAACCACAACTAGGATTTCTTCTCCTACTATGCACCAACCACCAGTGCCACAAGCCAGTAGGCTAGCTATCTTCATTGAGGGTACCACTTCAATTACCAAGAATAATACAAACTCTACCATTTCTTCACCCTCTGATAATAAGCACCTAGAAGCCACCCTCTACCCTTCCCTTCATGTCTTTCGTACTCCTATAATCACAACTATGAGGCACACCGAGAAAACACCATCATATGGACACTTCCATCTTATTCGTTTTTCCCAATAGAAAAGTCTGAAGTCCTAGGACTTGATGCTTCTTGGACTTGCAAACTTGCAACTCACATCTATGGCTTATCCCTCCAACTTTCTTGAGATATAGAACTTCACACCTGTATATCATGCATGGATCTCCTTACACCTTGCATACCAACCATGCAATACCATACCTCAATCTGTTGGCCGTTCTACTCAAGTAATCATCGATGACCAGGAGGTGTCGATAAACACAGGTCAGTGAATGATATTATGCATGTTGGATTTTACTAAATGACCTATTAGAGATAATGAATATCAACGCATCATTAAGATATAAATCAATTGGATGTTATTTTCTGATAGCATGATCTCAATACATGCACACTTACTAGTGTATAAGTGTAAAGGAATTCCTCAAGTTATAAATGTATATATTGTATTAGCAACTATGCCATAAATCCTAACGATGTTAATAAATGGAAGCATATAACATATAAAAAGGCATCTTAAACATAATGTTGCACATATATGATCTACTAACAGAGAAGTAGGGAAAATCATACACGTAGATATTAAATAAAAAATAAGACATGAGTTCCTTTTATACCTTCCATGAGTGTAAAACCTTAAGAACATACTCTGCATGCATATTGGAAAATATCATTTGATTTAGCATTTTAATGTCGGCATTTCCATCTTGAAAAAGAATCAATTTTGGTTATTATATTATATACTAATGTCAACATACTTAGTTATAATAAATATTTATCCTAGTTGACCCATATCCGAATACTAGTCACAAGGATATCAGAAAAACATATATATATATATATATATATATATATATATATAAATACATGTAAACACATAAATATACACACCTATATGGATGATGGTATACAAAGTAGATTTAGAAAGTATTGCTTAATAGATTGACCTATTCTAAACGACACGTCGAAATGGATTATACTCATTCTTACTTATCCATATAGTACCAACCATCATTTAGGGCATCATGAAGAACCGAGTAATACAATGTATGTACATACTAATTTGCATGCTAAATATTATTCTAGGAGTAATTAATATGGAAGCACATGGTATTAGGGAAAGATAATATTCAGATCTAAATTGGAAGAATGCATATAAATAACCACACTCATATCTAACCTAAACACGAATGGGTTATGTCTCTAAAGATAAATATTATAATTAAAATACATATATAGTGAATCTCATGTTCACCTAATAATATTATAAATCCTAACATGTCATTAGATGATGAAGACTAGGATAAGAAAATATGAAAATATATAATAGGAATGTATGCACATGTTTATTTTATTTAACTAACATACATAGTGTGTCCCTAGGATGCATAAAGACCTAGGAGAACAAGTATACCCTTTGAGCTAATCATTAGTGGTGAAGATAAGGTATGTGAAATCCCTATTTAATATTTAGACATTTAATAGTTGACTTTGATGTACAATTTCCCATAATGAGGCACCTCTTCTTAACCTTACTCTATAATTGAATTCTCGTACCCTTCTATTGGCAATTGTCCTGATTTATTTTGATATGAAATTATTCATATTATATTGGGTTATAATCCCTCCTTCCATGTTATTTATTCATGATGATGTGATTGAAGGGCATAAGTCTTGATATCTATTATTGCATGTAATATTAGATAAGATAACTAATGTAGATGCTCTGGCATAACCATTAGGGTGCATCTTTCCACCTCTTTTATACAAGGGCATGTCTTTCCACCCACTTTACTTAGACTAATGACTTAGTGGGGGTTTTGAAACTACCTTAGTTAGTTTTAATATAATTTATCTACATGCAAATTTTTATTTGTGATATTGTGGATTGTGAAATGGCAAGACAAATTATATATTGATCAAATGTTCATATGCCTTATTCTCTTGTTTATCCTATCTTATTCTTACCTACTTGTTAATATTCTCCTATTGAATGGGAGACCCCTTTAGTTCACTCTTCTAATCTAAAATGCATGAATACATTTTTATTATGCACATACTCAAAAGTGTGCTGACACATATCTTTTGTTTCCTTTTATTGGATGTCATTTCCAAAACCATCCAGGTATGAGGAGTGCTAGATGACACCAACTCAGGAAGATCACTCACAAAATATGGACATGAGGATAGCTTGAAATGGTCGGGTTTCCCTATATAGTTGGGATCGCGTACTAGTAATTGTACCCATTTTCTTGTAGTATTACCTATTATGATGAGGAACAATTGTATATGAATCAACATGTAACTTTGTAATAGTTTGTTTTCATTACCTTGTTATTACATGGCTCTTTGTATTATTACCAAGTGAGTGATCCCCTTTTGGGTCCCACTCTTTACAATATGGTATCAGAGCCAACCCAATTACTAATCTGGCTATTTCAAAAAGTAACCTCTATTGTTCCTATGCTTATATCTCTATTTGGCAGATAGGTGACCATATGTAGAATGTATATTCACCTTTAACAAGTTGTGGAATACTAACTAGGTCTTTAATCCCTAAATAATTTGGCCATTTCCACCCAACACACCTTTTAGTGCATGAAACTTAGTTTGTAGAAACCCTAATCATCCTCCATCTCATTATGAATGAAGGATACCCAAATCATGCCATTGGGGAATACATATATGTAAGTACCTAATGATACTAAGTGTTGGGTTCCATATAGACCCTTGATCTTCCCTTGTATTCTAAGGATAGTTGAGTGATCTAAGACCTCAATGTTCAATGTTGAGGTTAAGTATCCCCTTATAAATTGTGTATGTTTAAGGAAATTAGTAAATAATGAGTTAAGTAACCCACAACGATCTAGTAGAAATGGACATGATGTTAATGTAAAATATATCCCTGTCACCTATGGTATGAGTTAGAGATATTCTAAAAGAACCTTATAGAATGTTATAGATTTAGACTCTTTTTGATAGAATGAGTTATGATGAAAAATGATTGGCTTGGTTCTCACATTGATTTTGGTGCAATATTTCCAACTTCACATTGCAAGATTTTCATCATCAAAAAGTATTTTCATTATCATACTATATATGTACAAAAAGAAATATCTTTCCAAATTTTATTTATGACTTCATGAACCAAGTTATCACCATAGGAAATTTAAGGAACCCCTCAATTAGACACCATATCTGACTAGGCCAACCTTGAAACCCTAGACCTAAGAGTACAACAGTGACATAGAATTGTGGATACTTATGATATATTTGATCTACCCTATCCCACCCCTTTAAGAGTGTAGTTATATAATAGATAAATCATTTTAAGGGTGGAGTCTTGTATCTTAGTATTCTAGGAAAGTGATTTGACTGTAGGATTGTTTGAACTTAATCATGAATGTACTAGGTAACCCTTAGAGAAAACCTCAATTGATATTGCACTTATATAAATACTCCCTAAATATGTGTAAATTAAACCTAACTAATATGCATACAATCAAAATAATTGGATAACCTAAACTAAATCAATAGGAAACTTACACTCTTCAACATAAAGTAAGTTTCTAGGTTGTGAGAGACCTTTTGGTTGATGTTTGTCATAATGTTGCTCTACGTTATGACTGGGTGGATTTTAGGGATAAAATCCTCTTTAAGGGGTCGAGTGTTGTAAGATACTCAAATCTGGTTATATAACTCACTCTTCCCTTTCCTTAGACCACATTTTAATGAGGACAATATTAAACACATTTCCCCTTGAATTAGGTTCATTAAGAATTATTGGAGTATGATGTTTCAAAATATCACCTTTTATGTTAGGTCAAAAACAAATTAATCAATTAAGTCTTCGATTAGGAGTTATTTACATAAATTCATCAATTATACAACTTTGACCCTAAATTGGTGTCCTAGAATAGTTATAAGTCTAATTGATGCGAGAAAAGTAAAAATGTGAAATAATGTATCAATTATATTTAGAAAAGCATTGAATGAATGCTAAATACACAAATAATGAAATAAAATGCAATGCATTTTCAAAAGAAAAAATTGAGGCCAAAATTAAAATCCTCACACCAAAATTAGTATATACATGAATTTTGGAGTCAATAAGACATTTTCTATCCTCTAGTTCAGTTCATTGAATCTATAAAATTCTATTTACATAACAATCCATTAATAATGTCATTTAATACCTAAGGAAAATGTAACACATGCATCCCCTTTCTTCCCCCCTATAACACCAGATTGTGTTTCCTTCACCATTGAAAATGCAGACGCAACCTAGCTGTAATCAGCCACGACTCCCTCCGCCTCCTCTGTCCATTTCCATCTTCTCCCTGTTTGTTAATTCCTCTTCCTCTCTACCCACCTCTTATTTCTTCTTCCTCATCCTGATCCTAGAACCCTAGCCCCCATTATCTACCCTCATCCCTACCAAAATTTGATAGAGAAACCATCACTCTTCTTCTCCATGTCAACTAGGCCTCCTCTTCTTCTCATTCTCTTCTTTCTCTTCTACAAATATTGGCCACCACCATCACTTCACCAGACCACACCTAACAAAAACAACTAGGTCTTCTTCTACTACTGTGCGCCAACCACCAATGCCACACACCAGTAGGATGGCTGTCGCCTCCAACTCAGAAGTCCGGTTGAGGGTACCACTTCAATTACCAGGAATAATACAAGTTCTGACGTCCCTTCACCCTCCAACAGTCAACACCTATAAGCCACCCTCAACTAGGGGTGAGCAGAATTTGGTTAATAACCGATTAATCGAATGGTTAATTTCGAATGGTTAATTTTTTTAGACTATTTGGTTAATTCAGTTAATTTGGTTAATTTAATTCGGTTAATCGATTAAATGGTTAATTTCATGGTTAAAGATATTTTTGGTATGGTTAACCAAATTAACCGAATAGTTATAATTTATTCTTAAATAATATCCTACACACATATATATACATATATAGTTGTACATTTATTTCAAAAAACTTCCCCATATACATAGTAATCAAGTTTTCATGAGCCATACAACATTATATTTCCATAAATACCACTATAATATAACAATTGTTCAAAATTCAATGAGTATTTCAAATAACATTATTACACATGTATTATTTGGTTAACCAAATTAACCGACCGAATTAACCGTTAACCGATTGGACAATAACCAAATTAATCGACGCAATTTGGTTAGGTTAATGGTTAAAATCTCAAACCACAAATTAACCATTTAACCGAACCGAATTAACTGTAGCCGTCCGAATTAACCGAATTCTTACCCTACCCTCAACCCTTCCCGTGCATTAGATTTCATACTCCCATACTCATAGCTGTGCAACACACATGGAAAAAGACCATCATTTGGACAATTTCATCTTCTTTTTCTTTTTCTTTTTCTTCTTCTTCTTCTTCTTCTTTAATAATAGAGTCTAAACTCTTGGGACCCGATTCTTCTTGGACCTATATACTTGCAACTCACATCTTTGAGCTTTTCCCTCTAACTTTCTTGAGAGAGAGAACTTCATACCCATAGATCATGCATGGATCTCCTTACACCTTGAATACCAACCATGCAATACGATACCTCAATCTATTGGTCATTCTACTCAAGCAATCATCGATGATCAAGATGTGTCAATGAACACAAGTCAATAAATGATATTATGCATATTGGATTTTACTAAATGACATATTAGAAACACTGGTGATCAGTGCATCATTAAGATATAAATCAATTTGATGTCATTTCAAGATACCATAATCTCATGCACACATATAGTGTATAAATGTAAAAGAATTCCTCTAGTTATAAATGTATATATTGGATTAGTATCTATGTCATAAATCCTAATGATGTTAATAAATGGAATCATATGACCTCTAAAAAGGCATGTTAAACATAACGTTGAACATATATGATCTAATAATAGAGAAGCATTGACAATATATACACATAGATATTAAATAACATATAAGATATGAGTTCCTTTTATACCTTCCATGAGTCTAAAACCTTAAAACATACTATACATGCTTCATGGAAGATATTATTTGATGTAGCATATAAATAATATTATTTGATGTAGCATATAAATGTCAGAATGTCCATCTTAAAAAAGAATTGGTTATTGTCAAGATATTATATACTAATATCAACATACTTAGCTATAATTAATATTAAACCTAGTTGACCCATATCTGAATACTTGTCACTAGGAAATAAAAAACCTATATATATGTATATATATAAATGCAAACATATATATACACACCTATATGGATAAAGACATATAAAATAGATTTGTAAAGTATCTATAAATAGATTGGCCTATACTAAATGACATGTTAGAATGGACTATACTCATTTTGTTTTAATATATAGTACCAACCAGTGTTTAGGGCAAAATGAATAATCGAGTAATACAATGAATATACATACTAATTTTCATGCTAAATATGATGTTAGCAATAAAACAGAAACACATGGTATCAAAGAGAGATAGTATTCAGATCTAAATTAGAATAATAAATATAATAACTACACTCATATCTAGTCTAAACATATCTGGGGTTATGTGCTTGAAGATAATTATTATAATTAAAATAGATATATAATGAATCTAATGTTCACCTAATAATATTATAAATCCTAATGTGCCATTAGATGATGAAGACTACGATAAGAAAATTTGAAAATCTATAACAGGAGTGCATGCACATATTTTCTTTGATTAAACTAACATACATAGTGTGTTCCTAACATGACTAAAGACTTTGGAGAACAAGTATGCCATTTGAGATAACCTTTAGTGGTCAAGACCAGGTATGTGCAATCCCTATGTAATGATTAGGAATTTAATAATTGACTTTTATCTACAGTTTCCCATAATGAGGAGCCTCTTTCTATCCTTACTCTCTAATTGAAATCTCCTACCCTTTTATTGTCAATTATCTTGATTTATTTGGATATTCGATTATTCATATTATATTGGGTTATAAACCCTCCTGCCATGTTATTTATTCATGATGATGTAATTGAAGGACATAGTGCCACTCTCTATTATTACATGTAATTTAGAAAAGATAATTAATGTAGATGCTTTGGTATAACCATTAGGGTGCGTCTTTCCACCTGTGATGTATTCCACCTTTTTTTATATACAGGGGCACACATTTTCTGCCCAGGTTGTGTAGTTCCAACCACTTTACTTAGGCCAACGAATTAGTGGGGTCTTGTCCCTCCCTCATTTAGTTTTATTCTAATTTCTCTACATGCAACTATTTATTTGTGATATTGTGAATAGTGAAATGTTAAGGCAATTTATATATTTATCAAATGTTCATGTGCCTCATTTGCTTGAAATTATTCTCCTGTTTATCTTATCTTACTCTTACCTACTTGCTAATACTCTCCTATTGAATGGAAACCCCTTTTATTGTGCCCTTCTGATTTAAATTGCCTAAATAATTTTTTTATGCACATACTTAGAAGTATTATGATGCATACCTTTTGTTTTCTTTTACTGGGTGTTGTTCCTAAAGCCACATAGATCTAGGCATGTTAGATGGCCCTGACTCAGGTTGATTTCTTACAAGATGTGGACATGAGAATAGCTTAGAATGTCCCCTCTTCAGCTGGGCTCACATACGAGAAGTTTTACCCATTTTTCTTGTATTATTGCCTATTATAATGAGAAATAATTGTATATGAATCATCATGTAACTTTGTAATAGTTTCTGCTGCTCTGTTATTACATGGCTCTTTGCATTAGTACCAATTGAGTGGATCCCCTTTTAGGTCCACTCTTTACGATATGGTAACAAAGCCAATGCAATCAGTAATCTAACTATTTCAAGTTAACCTCTATTGTTCCTATACTTATATCGTCATTTGGCAGTTAGGTGACCATATATAGAATGTAGGTGTGCCTTTCTTAAGTTGTTGAATAGTAACTATAACTTCAATCCCTATATGATTTGGTCATTTCCTTCCATACACCACTGAAGTACATAAAACATAGTTTGTATAAACCCTAACCACCCCAATGTCTTCAGGAATTTAGGACACCCAAATAGTTCCATTAGGGAATATGGATATATAAGTATCTCACGAGATAAAGAGTTTGGGGCATATAGCCCCTTCATCTTCCTTAATGTTTTAAGGACAGTTGAGTTATTTGAGGACCCCAATGTTCCACTTTGAGGTCAGTTATCCCCTTATAAATTATGTATGTTTAAGGAAATTAGTAAACAATGTTTCAAGTAACCCACAATGATCTAGTAAAAATGGACATTGTGTTAATGTAAAATTTATCCATATCACCTATGGAATGAGATAAGAGATATTTTAAAAGATCCTTATATATGATTGTGGATTTAGATCTTTTGATAATATGAGTTATGATGAAAAGTGATTGACTAGGTTCTCACATTGATTTCGGTGCCAACTTTCCAACTTCACATTGCAATATTTTCATCGTCAAAATATTTTCATTATTATACTATATAAGTACAAAAAGAAAAAGCTTTCTAGATTTTATTGATAATTTTATGAACCAAGTCATCACTAAATCAAGTCTAAGGAATCCCTCAATTAGACACCCTATATGATTAGACCAATCTTGGAATCCTATACCTAAGAGTACAACAAGAGTTAGAATTATGTATACATATGATTTAGTTTATTTACCCTATCCTACCCCTTTAAGCATGCAGTTATATGATAGGAAAATCCTTTTGAGGAGCGGAGTCTTGTATGTAAATAGTATAGGAGGGTAATTTGACTTCAAGATTGTATGAACTTAATCATGAATGCATTAGGTAATCTTTGGAAAAAACCTCGATTAATATTATACTTATATAAACACTCCCTAAAAAGGGTAACTAAAATTAACTAATATGGATACAACAAACAATAATTAGATAACCTAAAATTATTCAATAGGAAAGTTTTACTCTTCAATGTTAGGTAATAATTGGATAACCTAAACTTACTCAATAGGAAAGTTTTACTCTTCAATGTTAGGTAACTTTCTAGTTTGAGAGAGTCCTTTTGGTTGATGTTATCATAATGCCGCTCTATGTTGTGCCTGGGTGGATTTCAAGGATGATCCATTTTTTGACAATTTAAATTGGTTTTAAAAGGATTATTTGGTTGAACACTTGTAAACTAAGCAAATTAGATAATATACTTAAAACAATGATTACTTGGTTTCAAGATTTCAATTATATTCAAATGTTTGGAGAACATGATTTCACTTCTATATCACAACTCGAAGAATAATTAAAATTGACAATGCTAGAAGTGACAAATATGAGGTTTGTATCCTACACCCACCTCACAATAGTGTAGGATAGTCCTAATTTGGTAATTTCATGTAGCACTCCCATGCTTACACCAAATTTCAGACTACAAACCTTGCTCCCCAACACTCCCAAGCCACTCTCATAGTCTAGACAATGTTGATAAGATATATATCTCTATACTCCTATGTATACCTTCCCAAATCATACAAAGAGCATGGATCAAACATACCAAGTGGCTAACAAAACATGTATGAAGAATTCAACTATGATAAACATTAGAACAGTGGAATAACCAGCATTAATAGTGGAATTTGTGTTCAAACAAGTTATGATATGGGATCTATTCCCCTGTGCTCAAGAACAAAGGAACCACTCATCCATGGCTAAAGAATGTAGGTACAAGTAACCGAATATGGAGCAAAATATAGTATAAGAAAGGAAAAAAAAGAAAATATCCAAAGAAGTAGTAGAACAAAGTGGAACTCCGAGTAGGAGACACAAATTCTTCCATGCTACAACTCTTTCATCAACAACCTTCTCTCCCAAGTGGCAGGGATGGAGAACGAAGACCTTCATTGCAAGTGTTGAAGAAGAATTGGGGAAGAAGGAGGTTCTCTCTCGAGTAACCACCCTTTCTCCTCCAGAATCACCTTCAGTTCTTCTTGGCTTTGCTCTAGATGTTTTTTTGCCCCAAATGATATGTTATTGTCCGTGGTAACCATCCAAAGTTGGTTCCGGTTTATATTTGAAAGCGTGGAGTGATTTTTTGTTGATTTGAAAAAAAACTACAGGTAACATGATGTGTCGGCAAGTCAACACGACATGTTGGCAAGTCAACATGGTGTTTTACTTGTGATTTCTGAAGTGGATCTACCTCAATCGATGATGACACATCGTGTTGGTTGGTAACCATAGAATGTTTCTACAAGTTAGGGAACTCTAAAAAGTTCTAGAAAGAGGAAACACAACATGTTGATATGTCAAAATAGTTTGTTACTAGGATTTAGTAACTCCTGACTTCTCTATATCCAAATTCTACATTGTGACATGACGTATTGAATACTCAATACAATGTGTTGCTAAAAATGTGGCATGTTGATATCTCAACATGGCGTGTTGCTAACAGTTTCTTCATCATTGATTTTCTAAATATTTAGATAATTGGGGAATGTGTTGATGGATGATATGGTGGTGTATCTCCCCAATTTGATGCCATCCCCATTTTTATGCCAAAATGTTATACCTACAACCAAAACCATACACCAAATAAAGATAATGATAAAATGGAAATTATAACTTGATTAAGAGTGATATATGGATGAAATTGATCTAAAAATGCAACCAAAATTGGTCCACAAGATGATATAAAATGTGCATATCATATCCCACTACGATTAAGCCATTAATTGTCATAAAAAAAGTAAATAAGGATACATAGAAGATTAACTAGCATGACTTATACATCAATTTAATGAAATGAAAGAATTCAATCATAATGTGCCAATCATTTTCAAGATATTGCAACTAGGTATTACTCAAAATTGTAAGTTAAGTTACAAAATGTGGTCCTATTTCTTTGGAAAAATCAACAAGATATCAACAAATAGAGGTATGAGGTATGATGACAAAGTAAAAAATGTAGTGAATATGCAACCAAACCCTTTATGATTATAAGGATGAATAAATTTGAATATCCAGCTTGACATGAACAAATCTGCAATGACTCCTTCATAAGCATTACAATTTTAAAATTAAGAGCTTTCCATATGGCACTCGACTACTAATCTAGGCTTACACATGTGGAATGTCATTTGGAGTTTATTGACCCTCTTTTTGACGTAGTTCCCTACCTTCATTGGGTTTGGAGATTATGTGGGCCACTTAGCCATCTTTTGTATGGATGTAGAATTTTTTTTTATTTTGAGCAAACAAATACCCCTTTTAAACATGAATTGGGTCCTACTTTGGAACCTCATAGTCTTTGGTTAGTGAAAATTTCAGTGAGAAGAAGGGTCATGAAGATAGGTGATTCAAAACCTAGAATTATTTTATTTATAAAAGTTTTCATTATAAGGGTGGCAGAAAACACACTAAAATTTGTAAAAATCATAAAAAATGACACACAAGTCTGTAAACTTGATTAATCCAAATCATTTGAACCACTACTGAATTGATTAGTGAGTGACAAAATTGAAAAACATGTTAGAGCAAAAATATCATGGTAACATGAGTGATTGGGCAATGGTTTTCATTAAATTATTGGATGTCCATACTAGGGTTGTTCAACTATTACCTCAATGAGTACAATAGTTTATCTAAACAAGAAGTCAATTTTTATCGAAACAAAAGCAAGTCATCAGATTCATGCTTATATTTTCACTTAACTAGGAAAGAAAATATAGAAATAGAAACTAAAGACAAATAGAAAACTACAACCACCGATCAATTGCTCTCCTCTAAGCTTAAAATATGCACTATCCTCACTGTACAAATTAAACTCAAAGAGTATTGCAACTGAGTACCTATTATGGTGGACATGTCAAAGTGAAGGGCATGTGCTCTGATTTGAGGATGGAAATTGTTGCACTAAGGATCTATGCCTCTTTATCATTATATTTTTGATTTGGAAAAGATATACACTTATGATTTGTAGTAGGAATAGTCTTTTACACATCAATGTTGTTTGTACTTTGTTCTCTTCTTCAAAACTACAAGAATTGAATTTGGAGAGAATTTTCTCATCACCAAGCATTGTGTCAAACATGTGTACAAAGGGGACATTTGGCTTGTTTGAAAAATCATGCTATGGAGCAAGAGTTGCATATTTCTTCCTTAAAGCTTCAGTTTCACTAACTTCATTGATGTCAACAACTTCATATGATGTCCTCTTTGATGGCAAAAAAGGTTCTCCTATAACAATCCCACTCCTTAAATATATTAAGCACATTTCTTTAGGGTTAATCTCTGGCTGATTATGTAAGACCCTAAATGTGGTTTTTGGTTGGAAACTTCTTTATGAGAAAATTGATTTTCCAACATTTGTGCATGAGTGGAGATTTCATCCACCTTAGAAGGAGTTGATGAATGGCATGCTTCATAAATAGTCCACGCTAACAGAATGAATCATTTTGCTTCATTTTAAATCAAACAAAAATTTCCAAGGGTGATTCCAAATTGGTTTTTGATTGTGGTTGTTGTTGCTGGACATGTTGTTGTTGAGAAATTTGGGCATTGTTGTTGCTATAATAGGGGAAGTTGGGATGCTATCTCCAACCTAGATTAAAAGTGTTCAGATAAGGATTGTAAGATCAATTTTTCCCATAATCCCCTATCACATCACATTATTTAGTAGTTTCCTCAAATGGAATGAAAGAAAAATAGCTTGATGAAGATGCCTGCTCAAGAACTTCACTTGCTTCACAAAATTAGTTGAATGGATGAGCAGATTGAGTGTTTTACTTTTAAAACTTTTAGGACAAGGTGTTCAAATTTTCCACAATGAAATCTACTACATCAATAGAGTGTATGCCAACTTTCTTCCCGGAACAAATAGAAAAAAGAAGGTTGTTTGCTCATTTCAGTGCTCCATTGGTAATGATTTATTGATCCATGTCCTCTATGATATCATAAGCGTCTATGTAGGATTTGATTATGAAAGATCCTTTTGCAGCTGCATCTATGGACATCCCTGTGTTATAAAATAAACCATTATAAAAAGTTTGAAGAAGTATCAATTTGCTGAGACCATGGTGAGGACAAACATTTGAGGTCTTCGAATCTCTCCCATGTGTCATAGAGAGTCTCTCCATCCCTTCAAAAAAATTTAGTGAGGTTTCTTCTTAACTATTCCATTTTACTTGGTGGGATGTACTTAGCTAAGAAGACTTTTAGAAGCTCCTCCCAACTATTAATAGAATTCCCTAGCACAGAAGAGAGTCATTCCTCGGCTCTATCCCTCAAAGTGTATGAGAAAAGAATAAGGAAAATCCCATCAGTAGGAACACCATTAATATTGAAGGTGCTCAAGTACTGTAGAAATTCAACTATATGTATATTGGGATCCTCTATAGGAGTCCTCCATGTCTATTTTGCTGTAACATTTGTATAATTATGGAGAAAAATCATTTGCCTCCATTTGTAGGATATTAATAGCCCCATTTATGTTTATATTAGTTGGACAACAAAGTCCTTAAGGAGAGTACCATCTTCCATTGATGGTTTATCTTGTTGAGATAGACACTTGGGAAAAGGTGGTGATGATAAAGGCGATGAATGTTCTGATTCCTACAAATCTTATTAAGGTTCGCTCCTCCATTTTTAAGGCTACTAAGAATCCTTCAAGTAAAGAATGTGAGTGAAGTACACAAAAAAAATGGAAGATACAAATATATGATAGTAATTATGAAATGATGGTGATATTAATGGTGATCGTGTGATCTAGTCTTACTTACTACTCAACACTTCTTACTCTAACATAATTATTGATGCTCCTCGGAAACAACACCAAAAACTTCTTAGCACTATGTGTAAGTCTAAAAATTTGTAACTCGAATACTACCGCACAAGTATATAGGTGTGTGTAGTATAGTAGAGGTCATCTAAGGAGCTAGGTTTAGTTAAATGCAAGAATATAGATTTCGACAATCTAGACTAGTTTTAATTGGATGATTTGGTTCAGCACTAGTAAACTAAGCAAATTTGAGAACTAAACTTATAACAATGATCACTTGGTTTCAAGATTTCTTTTATATTCAAATGTCTTGAGAATAGGAGGCACTTCTATATCACAACTTGATGAATAATGAAATGCAACAACACTAAACAAACAAAGGAGGTTTGTATCCTACACCCGCCTCTTGGTAGTATAGGAAAATCCCAATTATGTGTATCACTCCCGTTCTTACACCATATTTTAGACTACAAACCTTGCTCGCCAACACTCCCTAGCCACTCTCATGGTCTATAAAATGTTCCTAATATATATATATATATATACATATATACATATATATACATATATATACATACATATATATATATATATCTTTACTCCTAAAATTATCTTCCTAGATCATACAAAGAGCATCAATCAAACATACCAAGTGGCCAACAAAGTATGTAAGAAGACATCAACTTCGATAAACCTTAGAATAGTGGAATAACTAGAATTAATAAAGACATTTATGTTCAAACAAGTTATGACATGGAAGTTACTCCCCATTTCTCAAGAACAAATGTGATACTGGTCCATGGCTAAAGAATGTAACTACACGCAATAGAATGTGGAAAAAAATAGTATAAGAAAGGAAAGAACAAAAATCTCGAAAGAAACAGTAGAATTAAGTGGAACTCTGGCTAGGAGACACAAATTTGTCCTACTACCACTCTTTCTCTAACAACCTTCTCTCTCGAGAAGCTGGGATGGAGAATGGAAACCTCCAATGCAAGTGCTGAAGAAGAATTGGGGAAGAAGAACGTTTTCTCCCAAGTAACTACCCTTTATCCTCCAAAATCTCCTTCTCTTTTTCTTGGCTATGTTTTGGACGTCTTTTTTCTCCAACTGATGCGTTATTGTCTATGGTAATCATCCCAAGTTGGTTCCAGTTTGTATTTAAATGTGTGGATCAATTTTCTATTATTTTTAAAGAAACTCCAGGTAACACGTCGTGTTGGAAAGTTAATATGCTGTGTTACTTGTGGTTTCTGAAGTGGAACTTCCTTGATCAATGGTGACACGACGTGTCGGTTGACCAACAAGGTGTGTTGCTACAAGTCAGGGAAGTCTGGGAAATTCTGAAATGAGGAAAATATGATGTGTTGATATGTCAACACACTATTGTTGGGATCCAGTAACTCCAGACTTCTCTAAATCCAAAATTTACACTACGACACGACATGTTGAAATCTCAACATGGTGTGTTGGTAAAAACATGATGTGTTGATATCTCAACACGACATGTTGCTGGCACTTTCTACAACATTGATTTTCTAAATGTTTTGATGACCAGAGAATGTGTTGATGGATGATATGATGGTGTCTTTCTTACCATCTTGATGCATAAATGTTTTACCTACAATTAAAACCATAGAGAAAGTAAAGATAACAATAACCTGGAAAATGTAACATGATTTAGAGTGATATATGGGTGAGATTGATTTGAAAATTCAACTGAAAGTGGTCCAAAAGATGATATAAAATTTGCATATCAGAATTTCGAAGGAGCCATACAGTTCTCAACTCATGGGAGTCAATGTGCCAAATTCAATTTTCTAATAACTTGTTGGGAGGGTGTAGATACACATGAGAGTGTGAAGCATGCATAGGCAAGCATTCTACCATAAGAGGAGGGGAATCCACAAAACATTCCATCCATGCCAAAGTCCATTTAGGTGGACAGTCACTCCAAAGCAATCCTAGGATAGGGGACACTGAAAGAAGTTTACATTCCTCAAACCTATGCACCCAAGCACCATTATACTGTAAGATCCTCAAATTTGTAAATTTAGATTTTATGATTATGAATTCAGTAATAAGCTATTGAAATTCACTTTAACAAAATCAATGTAATAAAAAAATGATGAGATTGATACATGGACTTTAAGAGAATTGGGATGATGAATATAAACTTGAGACTTAGAGTAAGTTTTCCATTTAAGGATATATAGAAATATTGAGCATATGTGTTATTATGAGGCTCTATGATAACCTCCAATTTTGTGATGTTATCTTAGTAATATTCTTCAGTTTTCCACACTCTTTCTCAGATAAAGTAGACAAAATCTCTAACTATTCTCTTTTATTGCAAACATACTACTAGATTAACTTTTCTCCCTTTTACTTACAGAAAAAGACACAACAAATCACAAAAGACTCAAGCGGTCCCAAGACCGCATGGAGTCATACGATCTCAAGACCGCATGGAGTCAACCGGTCTCAAGACCGCATGAAGCCAACTGGTCTCAAGACCGCATGCAGCCAACTGGTCTCAAGACCGCATGAAGCCAACCGGTCTCAAGACCGCATGAAGCCAACCGGTCCCAAGACCGCATGAAGCCAACCGGTCCCAAGACCGCATGGACTCACACGGTCCCAAGACCGCATGAAGCCAAACGGTCTCAAAACCGCATGAAGCCAAACAGTCTCTAGACCACATGGAGACATACGATCTCAAGACCGCACGGAGTCATACGATCTCAAGACCGCATGGAGTCCAAATGGTCTCAGGGTCCAAACGGTCTTGGGGTCCAAATAGTTTCAAGACCGTTTGGACCCAAAACTGTCCAAACCGTTTGGACCCAAAACTGTCCAAACCGTTTGGACTTCACTTAAGGCCTATAAATAAGACCCAAGGGGTCCCCCCTGAAAGGATCAAGTTTCAGACGCCCAGAGGCTGCCTCTCCTACTCCAGAGCTATTTCATCCTCCATCCTCCACCCAAAGGCTGCCGGTCTGAGATCCACACTCCATTCCCAAGCTGCTTTCTCTCTCATCGCCAAAGAAGGTGGGAAGGGGAGTCCTCATCATCGAGCAACCTGTGAAGTGTGAAGATTGTCCTTCTCTCTCATTCCAAGGGGATGACTTTCCTCTCTCCTTTGTGGGGATGACGTTCTCTCTCTCTCTTCTCACCTCCTTCTTTGTCCTTGCTATGAGCGAGTAGTCTCATTTCACTAGGGTGCGGGGAGTAGCCCCGCTACCCATGTTTCATATCATGCAATGTAATCCATAGTTTGCAATAGATATATACTTTCTTCTCAATTCGACATCAATCGTTTAATGAATGCTTGTTGCTTGATCACCAACTTGTATTATCTTTTATCTTTTAGTATGAATTGTTTATGTTTGTACTATTAGATTCGAAACTCGATTGTATGTTGGTTCTTGGTGCATGTATCCACCATGCATCTGTTTCGGTATCTAGGAGTTCTCTCCAAGAAGTGAAGTAAACTCACTTACATTGTTGCACTTTCATACTATGAAATGGAATCAGTTGACACATGAAAGTACAACCTTGATAAGTCGAGGAACACACTTTGCAGAGGGAATGTTGTAAAGTAAGTGACCATTCCTATAAGGATGGCTGGCGTTACAACATTCCCACACTCCTTGTAGTTAGTTCTCCGAAAGGAAGCTAAGTCTACAAAGATACTAACTGATCTAGCTCTTATTGCAGGTTATGCTTTTATGATTGCATGTTTTCATCCATGCGTAGTGGTGGTGAAAACCGATCACATCCTAGTGATTCCTTATCATTGTTAACAACCTAAGTTTACTTTCTTGCTTTTACTTTACTTGCATATAGTTTAAAACAACCGAATCAAATCATTGGACTAAATATCAACTATTAAGGAGTTAAGTGAAATTCTTATGTTTTCCATCTTGTTGTTGCCAACAAGACCGTTGTCCTGTGGATTCGACCCTTAACTATACTGCGATAAGACTTCCATGTGTCTTAGCACACGTGGGTGAAGTTTTAACCTAGTATAAGCAAGGCTAAACATAAAGACTTACCATCTTTAGGATTTTTAGTGGTGCACGCAATTCCACGTGAGTGGAAGCTCCATAAAAAATTGGCGCCGTTGCCGGGGACAACGGAACGTTTTAATTTCATTTACCATCTTGCTATTTGTTTAGGGTTTTACACTTTCTTTTAATCATTAATCCATATCTACTTGAATTTATTATATCTCTAGCATCATCTCAAAGGTGTTTTCTTTTCTCTACTCATGTAGAAGATGTGTATGCAATCATCGCATAACCTCAGATTCTCCCCTGATCTAGAGTATGACTTTGAGGTAGAGAGAAGCTTCCACCGCCGCATCAGACTCAATCGCCAAAGAGCCAGGAAAATGGCTGAAGATCAACGCCAGGCTGCACTAGTAATGGAGAGGGTCAACACCGCCATCGCCGCTCAAAGAGCACAACTCATCGCTGATACTCATGCTCAGATTCAAGCGGAGATCAGAGCGGAAGAATAGGCCCGCATCCGAGCCGAAAATGAGGCAACAAACCAAGCTGCCCAGTTAGAACTAAGGAACAAGAAGTTGAGGGATTATGCTGTCCCTAAGAACTATGAAGACAACCACCTGGTTCGACCTCCGATCATCAACATACCCAACTTTGAGATCTGGAACCAATGGATTCAGATCATGCATGGCATCTCATTTTCTGGAGGTTCTGGAGATGACTGTATGGATCATCTGAAAAGGTTCAAGGCACTATGCCGACTGGTCCCACAGGCCGGAGTTTCTTTCGATGCAATAATGCTACATCTGTTTCACTTCACTCTATCTGGGAGAGCTCTGAGCTGGTATAAATCATTTGACAGGGAGCCAATAATCACCACATGGGCTCCCCTGGAAGAAAAGTTCCTGGAGAAGTTCTTCCCCCCTAACTAACTTACGAAATTAGGGGGCAAATTAATCACTTCACCCAACTTTCTAGAGAATCACTTGCGGAAGCATGAGAAAGGTTCAAAGAGCTTCTGCGAAAATGCCCTCATCACGACATCTCCTATAACCAATTAATAGAAACATTCTATAGGGGAGTGAGTGATGACATCAAGCAATTTCTGGATTCCTCATCTGGAGGAAATTTTATGAGAAAAAACTACGAGGATGCCTGGAAAATAGTCACACTTGGAGCTGAGAATCAGTCCAACTGGAGACGATCAGCTGGCAAAGGATTCCTTAAAGTTTATAAATCCGAGGAATCAATGGAGATGAAGGCTATTGCTAAAGCCTTAAAGACCATAGCTCATAAGCAACAAGCTCTTGAAACTTCTCTTGGAGAATTTGACAAGAAGAAAAACCCTTAGGTCCAACAGGTCAAAGCTGCCACAGGAACCTGTGAAGCCTGTCACGCATCTGATCATCCAAATCTTTCATGCGGTTTGCTTTACAATGTGATGATGGATATGCATCCACCACCACAACAGTACAAACCAATCATGGAACAACCTGAAGAGCAATTGCCAGAACAAGTCAATTCTATTCATTCCATTCCAGGACAAGTTTATTATAATCCTAATCAACCAAGAAATCACCCTGGGTTTCAATATGGAAATCCCACGGGGACTGCCAATCCACAACACCAAACGCAAGGGGGATCCTCTAATAGACTGCCACCAAGATTTCAAAGCAACTTTAACCAGAATCAAGGGAACCTTAGAAATAACCTACCAAGATCCAACTACCAAAGGAATCCCTCCGCTTACTACCAATACACCCATCCTCCTCTGCACCCACAACTACCCCCTCAGCTGCAGTAGTTGCAACAGCCTCAGTTAGTGCTGCCTCCGCAACAACCACATCAAGGGAAACAACAACTTGCTCAGAAAAATATCCCCTCTCAACCAAAAGATGAGATGACATTGATAAGGCAGATGCTACAGTCCCAACAAACTATGCTCGCTAATCAACAAGCTCAGCAAAAGGCAGTAGAGGTTCAACTAGCCCAAATTGCTGTGCAACTAAAGCCTCCAGTAGGCACGTTTGTAGGACCGCCAGAGTCGAACCCAAGACATGACCTGAATAGACCGGAGCAACTGAATGCTATCACTACCAGGTCAGGTCGTGTCTTTCATGAAGCTACAAGGATCACTCCTGATAATGATGATACATATGTTCCAAATGCAAGCCCAAGTCTAGCAACTAAGAATTCTGTAGAGACTGAACAAAGCAAGGAAAAGGAACAAGTGTCCACAGATCCAGAAATCTTGCAGTATAAACCAAGGATCCCATATCCGGGAAGATTACGAGAAACAAAAATGGACACCCGGTTCCAAAAATTTAAGGAGGCGATGAAGAAACTTTACATCGACCGCTCCTCGATGCTCTCTCAGAGGTACCGGCTTGGGCTAAATACCTCAAAACTCTGTTATCAAGGAAGTACATAACTGAGGAACAAGAAACCGTCAAACTTGCCCAAACCACCTCTGATATCATCCTCAATAAAATGCCAAAGAAGAAGAAGGACCGAGGTTCCTTCGGAATTCAATGCTGCATTGGAAATGCATCAAACAAAAAGGGATTAGCTGACCTAGGGGCCAGCATATCCATTATGCCCTATTCCATGTGCAAACGATTAGGTTTCACTGACTTGCTTCCCACATCAATGACAATTCAGTTAGCTGACTCTACCATCACCGCACCTCTAGGAATTATTGAAGATATTCCAGTTAGGATAGGCAAAGACGCCTATGTCCCGTGTGACTTTGTCATCATGGACATCAAGGAGGATCTGAGATACCCGATAATTTTTGGCAGACCTTTCCTTGCCACAGCTAGGGCGCTTATTGATGTTGAAGCTGGCACGATCATTCTAAGACTCGGAAAAGAAGCAATTCAATTTCGAGTTCTCAACAACATGAAAGGCCCCAACATTCAAGAGGAGGTCTTTCTCCTAGACACAATACATCAAATGTTGCAATTAGAAACATCTGAGCCATTGGACGAGTTAGAAATGTTCTAACCAACCCAGAAGTCAAATTCTCTACAAATGAATTGGTTCAACAGTGCCTGCAACACTTAGAGAAGGCCGAAGAAGTACCAACGGCTACCTTTGAAGAAATCAAAGTTGTCACCATTTTAGAAGCAATAGAGCCACCTAAGACTCCTGAGATGAAGACTCTACCCATGGGACTTAAACATGTCTTCTTGGACGAGGAAAAATTATGTCCGGTTATCATCAATTCCACCCTAACAGAAAATTAGGAAGAAAGGTTTCTTGATGAGTTGAAGAAACACAAGAAGGACATAGGGTATAAGATAACTGACCTGATGGGCATAAACCCAGCCTTATGCATGCATATACTACCCATGGTTGAAGAATTTAAGCCATCACGCGAACATCAGAGGAAGCTGAACCCTAATCTTAAAGAAGTGGTTCGCCTTGAAGTCCTCAAATTACTGAAAGCCGGCATAATCTACCCGATCTCAGACTCTCAATGGGTCAGCCCCGTCCAAGTAGTTCCTAAAAAGGGAGGCACCACTGTCGTGCTTAATGACAAAAATGAGTTAGTACCCACTAGGACGGTGACAGGGTGGAGGATGTGTATCGACTATAGGAAATTAAACAAATCCACGCAAAAAGATCACTACCCTCTGCCCTTCCTCGATGAAGTCCTAGAACGCTTAGCCCATCAGAAATACTTCTGCTATCTAGATGGTTATTTTGGGTTCTACCAAATCCCCATACACCAAGAAGACCAAGAGAAAACTACCTTCAGCTGCCCCTTTGGAACCTATGCTTTTAGAAGAATGCCATTCGGGTTGTGTAATGCACCCGCTACATTCCAACGGTGTATGTCTGCCATTTTCGCAGGATTAACAAAATCTATAATGGAGGTATTCATGGATGATTTCTCAGTTTACAGAGACTCTTTCGATAACTGTCTACTCAACCTTGGATGAGTCTTACAACGATGCGAGGAAACGAACCTCATTCTAAATTGGAAAAAATGCCATTTTATGGTAACTGAAGGTGTCGTCCTCGGACACAGAGTAAGTGACTAAGGGATTGAGGTGGACAAGGCAAAAATTGATGTTATCTCAAAATTGTCACCACCAAAAGATATAAAAGGACTACGAGCTTTCTTGGGTCATGCTGGGTTTTACAGAAGATTTATCAAAGATTTCTAAAAAATAGCAAAACCCATGACCCAACTCCTGACCAAAGACACTGAGTTCATTTTTAACCAAGAATGCTTGCAAAGTTTCTCAACTCTCAAAAATGATTTAATTTCTGCACCTATACTGAGAGCCCCAGATTGGTCGCTACCATTTGAAATCATGTGCGACGCCAGCGATTACGCCATAGGGGCCGTATTAGGACAACAGATAGACAAGAAACCTTACGTAATTTACTATGCATCTAAAACACTCGATGAAGCACAGAAGAACTACACTACTACAGAGAAGGAGTTCCTGGCTGTCATCTACACGTTTGAGAAATTCCGTTCCTATTTAATTGGATCCAAGGTCATTGTCTACACTGACCACTCCGCCATACGATATCTAATTCAGAAGCAAGATGCAAAACCCAGACTTATCCGCTGGGTGTTGATGCTTCAGGAATTCGATTTGGAAACTAAAGACAAAAGCAGAGTAGAAAACATCGTAGCCGACCATCTCAGTCATATTGAAGTTGAAGATGAAGATAAAGTCCCTATCCAATACTCTCTTCCAGATGACCAACTAATGAAGGTTACCCATGGATTCCCTTGGTATGTGGACATTGTCAATTATCTAGCTACAGGAATCATTCACCCCTCCGCTTCCTACCACGACAAAAGGAAATTCCTCCATGATGTCAAGCAATACTATTGGGACGAACCTTACCTCTTTCGACTATGCGTAGACGGACTCTTCTTCCGCTGCCTACCTGAGGAAGAAATCACTCCTGTCCTAGAACATTGTCACTCCGGCCCCACTGGAGGACATATGAGTTCGAAAAAGACAGCCATGAAAATCTTACAATCGGTTTTCTTTTGGCCAACAATGGAAAAAGATTCCCATGATTTTGTCAAATCATGCAACAAGTGTCAACTCTCCGGTGGTATAACAAAAAGAAACGAAATGCCTCTCACCATGTGGCAAGAGATCGAGATTTTCGATGTCTGGGGGATAGACTATATGGGTCCTTTCCCCTCTTCATATGGATACTCTTACATACTGGTCGCTTTGGACTATGTCTCAAAATGGGTAGAAGCTATACCTGCAATTTCCAACGACTCCAAACCAGTCATAAAGATGTTCAAAGATATCATTTTTCCCAGATTTGGAGTTCCCCAAACTGTCATATCTGATGGTGGAACCCATTTTCTAGAGCGAAGCTTTGAAGCTCTCTTAAAGAAATACGGAGTCAATCATAAAGTTGCCATGCCTTACCATCCACAAACGAGTGGACAGGTTGAAGTTTCAAACAGACAATTAAAAGCAATTTTAGAGAAAATCGTAAATAGACACCGCACTGACTGGTCCACCAAGCTCCCCGATGCCCTTTGGGCTTACCGAACAGCTTATAAAACTCCAATCGGGACAACCCCGTTCCGTTTGGTATACGGGAAGTCATGCTAACTTCCAGTGGAACTGGAGCATAAGTATTGGTGGGCCATTAAACAACTGAATTTCAATTTCAACAGTGCCGGAGAAAGCAGACAACTCCAACTACAAGAGCTAGAGGAGCTCCGAATGACCGTGTATCAAAGTGCCAGGATTTATAAAGAACAAACCAAGATGTAGCACGATGGTCATCTAAAAAGAAAAGACATCGACACCAGAGATAAAGTCCTTCTTTTCAACTCCAAGCTCAAATTGTTCCCCGGAAAACTCCGCACAAAGTGGTCCGGGCCTTTCACCATCAAACATATATACCCAACTAGAGCTGTCATAATTGTTGACGACAATGGGGGAGAAAGGACAGTCAACGACCATCGATTGAAAAAGTACTACACTCCAGCAGATAAAATGCCGAGACAAACTACTGAGATCAGAGATGCCACAACATCATCATAACAACATCAAAACCTCGTCGAGCCAACGACGTAAAACCCATGCGCTACTTGGGAGGCAACCCAAGATCTGAGTACCATCGTTTTTCTTTTGTCTTTATCTTCTGTTCTTTTAAGTTACCTTAGGTTTATCTTTTGAAAATATAAAAATTCACATAACCAAAACAAACATAAAAATATAAAAATCAAAATACCCTTAACCCTCTCAAACAGTCTCGAAACCATTTGGAGCCAAACGGTCTTGAAACTGTTTGGATCCAAACGGTCTTGAAACCGTTTGGAGTTCAAACAGTCGCTAATCCATTTGACCTAAGGGTTTTGCAAGGTCAACCTCCTGAATCCTATAAATATAGCCCTAGCCCCCTCTTTCTTCTTCTTCTTTCTTTCGACTCCCGAGCTTTCTAAAACCTTTGCGCGAGCACTATTCCATCGCCTCTATCTTCCTGTTCCCACACAGCTCGTGTTCCCTCCACCACCTTCGATCCAGTTTCCGTACTTCTTCACGGCGACCTCACCACTGTGCCACCACCTTTCGCTTTGCCGTCGTCGTCTTCCTCACCCTCTACAAAAAGGTAGTCGCGCCATCTTCGCCGATGCCTGTTTTACTGTCGATGCTACCTGCTCGACCGCACCTTGGGCCTTTTTCGCCTCCGCTATCGTCTTTCCCACCATCGACATCTTCGGCGCCGCCGCGGCATTCCCCATTCTATCTCCGCCGTCTTTGCTTTCACCATGAGGTCTGCCTCTCTACCGTCCGCAACACCCCCGACGTTTCACCTTCCAAACGGTTTCCAAACCATTTGGGACCAAACGGTCTTGAAACTGTTTGGGACCAAACGGTCTTGAAACCGTTTGAGACTAAAACGGTCCTGAAACCGTTTGGAACCAAACAATCTTCAAAACCGTTTAGTCTTTTTAAGCACCGCTTTCTTTTAATGAAAATATATAAAAACTCATACATAATCAATTTTTATGCTAACACATGACTTTCTATTTTCAGAAATGGCTTCTCCAGCAAAATAACCAACTGAAACTGCTGACAACCCTCACTAGACACAAGAGGAACTGATAGAAGACCGAGCCAAGCTCCAACAAATTATCGACAACTACAAAAAGACTGGGAAGGCCCCACCAAATGTCAAAATCATGGCGGTTCTGTGCGAAATCGACCGCATCAACAAATGCCTAGCCGAGGCACCTGAAGAAGAAGTGGAAGAAATTTCTTCCGATGATGATGAAGGCTCAGAATATGAGCCGACTCCTGAGGTGGAATCCCCCACCACAAAGAGAAAAGGGAAAAGGATGGCCCAGGAAGCCACCACAACTCAGCAACCAAAGAAGTGGGCAAGGAAGCAGGTTCATCCTGCCACTGCAAGGGAGCAAACCCTGGCAGGAAACATTCCACCAACCACCACCTCCGCTGTTGCTCCCGCCATAATCACTGTCCCTTCCTTCCCTCCCATCACCACTACAACACCACCACCACAAAACCTCTACATACACACCCTTCCCTCCATTGATAAAACCCTAAAACCTACAAAGTACGTATGCTCCAGCGTACTGCTCAAGATGGGGATCTACGACAGAATCCTCACTACTGCTCAAGATGGGGATCTACGAAAGAATCCTCACAATGCTCGACAACGCCAATTTATCCAGACTCTATTTCATCCCTGAAATCTCATATGTCAATCCCACCACAAAATTCTTTACCCATCTTACCAAAGAGATGGTGGACATTGCGCACAGAGCAAGGGATGGGGGTGACCGCCGACTGGTCACCAAGCTTTTTGGCAATGACATTGTGATCATAGAAAATCTCCTAAACGAAATCTTCATCGACAATCCTGATCAGCTCAAAAAACCTGCAGTCGCAGGAACGAACATCTACCCTTTCAATAAACATACCTTCTGGAAATCACTAATAGGGATCCCCAGTTACGAGGCAAAGACATGAAAAGCCTCCAATATTCAATCAGGGTTCGTGCAAACGCTTCACAAAATCATTACCAGTGCGCTGTTCCCCAGATCAGAGGGAGGAAATGTTATTGCAGCCGACCTCTTAATCCTATGGTCTATCTTACATGAAAAGCCGGTCAACATCAGACGACATTTGATACAAAAATTCTCCACCTACACCATAGGAAAAGAAATCTGTATGGGAGGGCACATAACCTCCATTATTAAATACCTCAAAATGGATAGATTACTCCTTCGCTGCACGGAGATCAAGGGAGACATCCTAACAAACGAACAAACCTTGAAGAACTCCTACATTATCAAGGAGAAGGATGCAAAACTATATTACATCTTCTACCCAACAGTCCGATCTTCCAGAATCATGTTACCACTTTCGGAGCTAGCAGACTACGACAAAGACAAATTTCTCTTCACTGATGAAGAGATTACCAAACTCTTAGCTCCAATCAAAGCACAAACTAAGCCAACCTAAGAAGGACAAACAGAACTCAGCATCACCACCCCGACAGCTAAGTTGACAAAAATTCCTGTGAAACGACCCTCTATAAGACTTTCACAGAAACAACAGCTGTCGGGGACACCAACATCTAAACCGCATCCAGAAATAGAAACCCCCCTCCCTGATGAACAATTCACCACCTCATCTCTAGACTCCTTCATTATGAGTCTAACCGCTGAGCTTACCACCACTACTTCACCACCCTCCACCTTTCCACAATCCACCACTCTTCCATCTTTCTCCACCCCTACGCCCGACTTCACCACCTTCACCTCCATCCCCGCAGTCTTTTCCCCACCACTATCAATCCCACCATTTTCACCAGCAACATCACCACCTTTCCCATCCACCACCACCCCAACACCGTTGGTGACACCATCTAGCGTCACCACGCATTTCGCCGCACCATCAACATTATCTCTTTTGCAGGACACTACATCCTTCCCATCCAGACCCCAACCATCCCACCCTTCCATATCTGGGGTCCCCGTAACAAATGTCGGTGAGGAATTTAGACGTCAATTTGACACCATCCGAAACCTCGTCACCGACCCCTCTAACATTTTGAATTCCATTTTTTCTTGTATGCAGGGACTATCTAAGCAGGTAGCCAAGATCGATGAGAAGAACTGTGCCTTGCCAAGCATACTCCAAGGTTTTCAGCAACGACAAGATGTAGTGGCTAGGCAAGTTGATCACATCGACAACCACTTCAACAACTTGCCCGAGCTAATCCTTGGGGTAAAAAGCCAGCAAGAAGCGATGGCCAAGCAAGTCGATGAGATATCTACGAAGACTCAAACTCTGCCTGAGACTCTCCGCGAGCTCAAGCAGCAACAATCAGCTCTTAGCACGCGCTTGGATGACATCAACAACACTCTCACACAACTCAACAATCGCCAAGAGGAGTCAACAAACAATGAAATCCAACAATTACGAGCTTTAGTAACAGATCTTACAGTGCGACTCCTCTCTGCCGAGGGCCGATACAAAGATATCAAAGAAACACACGACACACTGCTCGAAACGCACGAGCATGTGCAAGTGGCGTTTGACGAGTTACATGCCATTCATCGGTAGTGCAAACAGAAAGCACACAAGAAGCCAGCAGATAAAGCAACAACTGACAAAGAAGGCGATGATGAAGATGACTCTGATTCCTCAGCCGATTCTAACGACGATACCACCTCCTCAGATGACAAATCTGATGACCCAGACAATGTTGGGGAGGGCCCAAGCCAAGGAGCTGAACCATCTCAGAAAGGATCTGACAGAGCCCACCAAGAAGGTGGGCATCACACCAAGTCCCCCACCCACAACGAAAATGTAAATATATCATATGGAGACCAATTCCTTGATTATTCTGCTTTGGGATCCATAGGGGAGTCTGCAAAAGATGCGGCTTTTGCTGAGTTCCACCAATGTATCTTAGGAACCAGCACAAACACACCAGCAATCGCCCCTCAACCTTTCTCTGCACTTGACCAATCAGTGCCCTTTCCTCCAGAACAGGAAGATTCAGAATGAGTACGTTTAGATACTGACGAAGAACTCGATTCTGCTTCCGACTCAGATGAAGACATGCAAGTTTTTTTAGAAGATCTGGAGCAAACCTCTTCTCCCCCTCCACAGGAGCTTCCCCCGCCACCACCTCTGCTGCATAAGATGCATGATCTAGATATGACATCCATCTCAACACTAGATGCTCAGGACATCTTCATCCTGAACACTATTGTCGAAGATGCCAAAGAGGGGGGCGACATCATCTACCACAACACAAAGACTAAGTGCAAGTTAACACGCAAAGACTTCTGCAACATCTTGCGACCACGGTCAACGATGTCAATGGCAATCTTCCGTGTCTTACTTGCCAACTGCATAGAAGTCTACATAAGCTCAAAGAGGCAGCAGCCAGTGTTTAATGCCTCACCGGCTCTATCCATAGGATTGTTATACAAAGAAATACGAGCCAAGTCAATAGAGCGGCTGCATGCCGGCCTAGCACGGAGGGCACGATATCTTACAGTGCCATTCCAAGTGTCCGATCACTGGCTGTTTATGATTGTGGATACCGAGGCTCGTGACGCCAAGGTGTACAATTTTTGCACCGCTGAGCTGCCAGCCGGAACAATAAATTTTGTCGGAGAAGGAGCAGGAGAAGCACGATGTATACCCTTCCGTCTCCTTAAGATAATTTGGGCTGCATGCCCATCACTCCGCAGGACTGGAGCCAACCATGGTTCCAAATAATAAACTCGCAACTCCAAACCACTGAAGGCTCTGGGGATTGCGCCTTTTGTACTACCCGTCACATTCAAGCGCTAAACCAAGAAATCCCCTTCAATGAGCTAGCCACTGAAGATTTTCACCCCTTGCGAGGACGTTATGCCATGGAGCTTATTTGTGATAGACGGTTCTTCAAGGACCCGACAATGGCACCAGATGACGTCCCTCGTTACCTCTTTTCAGCAATTCAACGTCCACAAAGGCGACCTTTCAGACAAACCTTAAAGGAATTAGAAAAAAACAAACAACCAACCATAGTCCCCGCGCAAAGAAAATGGGACCCTTCCCAATTTGATCTGGCACAGGATAAAGGGGACATAGATCTTTTTTCAGGCGCAACCATCAGGAGATCCTCATCACAAATGGTGCCCCTATCTGCCATAGAACCAACTTTCCCAGACTTCGACCTCAGTGCCTGCAAAATTCGTTCGGACAATGAACTTTGTCTCATCATGTCAAGGCTTTACGCCGAGAAGGATGACCTCATTTTCATGTCCGGTGACATTTTGGTCATGGAAGATGCATTACAAGAAACTGTACAATTCAAGGGGTCTCTATCCGTGAGCTTGATGGTTGCCTACCAGTTTCTCCTTGGACGGAATCACCCCAAAACTTATATGGCATCTGCTTATATGAAGGACGATCTCCTAAAGCTAAAGAACTTTGGAACAACTGAAGCGCTTATCTCCTTTCTACAACATACAACACTGAAGTTTATAATGCTCCCCTTCCTTCACCATGAGCACTGGCTGCTTCTGGCAACAAACCTACACGAAGGAACAACTATCATCTACAACAGTTCCGACAGCCAGTTCAACCCAAAGCAGAAGAAATATGTAGTGACACCAAAGACGCCCACAGAGGAAGTGGCGAAGGAGTGTGCGGACAGATTAATCGATGTTCTAAGTCAGCACACAAGGGCATATGGCAAAGAACACTTTCATCGCCCATCTTTTAACCTCAAATGCCCCCAATAAATTCAGGAATCAAATGACTGCGGCTTCCACGTCCTCTACTGGATGTATACAATCATGACCCTTCAAAAACCAGTAGAGGATATGACAGATGTAGATTACCATGCCTTACGTGGAAAGTTTGCTGCCAACCTCCTTTGCACACATGGCGCAAATAAAGGACTAACGGATGCCTGATGCCCTTGTCCTTGAACTTCTCAACCTATCTCTTTGACACTCTGAGGACAGATGTAGTGATAAGTTAGGGGGGGGGAGTACACTGGACAAGGGTGAGGTATCAATTCTAAATCCTTCCCTTTCTATCTTCTTTTTCAATTCCATATAAATTTTTTTAGTTTTCTTTGCACATACTTAGTTTTTGCTTTAATTTCTTTCCTGATAATAAAACCTACTGGGAATAGAGTCATCCCCAGCTAACTTTAGAATCCAATAGCCCTCAAGAGCAATAACAAGAATAGCACATAGACATGCAATGGCGAGTTAATAAATCATTTTCACTCAATTTTCATGCTTTTGTTTCAATTCTATATCTGACTCTCCACAGGACAACATCAGGGCTGCAATAAGCCAAAACAATCTCAAGGACGAGAGGGACATCAGGTGACATCCAAATCATGAAGCCTTGCAAGTGGACCACTAGTAGAAACCAAATAAGTGCATGTCGAACAACTCTAACAACAATTTTCTTCTCTCCAAATAAAGAGGCTTGGCCGCCCAAATCAAAATCCCTAAATATCCAAATCCCAAGCCTGTGAGTTTACGAATAAAATCCAGAGTGTTGAATAAAACCATGAGAGTTGTGCCATAAATAAGGATCTATATGAAGAACCAACAAAGGTCTCGCCCGACCGGTACATCCAGCTGCCCTCACAAAGGCAGATGTGTCGTGCCCGATAGTGAAACCCTAAGGTATCTAAATATATGAAAGGATGATAAAGGACTTGCCCAACCGGTACATTCAGCTTCCCTCAAGAAGGCAGATGTATCGTACACGGTAGTGAGATCCTAAAAGCATAGACAACCCCTCCCCCACTTGAAGGGGGAGTTACACACTAAGCCTTTAGCCAACCTTCATACCCACTCTAGTTTTCGGTAGGATTTTCAGAGGAGTATAAAACTGATTAGAGTCAACGACATGCACCGAATAAAGAAAAAAGTGGTCCCTATGCGGGCTAAGATATGGAAGAAACCTGAGATCCAATCAACTCTCAATACCTGAAAGAGTTAAGGCAAAAATCTCTGATATAACCTTAAGAGATCTCAGGTTTAGAATTGAAGCAAGAGTATGGAAATCTTAACTGAATAAAATCACCTCGCCATTACATGCCCCAACTCTATCTAACTTGAGGACAAGCTAGACTCTAAGTTAGGGGGGGTGATAACCTCCAATTTTGTGATGTTATCTTAGTAATATTCTTCAGTTTTCCACACTTTTTCTCAGATAAAGTAGACAAAATCTCTAACTATTCTCTTTTATTGCAAACATACTGCTAGATTAACTTTTATCCCTTTTACTTACAGAAAAAGACACAAAAAATCACAAAAGACTCAAGCGGTCCTAAGATCGCATGGAGTCATACAATCTCAAGACCGCATGGAGTCAACCGGTCTCAAGACCGCATGAAGCCAACCGGTCTCAAGACCGCATGAAGCCAACCGGTCTCAAGACCACATGAAGCCAACCGGTCCCAAGACTGCATGAAGCCAACCGGTCCCAAGACCGCATGGACTCACACGGTCCCAAGACCGCATGAAGCCAACCGGTCTCAAGACCGCATGAAGCCAAACAATCTCAAAACCGCATGAAGCGAAACGGTCTCTAGACCGCATGGAGACATACGATCTCAAGACCGCATGGAGTCATATGATCTCAAGACTGCATGGAGTCCAAACGGTCTCGGGGTCCAAACGGTCTTGGGGTCCAAATGGTTTCAGAGTCCAAACGGTTTTCAAGACCGTTTGGACCCAAAACTGTCCAAACCGTTTGGACTTCACTTAAGGCCTATAAATAAGACCCAAGGGGTCCCCCTGAAAGGATCAAGTTTCAGATGCCCAGAGGCTGCCTCTCCTACTCCAGAGCTATTTCATCCTCCATCCTCCGCCCAAAGGCTGCCGGTATGAGATCCACGCTCCATTCCCAAGCTGCTTTCTCTCTCATCGCCAAAGAAGGTGGGAAGGGGAGTCCTCATCATCGAGCAACATGTGAAGTGTGAAGATCATCCTTCTCTCTCATTCCAAGGGGTTGACTTTCCTCTCTCCTTCATGGGGATGACGTTCTATCTCTCTCTTCTCACCTCCTTCTTTGTCCTTGTTATGAGTGAGTAGTCTCATTTAACTAGGGTGCGGGGAGTAGCCCCACTACCCATGTTTCATATCATGTAATGTAATCCATAGTTTGCAATAGAGATATACTTTCTTCTCAGTTCGACATCAATCGTTTAATGAATGCTTGTTGCTTGATCACCAACTTGTGTTATCTTTTATCTTTTAGTATGAATTGTCTATGTTTGTACTATTAGATTCGAAACTCGATTGTATGTTGGTTCTTGGTGCATGTATCCACCATGCATCTGTTTCGATATCTAGGAGTGCTTTCCAAGAAGTGAAGTAAACTCACTTACATCGTTGCACTTTCATACTATGAAATGGAATCAGTTGACGTATGAAAGTACAACCTTGATAAGTCGAGGAACACACTTTGCGGAGGGAATGTTGTAAAGTAAGTGACCATTCCTATAAGGATGGTTGGCGTTACAACATTCCCACACTCCTCGTAGTTAGTTCTCCGAAAGGAAGCTAAGTATACAAAGATACTAATTGATCTAGCTCTTATTGTAGGTTATGCTTTTATGATTGCATGTTTTGATCCATGCGTAGTGGTGGTGAAAACCAATCACATCCTAGTGATTCCTTATCATTGTTAACAACCTAAGTTTACTTTCTTGCTTTTACTTTACTTGCATATAGTTTAAAACAACCGAATCAAATCCTTGGACTAAATATCAACTATTAAGGAGTTAAGTGAAATTCTTACATTTTCCATCTTGTTGTTGCCAACAAGACCGTTGTCCTATGGATTCGACCCTTAACTATACTGCGATTAGACTTCCACGTGTCTTAGCACACGTGGGTGGAGTTTTAACCTAGTATAAGCAAGGCTAAACCTAAAGACTTACCATCTTTAGGATTTTTAGTGGTGCACGCAATTCCACGCGAGTGGAAGCTCCATCACTCTATTTGACATATTATGACGAGTCCATCCTTAATTTCATAATTAAAGATATAATTAAGCTTGTGGACCCATTGGAATGGGTCATGTGCCATGTAATTTGTCTAATTAGACTAATTAAGGTTTACACATGGGTCCTTGATAT
The DNA here is from genome assembly GCA_963693085.1 of Alisma plantago-aquatica. Classification (NCBI taxonomy): domain Eukaryota; kingdom Viridiplantae; phylum Streptophyta; class Magnoliopsida; order Alismatales; family Alismataceae; genus Alisma; species Alisma plantago-aquatica. Next base: position 1,277,562,147 of record OY856409.1, on the reverse strand, counting down.
GCAAAATGAGAATTAGGTATATATTTTGTGATCATAATAAATATTATTGATCGTATTAGTATATTGATTATGGAAGAAAATGCATAAGATTCCAAGGGCCTAGGTAATTAAGGAAATAATTATCTACTTATTCCTTGGAAACCAAGTTTTATATGATTATTGAATGGGTTAGGGCTTTATCTTATGACCAATGATGGATAATATATACTGAAGGATTTTCCCAAAACTTGAAATAAATTAGAGTAACAATGTGGTCTAGATAATTAATTATCTATTTCGGGTTTTATCAAAAAGCAAGATAAAAGTTTAGTTGAGGATAGAGACAGACCCATGGAGGACTTCAGATCCAGGTGTTTTCAATAAGAGGGGTTTGACTCAGTTGCCCAGACTCAGATGGAGTCCCGTGTGAAAGACCTCCCTCCATTCTCAGTCTCTCTCTTCACCTACAGCCAACCTTGACCAAATAATGGTCTCAATTATTTTAATAGAGGAATTTGTACTCGCAACCCTATTTTTAGCACTATTGTGAATAATAGAAGACATCCAAAAATTAGGATAAAGTAATCATTTCACCAGGTTTACTTATCCCTGAACTTGTGAGTTTGCAACCTATATAAGAGTGTATAAACCACTGGGGTTCATGCTATGGAAGCTGAACACTACAATATATTTCTTCTTCCTTGCCTCATACTCCCCTCAATCAAATTTGCTGTGACAAGATCAAAACCAAGATAATTTCCACCATTGCAATACCATCCATTTCACGATTTTCAAAGAAACAACCATGATTGCCACAAGATATGGTGAACCTTGGGGGTGGGGAACGTTTGTGAAGCCAGAGGACCTGGGAAGAATCTCGAGTTGGATCAACTTATGGTGAGTCTGTAAAACAATTCATACGTATTTACCATCCTTAATGGCCTATTGGTATATGATATAGCTCCATGCCACATTTAAAATGTTTATTCACTAGCTTCAAAACACCTTTGTCTCCATCCCTAGTTACTCACCCCACATCCTTACCCTAATGCTCTATGGTCCTAGTGTGTCATTGGATTTCGATAGAAAGTACAACCATCTCAAGCCACGTCGAGGGGCTTGTTGAGTTTGGTTGAGCCAAACAAAGGGTTTTTGAAACTAGAGCCTATAGCCAGATCTAGATGACCTAGTAGTTGATTGCTTTAGTCTACGTGAAGAAGCTCACTGAGGGAGAAAGATCACTGCTGAGAGTTTACCTCCCTTCCCTCAAGACTGTGTGACATCCCCCTGACAAAATTAGGGAATTAAATTTCTTTTTCCCAGATCAAGGGCTAGCCATGTTGGAAGGACTTACATGATGTGGTGTATGCCCATTAGTTGGGTGCGATACCCACATGGCTAATAGGACAATTCCTTAAATTTTGATATGGCATTTTATGACCAGCCTATTAATAATTAATTTGGATATGATTCTAGAAATTAAGAGTAGATTCAATGGTAGTCATATTATATACCAAAGTGCTTAGAATAATGTATAGATCATGAATAAAGTATGTTTGATTCCCAAATATGATCCTAGTTTCAAAAGCATAGTTAAGGTATGAATATGATCTGTCACATTCATACAAACTTTATGTATGATGAATATGGTGATGAATTCATAGACTATATTTATCTTGTGATATTACCTGATATTTTTAAATATAGTGAGATCCCAAATGATGACGATGGTGTATAACTAGGGTTTATAAAGTTGATATTATATATATATATATATAAATATATATATGTGGGTGTGTGTAAGGAATTAGGATGTTGAAAGTGATGTTTATAACGTTTTATGATATTAACCCACATGATGTAATCTAAGGGTTCATAATGGTATGATATACTGAGTTTGAGAATCAGGGTTACACCCTGCTAGTTAATTCGGGTTCCTAACCCTTGGAAATCATGTTGTGATGGAATTAAGGTATGATGCCCTTGTTCCTAATCCAAACTCCAAGATGACCATAACCCCAATTTAGGACCTAAGTTAGGCCTAATTAGTACCTTATGAATGTATGATGACACTTTAGGGTTATACATACATGCCAACTAAATGCTTATTTGCTTGGATGTGATATGATTGATTGGATTGTATCCTAAACGTACTTGGAGTACACTACATGGATTCTGCATGAAAAAGGTACAAAGTTATTTTTTAGTATATGCATATATCAAATTATGAATATTTTTGGTAATTTCTCCATGTTTTATGAATGAAATTATTTGGTTGTTATTTAATTATAGTTTAGTTATAATTCACTCGATATATCACATAATGACACATTTGATATTTCTAACCTAGGGTGACATGTATCGAGGAGTAATACACATAACTCCAAGGATGGATAGTGAATACACCTAATATAGCATACCAAGATGGGTAATAAAAATTCATACGGACAATTATTTGATTGTTAACACTATATGTTGTGATTATATATGTACACTTTTGTATGTACCCACATACACAATATATCAATATACTGATATGTGCTTTTGTTTGTAAGTGTTTTAGTTAACAAGATTGAAGATATGGAAAACTAGATGTATGCATCAAAGAAAAATAAGTTAAGTCACAAGGAGGATTAGTTAGTTATTTTTCTGATTACTTCTTCTCATGTATATGATAGTTTCCTTTAGAAATTCATGTATCTCCTTAGAGGAGTATGTTTTAAAAAGTTGTATGAAATTCAAGTTCAATTAATGGAAATTGTTGATTATTATTTATTACTTTCTAAACCTAGATTCAAGAAGTTTACATAATAGCTCTCGACTTTGAGGTCCACCTTAATTGGGTAATACATAAATTGGGGGTCACTACAAGTACCTGTTGGGTTTTAGGGGAGGCAGAGAAGGCAGCGGAAACAAAAATTTTCCTCCCCAAACCCAGAACAAGGAAATGTGTCAACGTCTATACAATAGGAAAGGGATGGTTTGTGGAATTATACCTTGTCCCGAGGCTTGCTCTACGACAATACCTCACGCCTTGTGCGGTCTTCACCTCTAGTCTTGGATGGTGTCTGTGCAACTCCTGGTCGCACCGAGACTGACAGGATTGAAGGCTGTCCTCCTAGCGGCAGAAACCTCCCGCCTCTGAAGTAGTCCACACGGACCACCTGGAACTCCAATCTCCTTGTCCCATAAGGAATTGGAAGGAGTCGCACCCTCCTATCAGCGTACTAGTCGCCAACACACTCTCCTACCACCAGTCGCAACTGTAGTTGTCTTTCCCTTGCTGTGCCTCCCTTATCGAGTAGCACTTGCTCGGGCTCTCTCTCGATTACCAAAACCAGAGAGAACGACAACTTTGCAGAGCAACTGGTTTGCACTGAGTTGTACTCTGAGAAGCCCCCAATACCCCTATATATAAGAGTGTCATGGGATAGGGTTCTCCATCCCGGGCAATATGGGACTAAACCAGGAGTAGAAGGGTTCGATATTTTCCACAAAAAAAACAACCAACTCGCAACCTGAACCGATCGTTTCACAACTAAAATGGTCGGTTGGGGACCTGAGCCGGTCGGTTGACACCTCAACCGATCAGTTGGGACCCATGAGCCGATCAGTTCACTACTGAACCGGTCGGTTCGTGGTCCTGATTAGTTCTCGATTGACTTTCCTTCTTTTGTTTCTAATTGGTATTGAATACCAATCCTTTTTCAATCAAATTGGGCAAGTGAAACGAAAGGAAAATTCTCACCAATCCTACTTTCCCAACTTGCTCGGTTGCATCAGTTGAATCGATCGTTTCAACACTTGAAGCGATTGTTTCACCCTGTCCTTGAGCCGATCGACTCATAACCTGAGCCGATCAGTTCACCAAGCTGAGTCGATCGGTTCATCACATGAGCCGATCGGTTGGGAATGCAGATTGTGCAGAAATAGTCAATTGTAGTTTCAATCAATCCGATACTCTAATCAATCTGTCCAACACCTTGAACACTATGATTTTGAGCTATCAATTAATTGAGTGTTTAATTGAACTACTAAACTCCTTTAATAATCAATCTAAACATTGTTTGTGGACAAACTCCTCTTCCAGGTTAAATCCTATGTGTGTGACCTTACAGGTCCATTTTCACGTTGGCAGTGAAAGTCCATAACACTTATGACTTCACAAGCAAAGAGCGGTGCCTAGTCACACATCAGTGCTACCCAAGTGAAATAGAAAGTTGGAGAACAACTTTCAATCCTACAATCCGTGAATGGTGTTACAGTGAATGTACAATTCCTTTGTCACTGATATCCCGAATGAACTCGAGGCATGGAACAGTCATCCTGTCAACGTTCATTCATTTTCTTGATCGCAGAGTAGATTGGAAGAGATATGTATGCCATCAATATCACATACTGATTCACACATGCATGCACACACCTATTTCAATCCTACTCATCAAGTGGCCTTGGATATCATACTCCCTCAGGAGGGACAAATCCCATATCTATCACTCACCCCTCAAAAGCCCCATGTGTCAAAGTCACCCAATCATCACCTTTATAACAACCCATGTTTCAGGACTGCGTTTGATGATGTTAAAGTGTGCCCAACGACATGTGTTGAGTGTAGTGATTTCAGGTCAAAGAATCACACTCACCACCATCACTGTGAGTACTGACTGTGACTACCATGTCATGGTTCCATGTGTCAAACTCACGGTGGGTCTATCCGGTACACTTGTTCTCTAACAAGTACCTATGTGTTTGGTTTGATATCTCTATATCATGACTAATGAGATTCTGTCATCAACCAACACCACAATCCAGTCTTGTGTGTCATTACTATCTATCTACCTTCCACAATGACATCTGACTAGGGACATAACAAGAATGTACAAACTCTTATCATCCGTATAATCTCATCGTTCATGTCCTCAACCTGAAAGCATACGTCATTGAGTACTATCATTCTCTACACATTCAATCTATTCTATCACTATCTCATATGACTGAACCAGAAAGAATTGGAAGCTTGCCTTTGATGTTTATCAAATCAATCTTAATGTATCCCACCAATCATCCCATGTTTGTCTCTCAGGGCATACATACCAACAGACTCCCACTTGCACTGCGAGCCAATCACCCTTGAATCATATTCATAGTGATTTTCAAACATGTCCCACATGTTACTGTGCTCTAGTGCGAACATAGTGAGTTATGGCAACACCTTGCCATAGTCAGTATAAATTGCATGTCTCACATCTCTTCACTGTACGTCACACGTATGAGATGGAGCTGCCGTAATATGCAATCCAGTATTCCTTTTCTAACCTTTAGCCACATTGCATGATCAAGGATTCCATACTTGTCATCAATGAGCGGAATATCTATAAGTTCATCTCATGAACTTCCAGATCCATATAGTATCCACTGCTGTTCTCTAACACATAGATACTCGGCATTTCCTTTTAAATGGTTTTATTGGAACGTTTCCAATTATCAACAAACTTTCACTTTATATATCCCATATATATTTTGCGATTAATTTTCTATCCTTTTCAGAAGTTCGCATCAATGTAACTCTTTACATTGAAATCTTCCTTATCACCATAGAACTAGTACTTCTCAAGTACTTTTCAAGTTCTCATGGTATTCCAGTAACCCTTACTGGAATTAGACAGACATCCACTCGTCATGTCTCACATACGAGTTATCAGGATGAGCACATCATATTGCCATGTCCTACATACAAGATGATGAATGCATTTTGTTCTTGCCATGTTGATACATGCAAGATAATGGGACAATTACCTACATGATAGATCCATATCTATTCTTAGTGTTCCCATTCTTCATAAGAATTGGACACTTGGCCTTGGGATACTAACTCCGTGTAACATGGACAAGTTTTCTCCCACTAAATCTGTGCATACTGAACCCTTCAGTACAGATTGCCAATGTATGCTTTCTCTTTTTAGGTCAAGAGGTTTTTCGAGAACTATCTCTATAGATCTCTATTCCTATCACATAGGAAACATCTCTATCTTCCTTAAAGATAATTTCCACTACTGGATTTCCATTCTAGAACATTTCCATTTCACATCAACATGTGGAATGTGAATACGCTCCCACTAAATCACAGATCCCTTCTTTATCTTTGACATATCAGTCAAACCCTTTGACTATATCATCAAAGTAAAGATCCAATTCTAAGTTGCTTTTACTCAATCAATCACATTGATTAGTCCATTGTAACTTATATACTTCATTTGCATTAGTGGATTCATAAACCTTATAGGTTGTGTCACGTACACATCCTTGTTTTATTTCTCATAGGAATGCGGTTTTAGTATCCATATGCCAAATGTCCCAGTCATTAAGTTGCAATCAACAAGCATCATCCTTCTCAAAATGTTATCCATGTGTCTTAATGCTTAAGACTTATTTGCACTTATGGATTTCCATCCAATGGGTGCTACCATTAAGGTCATACCTTATGGTTCACATGGAAGTCATTTAGGATGTAATGGTCATATACCATAACTCAAAATCTGGTTACTCATATTCATATGGATAGTTGACTCATCACATGAACGACTCATCACATAGATAATTGAGGTGTATCTGTCAAGGATATAAGAACTCATAACTCCTTGTGATTCTTATTGTCCTTTATTAGTGTGGGGTATTCTTTTAAGAAGAATTCAGTTATTTGATAATCATTCTCTAACTCCTTAGAGTATGATTCCTTCTTTATTTAGACATCACCATGCCTTAATCATGAGTTCACTATGATACACTATCATAATCACTCATAAGGATCTCAAACATTTGGTCCAAGTATTGATATCATCAAGAATTAACACTTTACCAAATTTTCACTTCATCTATGATAATCTTGAACACTTCAAGATATTCATATTGGTATTTGAAGTATCATCATGTGTTACAATAGGTATGTAAATACATCACATGTATTATACCTAATAGGACAATCATTCTCCCACTACCATTAGTGAAGATTGATTAATCATGTCCAAGATATTCATGTCTCTTACTGGTTCTCTAACCAAAAGAGTCTAGATTTATCCATCATATGGAAACTAGATATGAATTTCTCATGATTTATGCTAATTTGATTGTTTGAGTTATCTATAACTTTTAGGTATCATTTTATCTTATGCATATCAAATACCACAAGATAAACAAGGCATTGCCACAAAGATCATATCTTTAGAAATTGAAACATCTCTTTATTGATTGCCATCATTGTCATGCAATATGCAAAAATAAAGTGTTTCTATCTATTGGAAAATATGAAATAGAAGTTCATAACTGTATTACATGCCTTTTAGGCTAAAAATAAACTAAAGTACTCCTATCTATGGCGGCAACATTTGCCCCATTTATTGAGTGCTTTTACACTTTACATCTTGATATACCTCAAAAAGTGTTACAAGTTTACTTTAATGACACCTTTAAGTAGATACGTCTGTCGCCTCCTTCTTCTTTTGTTCTTCCAGATAGAGAGGACAATTCCTTTTCCAATGTCCTGGCTTTTGACAATGGTGGCAATTTCCTTTCTTGCTCACGCCTCCCTTGGTCTTGAGAGCTGAAGACGACTTGGGCTCCTGGCTAGCATCAGAACCTTTCTTAGCTTTGCCCTTGCCCTTGGCTTGGACTTTCCTTTCTTGATCGTGATCACCATCACAGACTTAGGCTTGTCCTTCTTCATCTGTATCTCGGCTGTCCTCAACATGCCCAACAACTCTGACAGTGGCCTATCAAAGTTGTTTGTGTTGTAGTTCATCACAAACTGATTGTAGGATTCTGGCAATGATTGCAGTATCACGTCAGTAGCCAACTCTTGGCTCAGTGGAAATCCCAGTCTTGTCAGGTTCTCCACATACCCAATCATCTTGAGTGTGTGAGGACCAATTGGAGCTCCTTCTATCATGACGCACTTGAACAGTGCCCTTGAGACATTGTATCTCTCTTGCCGTGCTTGATCTTCATACATGTTCCTGAGATGCTGAATCATCTCAATGACACCCATGTTCTCATGCTGTCTCCGCAACTCGTGGTTCATCGAGCACAACATCAAGCACTTTGCATCAATGGCATCATCAGAATGCTTCTGGTAAGCATCCCTTTCTGCCTTTGGTGCATTAGGAGCAGGTTCCTCTGGAATTGGAGTATCCATGACATAGAGCTTTCGCTCTCGAGTGAGAACAATTCTCAATGTCCTATACCAATCGTGGAAGTTTGTCCCATTTAGCTTGTCCTTTTCAAGGACCGATCGCAAAGAAAAGTGATTGTTGTTTGTTGTCATTTGTACTACAAAAGGAAAATATGCAATTTTAGTCCAAAACTCATTTTGACTTATTTGATTGATTTGAAAAGTTGACGATATAATTAGGCCTTTAATTAATTATCACTCCCACTATTTTAGTTCAAATTGATAGCCCTCACCATCAATTTGGAAGATTGCAGCGGACAACCTTCTAGTGGGCAAGATCCTAAAATCCTCTAAGTCATGGACCAGCTTGGGTTTTCACCCACAACTTAGATCTCTCAGGTAGGCAACTCTTGCCAATTGCATCATATGCAACTCTTGATGAATGAACATGCACAACACCTTGCCATGAACATTCCTTGCCTTTGGGCTTAGACACTCTAAGAATCACCAGTTAAGTCTAACCCAAAAGCCGACACGGTAAACATGCACCCTGCTTTGGTGGGACCTACATGTCTACCCTTCACACTTCCACAAGATAAATGATGCACCACGCTTTGGCATAACCTACGCTTGGTCGATTGAGTTTTTCATGTGTGCCACTAATGGAAGGCATATAAGACTTAATATTTAATGAGAGATTTGGTTTTTATATACATATACATATCCAATCACCACAATACATAGTATGTATCATATACATGCTATATCCCATAGAAAACATGAAAAACGATAAAAGCGATGATTATTGCCATCCTAATGTGATTCCTCAAGCCAAGAGGAATCACGGTCATCTAGGACTACATCACATGCAACTTGTACAAGATGAACTCTATGCTTTGCCTTCCGAGTAGATCAACTCATCACATGAATGGCCTGCTCGATCTGGTCAGTCGTCTGGGTGCCACCAGCCGATCGGTTGGCTCCTCCAACCGATCGGTTCGCTTGGTCATCGTGCATCTCATCATGGCCACCACCCGCTCATTTCGCTCCTCAAATCAGTCATCAACCGATCGGCTCACTCCTTGAACCGATCATCTGGAACGTCAATTGATCGGTTCACGCCTTGAACCGATCGTCTCAGCTGTCGTCAGGATGTCCTCCGTTCTTTGACATAACAGGAAATAAAATTCTATCCTATTTTACATTGTAAAAAAAAGAAACCTCAAGTTACATTCAAGGGGAGAAAAGGTAGGAAAGAAATCTCGAATTATTTCGAGTTACATCAGGAATAGGAGAAGGAAGATCGGTGCACAGACCGAGATGCAAGAAACCACATACAACCATACAAAGATAGGGTTTATTGGCCATAACCACACTATACATGTAACACCCCTGACCTGGGTTATGAGCTAACCCTAGGTGTTTTGCCTAATTATGAAATTAGATGTTTGTAATTATCCTTTAGTATGTAATTAAAGCTTCTAGAGAACATATGTTTCCATTTCTGTCCCCTATGAACAATGTTGTAGTATTGTTTTGCATACAAGGACCTATGTGCAATTTACCCAATCTGAGGGGTTAACTTGCAAATTACACATGTTTTATGTTCTTTTAATGTTGAGGCAACCTAAGGATGAATATGATGAAGTATAATGGATTTCCCAAGCTTGGGTATCAAGATGCAGCTTATGGAATGATCCTTATGCTTAAAAACCCTAATTTGGAGTAAAATGCAGTTTACCCAAATTATGGGGTGCAACTTGTAAAATACACTTTCTAGAATATCTTTTATGATTTTTTACATCATTTAAAGTTATTATAATGAAGGAGGCACTTCTTTTGAATAATCATATAATAAGGAGTACCTTTGTAATTAAATCACCAAGTTGTAAGTAAGGAGACCCTTATGTATATGTGCACCTTAGTGATAAGTTGACCTTCCTTGCCATTAATTCTTGGTTTTAAAAGGATTTTTACCTTATAAATAAGGAGGAGGGACGTGCCTAAAAGAAAGGAGGGACCTAGTAGAGAAAAGGAGAAACTAGTTGTCCTTATGTTGGAAATGACCCCAAGATATATACATACACCCTTCCTTTGTTTGCAAAGGAACATTTCCTTCACTTCCTTTATTATTCCCTTGCTTGGACAGACTTAGAACAGAGCTCTGGAGAAAGAAGACGACCAAGGAGAAGCTAGGTAAGCTTGGACCATCTTCTAGCTCGAATTCATGGAGGAATTCTTCCTACAAGGTTGGTTCTATGGTTAACTCACTTAGGTTTCTTGTTCTAGCCGATCTTCCCCATCTCTTCCTTGAAGAAACAATCTTGGATGACCTATGGAGCTCAAGACTCCATTAAAGGCTTGAAGCTTGGAAGCTTGGAGCTCCAGGAACCACATTTGAGGCGGGTTTTATAATTCTAAACTCCTAGCTTTATTATGCATATCCTTGTTCTTGCTTTTTAAGCTTAGTTCTTCTTCCCCATCATTCTTTGCACTCTTGCAAGCTTTTTCATGAAGAACAGACCTTGGTTCAAGGTTGAAGATGGAGGGCGTTAATACCTATGTTGGTCCTTATCCAACTTTATCAAATGATCTTATGACCCCCCCTTCTTGACCAACCGTTTGAAGGGCAAACAGGTTCAATAGGTCGGTTTGGCCAAACGGGTTCCAACCCATTTGAGGGCATTGACCAAGCGTTGACCATTTGGGTTTCCTGTTCACAATTATGTAGACTAATGACCCACCTAATTTTAGGGGTTAATTCAAAAGGAATCGTAGGTTGAAGGCCAATCAATTAGGCAATCAAATTAAATTAAGTGCTGATTTTCCAAACTAATCAAATTGAACCTTTTGGGCAAACGGGTTCCAACCCATTTGAATGAGTTGACCAAGAATTGACCGTTTGGGATTCCTGTTCATAATATATTGAATTTCATTTCTCCAAAGAATCATAATTTAATTCATAACCAATTAAGAGTTGAAGGCAGTTCAACACCCTAACCCTAATCGGGTTAAAATTGCTGATTTTCAATATAGATCTTGTTGAGTGTTGGGTTGAAGGACCCAAACGGGTTCAAAACCGTTTGAGGGTTCATCCAAACGATCTCACACTCGTTTAGTGACACCCCAAGACCGTTTGGAGGTCTATGGTTAAAGAAATTTGATGGTTTGAGGGTCCAATCACAAGATGTTGATAAATTGATGAAAAGTGCTGATTTGTAATCTAATTAGGACTCAAACCTTATCAAATCAACTTAATTATTAGTCAAACTTTGGGCAAATGGTCTCCAGACCGTTTGGAGATCATCCAAACGATCTCAAGACCGTTTGGGCCAAGTTTGGGCCCAATTGGAGTTCAATTGATAGGCTCAACCTTGTTTTGATTCACATTGATGAAAATTGATGAGTAGCCGATTGGAAACCTTAATTGAGTTAGACTTAACCCTAATTGGCTTTCAATTGAAGGTCAAATTGGTGTCCAATTGATTGAGGCTCATCCTATTTGACTCAATTTGTAAGTGGTTAACATGGCTTGGGCCAATTGAAGGCTTAAACATAGGAAATCCTATTTAATCATAACCTTTGTATCACCTTTCTTATCCATGCGGTTTGGACCCAAACGAGTCTACACTCGTTTAGACCCAAACGAGTCCACACTCATTTAGATCCAAATGAGTTCAACCCGTTTCAATCCAAATGAGTTCAACCCGTTTCATCTCAAATGAGTTCACACCCGTTTCATCTTAAATGGGTTCACACCTGTTTCAACTCAGTGAGTCCACACTCGTTTGAGGGTTCAAATGGGTTGAAGGTTAAACACTAACCTAATTGGAGATTTTCATGGTTGTTTATACTTAACCACTTAAAGGTGTATTTGGTTCAATGATGATCTAATCTAAACCATAATGGTAACTTAAAATACTAAGGGACTAAGTGACTAATGAATCGACCCATGATGATGATCTATGGGTAATTTTTACCATATTCCCCTGAGAGGTTCAATTCAGTGATACCTTGTTCTAATCAACCCCTAATCACTTGATAGTGGTGATTTTGTTTATGAAGATCAAAGGGTACTTAACCCAACCTAATATAGAGTGGTGTAATCACCATCTACTAGTGAGAGGAGAGAGAAAGTACCATTTATGGTGGAAATTCAAGTAAAATACCTTCAATATACATGAATGTGCATGAATAGGGTATGATCCACTATGTGAAATCATGGAAACCCTAATTATGATAATTGATGAATCTTAATCTTATCTGAGGTCTTTAATGATGATGTTTCTCATACTTGGTGATGTTATGAGATCTATTCACCATGAGGTGAATAGTAAACCCTAATTCTAGGGTGATGACATGTATGATGAATAGTAAACCCTAATTCTAGGGTGATGACATGTATTGTGAATAGTAAACCCTAATTGATGAAAATCAGGGAAACCTAGCTCTCATATGAGTAGGGAGATACAACTTCTTTAAATGAGTGATTTACTGTTATCAGTTGAATTGACCGTGCAGGTTCCTATATGAGGATGATCATATCCAGGTATGGATAATGATGCTATATTCATTAAAAGCATGTTGTTAGCTTTATGAATAGTGATATATCCTGGTGCCTTGTTAGTGGCATCTTAGGAGATTGATAGGCTATGAGAGCCATGAGTACCATCAAGGTCATGCTTAACAGATGACTTGTGATGAGAGAATTGAGAAATGGTAATTGATGTAAGTTAGACTTGTTACATTTAGTATCCTTCTTTCTTAGCTGCTATGCTAATGTTTAATATTCAAGAACATATATGTTATCTGATAAGTGATAACTTATGAGTTTGATAGGTTGAATGAGTCATGAGTAATATGCACTGATGATCATCAAAGGTCATATTATTTTAGATGACCAGATAAAATAATATGTTATTGGTAATAAATGTTATAATTAGTCCAGGGGTTTGGACTCTCACTTTCCGGATTCTTAGTGATAAGATGTTTAGGGATTGATATCCCTATGTAAAATTATGAAATGTGATCCTAATATAGAGTGTTACTATGTGAAATTCTATTACAAGATAATCCTATGAAAGGCTTAACTGTAGACTTATGGGTGATGAATGTAAATAACCCTTGTGTCACTTGAGTATGGTTAAGTATGATTTCATGTGTACTAATCATACAGTTATGTTGTGGATTTGGAATCCTAACACCTTGTAGGAAAGGGTATGGCTACAGGCCATGATATCCCTTATTATAATGCCAGGTGATGGATATATGATCTAAGCCTGAAGAGAGCCAGTGTGGTGATGATGGATTTATAATAAATATATGTTATACATGTCCTTTTATTTCTAAAAGAAAAGAGATATGTGGGTTGTCTTAGAGATGCTTTGCTTCTAGTAGGAGGATTAGATTACAATCTGTGAAACATTGTTCTAACTACTACTAAAATATATATGACTTCTTTATGTACTGTTATTCTCTTATTCTGTAATAATCATGTTTCTGGCAAAGAGTTATAACTCCCGCTGGGACAATTATTTAAAATTGTCTCACCCCGTAGATTTCAACTTTTTAGGTGGTCGCCAAGGACGAAGGGACCAATCTCCAGGTGACCAGTATCAGCAACAGCAGTACCCGGAGCAGCAGTAAATCTGAAGTGGAGATTCAGACTGCTGAATTATATAGATAGATAGTCAGTCCTATGCGTCCTCTGTACTATCAGGTCCTTGGAGTCATGGTCTGAGTTTTGATTCATCTCTTAAGATTTTGTAGCATGCTGTGTATAATTACTCAAGAAGTAATTAACAGAGATGTAAACAGTTTATCTTGAATCTATGAAAGGAGTTTTTATGGTTTCAATGTCTTATCTCAAAAAGTTTTAATTTTCGCTGATTTTTGGTATTCCGCTACTAAACGAATCGCTTCCGCTATGTTTACTTCGAAGTTCATGTGTTCATCTCAGACTTTGGAAATCAGAGCCCACAATTAGTGGTATCAGAGCCCTAGGTTCGCCGAGTCTATAGAGACATAGGACTTAGGATGTCGAGTCTATCCTTAGTGTTCCTTCCTTATCTAATAGAACCTTCTGCTCCTCAGGAGAAGAAGATATATAAGGATGTCTGAGCCACATGAAGAGTACGTGGCGGAAAGTAGCGTTGCTGCACCACAGGGAGGTGCAAGGCACCCAGAAATGGAGCAACCCTTACCTGAGCAACCCAGGGAGCCACCCCAGTTTGACCCAGCTGAGATAGAAAACCCAGCTGTCCATGCCTTATTTGATAAGTTTCTGACAGCCATAACACACATAGCAGATAGGGTGCCACCATCTGCATCTAGGGTACCAGCCCATCAAGAAGGTTATGGAGCTGGCAAGACTTTCGAGAGACTTCGCCGGGTGGGAGCCATAGACTATGCTGGTACATCTGACCCAGCAGATGCTGATCTATGGTTGACAGAGCTGGAAAAGGCTTTCAGGATCCTTGATATTCCTGAAGATGAAAAGGTAAAACATGCGGTATACCTCCTAAAAGGGAGTGCTGGTAATTGGTGGATGATAGAGGAGGATAAGAGACCAGGCAAAGAAATAGGATGGGAGGTTTTCTGACGAGAATTCGTCAATAGATACTTCCCTAGGACGCATCTAGGTGAGAAGATCACACAAGGACACATGAACGTTAGCGAGTATGAAGCTAAGTTCATGGAGTTACTACGGTTTTGTCCACAAATGGCAGTTACCGATGAAGAAAGAGTTCGATGTTTTAAAAAGGGCTTGAACTCTAAACTAGCCACTCCTGTGTCTGCCCTAGAAGAATAGAGAAAGGTTTGCCACCTTTGTGGAGTCAGTAAGAAGGATAGAGAGGTCATAAACCATGAAACAACAGACAAGTAGTAAGAAGATGTAAACCCAGCCTCAAGAACAAGGGCCTGAAAGTTTTAAGAAACCAAGATTTTCTACACCATCAGCTTTGTCAGGATTTCCTACCCAGAAACAATGGGTGTCAAGTGGAAGTAGGGATCATAGTAGTATTCGAAGAGGACCCTCCGACATAGCATCATCATCGGTAACTGGATCGTATAGACACTTTGCACCCAAGATCTGTTACCTATGTAGACAACCGGGACACCTGGCAAGGGATTGTCCAGACAGGAATACAATAATGACTCAGCCCCAAGGACAGAGTCTGCAAGGCTCACAAGGGAGGCTCTATAATAATAGAGGACGTGGACAAACATCCCATATAGGTCAGATGAAATAAGTTTTGTTTTAATATTACATATTCGGATTCTATGTGTAAAAGATATGTAATTTTGCTGCTTTTGAATTCCTTGTCTAAGTCCCTGAAGAACACAAGGGAGATAAGAACTTGTATCTTACTCAGTATTCTTTAAAACAATTTATAATTTCCCTTAAACTATGTATGAAAAGGATGAAATATAGATGTGATACCTGAAGAATAATCTAGTATGGTAAATTCTGTGTGTATAATGATATGAAGAACGAGGAATATGATGATAAGCAAAATACATACTACCTAATCTCAATGCTCATATACCCTGGCCAAGTATATGGTTATTGTAGATAAGGCAAGTATGAAACTCCTAAATTGTTATCTTTTGATTACTCTGATCAGGTAATTATTCTAAAACAATCTAGAGAGTATAGGAAAAATTAAATGAGAAAAGCTGAGTGAATCTTTTAAGTGAATATACTTGATGAACATACTTAGTGAATATACTCAGTGAACATACTCAGTGAATACTTAGTGAATATACTCAGTGAACATACTCAGTGAATACTTAGTGAATATACTCAGTGAACATACTCAGTGAATACTTAGTGAATATACTCAGTGAACATACTCAGTGAATACTTAGTGAATATACTCAGTGAACATACTTAGTGAATATACTCAGTGAACATACTCAGTGAATACTTAGTGAATATACTCAGTGAACATACTCAGTGAATACTTAGTGAATATACTCAGTGAACATACTCAGTGAATACTTAGTGAATATACTCAGTGAACATACTCAGTGAATACTTAGTGAATATACTCAGTGAACATACTCAGTGAATACTTAGTGAATATACTCAGTGAACATACTCAGTGAATACTTAGTGAATATACTCAGTGAACATACTCAGTGAATACTTAGTGAATATACTCAGTGAACATACTCAGTGAATACTTAGTGAATATACTCAGTGAACATATTCAGTGAATACTTAGTGAATATACTTAGTGAACATACTCAGTGTATACTTAGTGAATATACTCAGTGAACATACTCAGTGTATACTTAGTGAATATACTCAGTGAACATACTCAGTGAATACTTAGTGAATATACTCAGTGAACATACTCAGTGAATACTTAGTGAATATACTCAGTGAACATACTCAGTGAATACTTAGTGAATATACTCAGTGAACATACTCAGTGAATACTTAGTGAATATACTCAGTGAACATACTCAGTGAATACTTAGTGAATATACTTAGTGAACATACTCAGTGAATACTTAGTGAATATTCTCAGTGAATACTTAGTGAATATACTTAGTGAACAAACTTAGTGAATATACTCGGTGAATTTCCTCAGTAACTACTTAGTAAGCATACTCAATGAACTCCTTCAGTGAAGCCTTTGAGACAATATACTGAGTAAAATATCTGTGTTAAGGTATGTATGTTCCTCTGATGGTAAGCATTCTTGAGTAGTTTTGGAAGAATGTTCTTTTATGCTTTTTCCTTTCAAAAAGTATGGACATCTTATGTTAGGGGTTTATGCTTTACACAAGCATAAAAAGTGATAAGAAGTAATTAACAAAAGGGACTTTGTATGAATTACAAACCCATAATATCATCATTATGATCTATCTGTTCTTCCTTTCCCTTGGATTTCGGGGACGAAATCCTTGTTAGGGGTTTATAATTTGTAACACCCCTGACCTGGGTTATGAGCTAACCCTAGGTGTTTTGCCTAATTATGAAATTAGATGTTTGTAATTATCCTTTAGTATGTAATTAAAGCTTCTAGAGAACATATGTTTCCATTTCTGTCCCCTATGAACAATGTTGTAGTATTGTTTTGCATACATGGACCTATGTGCAATTTACCCAATCTGAGGGGTTAACTTGCAAATTACACATGTTTTATGTTATTTTAATGTTGAGGAAACCTAAGGATGAATATGATGAAGTATAATGGATTTCCCAAGCTTGGGTATCAAGATGCAGCTTATGGAATGATCCTTATGCTTAAAAACCCTAATTTGGAGTAAAATGCAGTTTACCCAAATTATGGGGTGCAACTTGTAAAATACACTTTCTATAATATCTTTTATGACTTTTTACATCATTTAAAGTTATTATAATGAAGGAGGCACTTCTTTTGAATAATCATATAATAAGGAGTACCTTTGTAATTAAATCACCAAGTTGTAAGTAAGGAGACCCTTATGTATATGTGCACCTTAGTGATAAGTTGACCTTCCTTGCCTTTAATTCTTGGTTTTAAAAGGAGTTTTACCTTAGAAATAAGGAGTAGGGACGTGCCTAAAAGAAAGGAGGGACCTAGTAGAGAAAAGGAGAAACTAGTTGTCCTTATGTTGGAAATGACCCCAAGATATATACATACACCCTTCCTTTGTTTGCAAAGGAACGTTTCCTTCACTTCCTTTCTTATTCCCTTGCTTGGACGGACTTAGAACAGAGCTCTGGAGAAAGAAGATGACCATGGAGAAGCTAGGTAAGCTTGGACCATCTTCTAGCTCGAATTCATGGAGGAATTCTTCCTACAAGGTTGGTTCTATGGTTAACTCACTTAGGTTTCTTGTTCTAGCCGATCTTCCCCATCTCTTCCTTGAAGAAACAATCTTGGATGACCTATGGAGCTCAAGACGCCATTAAAGGCTTGAAGCTTGGAAGCTTGGAGCTCCAGGAACCACGTTTGAGGTGGGTTTTATAATTCTAAACTCCTAGCTTTATTATGCATATCCTTGTTCTTGCTTTTTAAGCTTAGTTCTTCTTCCCCATCATTCTTTGCACTCTTGCAAGCTTTTTTGTGAAGAACAGACCTTGGTTCAAGGTTGAAGACAGAGGGCGTTAATACCTATGTTGTTCCTTATCCAACTTTATCAAACGATCTTATGATTCCCCCCTCCCCCCTTCTTGACCAACCGTTTGAAGGGCAAACAGGTTCAATAGGTCGGTTTGGCCAAACGAGTTCCAACCCGTTTGAGGGTGTTGACCAAGCGTTGAACGTTTGGGTTTCCTGTTCACAATTATGTAGACTAATGACCCACCTAATTTGAGGGGTTAATTCAAAAGGAATCGTAGGTTGAAGGCCAATCAATTAGGCAATCGAATTAAATTAAGTGCTGATTTTCCAAACTAATCAAATTGAACCTTTTGGGCAAAAGGGTTCCAACCCATTTGAATGAGTTGACCAAGCATTGACCGTTTGGGATTCCTGTTCATAATATATTGAATTTCATTTCTCCAAAGAATCATAATTTAATTCATAACCAATTAAGAGTTGAAGGCAGTTCAACACCCTAACCCTAATCGGGTTAAAATTGCTGATTTTCAATATAGATCTTGTTGAGTGTTGGGTTGAAGGATCCAAACGGGTTCAAAACCGTTTGAGGGTTCATCCAAACGATCTCACACTCGTTTAGTGACACCCCAAGACCGTTTGGAGGTCTAGGGTTAAAGAAATTTGATGGTTTGAGGGTTCAATCACAAGATGTTGATAAATTGATGAAAAGTGCTGATTTGTAATCTAATTAGGACTCAACCCTTATCAAAGCAACTTAATTTTTAGTCAAACTTTGGGCAAATGGTCTCAAGACCGTTTGGAGATCATCCAAACGATCTCAAGACCGTTTGGGCCAATTTTGGGCCCAATTGGAGTTCAATTGATAGGCTCAACCTTGTTTTGATTCACATTGATGAAAATTGATGAGTAGCCGATTGGAAACCTTAATTGAGTTAGACTTAACCCTAATTGGCTTTCAATTGAAGGTCAAATTGGTGTCCAATTTATTGAGGCTCATCCTATTTGACTCAATTTGTAAGTGGTTAACATGGCTTGGGCCAATTGAAGGCTTCAACATAGGAAATCCTATTTAATCATAACCTTTGTATCACCTTTCTTATCCATGCGGTTTGGACCCAAACGAGTCCACACTCGTTTAGACCCAAACGTTGGACCCAAACGAGTCCACACTCGTTTAGACCCAAATGAGTCCACACTCGTTTAGATCCAAACGAGTTCAACCCGTTTCAATCCAAACGAGTTCAACCCATTTCAATCCAAACGAGTTCGACCCGTTTCATCTCAAACGAGTTCACACCCGTTTCATCTTAAATGGGTTCACACCCGTTTCAACTCAGTGAGTCCACACTTGTTTGAGGGTTCAAATGGGTTGAAGGTTGAAGGTTAAACCCTAACATAATTGGAGATTTTCATGGTTGTTTATACTTAACCACTTAAAGGTATATTTGGTTCAATGATGATCTAATCTAAACCATAATGGTAACTTAAAATACTAAGGGACTAAGTGACTAATGAATCGACCCATGATGATGATCTATGGGTAATTTTTACCATATGCCCCTGAGAGGTTCAATTCAGTGATACCTTGTTCTAATCAACCCCTAATCACTTGATAGTGGTGATTTGGTTTATGAAGATCAAAGGGGACTTAACCCAACCTAATATAGAGTGGTGTAATCACCATCTACTAGTGAGAGGAGAGAGAAAGTACCATTTATGGTGGAAATTCAAGTAAAATACCTTCAATATACATGAATGTGCATGAATAGGGTATGATCCACTATGTGAAATCATGGAAACCCTAATTATGATAATTGATGAATCTTAATCTTATCTGAGGTCTTTAATGATGATGTTTCTCATACTTGGTGATGTTATGAGATCTATTCACCATGAGGTGAATAGTAAACCCTAATTCTAGGGTGATGACATGTATGATGAATAGTAAACCCTAATTCTAGGGTGATGACATGTATTGTGAATAGTAAACCCTAATTGATGAAAATCAGGGAAACCTATCTCTCGTATGAGTAGGGAGATACAACTTCTTTAAATGAGTGATTTACTGTTATCAGTTGAATTGACCGTGCAGGTTCCTATATGAGGATGATCATATCCAGGTATGGATAATGATGCTATATTCATTAAAAGCATGTTGTTAGCTTTATGAATAGTGATATATCCTGGTGCCTTGTTAGTGGCATCTTATGAGATTGATAGGATGTGAGAGCCATGAGTACCATCAAGGTCATGCTTAATAGATGACTTGTGATGAGAGAATTGAGAAATGGTAATTGATGTAAGTTAGACTTGTTACATTTAGTATCCTTCTTTCTTAGCTGCTATGCTAATGTTTAATATTCAAGAACATGTATGTTATCTGATAAGTGATAACTTATGAGTTTGATAGGTTGAATGAGTCATGAGTAATATGCACTGATGATCATCAAAGGTCATATTATTTTAGATGACTAGATAAAACAATATGTTATTGGTAATAAATGTTATAATTAGTCCAGGGGTTTGGACTCTCACTTTCCAGATTCTTAGTGATAAGATGTTTAGGGATTGATATCCCTATGTTAAATTATGAAATGTGATCCTAATATAGAGTGTTACTATGTGAAATTCTATTACAAGATAATCCTATGAAAGGCTTAATTGTAGACTTATGGGTGATGAATGTAAATAACACTTGTGTCACTTGAGTATGGTTAAGTATGATTTCATGTGTACTAATCATACAGTTATGTTGTGGATTTGGAATCCTAACACCTTGTAGGAAAGGGTATGGCTACAGGCCATGATATCCCTTATTATAATGCCAGGTGATGGATATATGATCTAAGCCTGAAGAGAGCTAGTGTGGTGATGATGGATTTATAATAAATAGATGTTATACATGTCCTTTTATTTCTAAAAGAAAAGAGATATGTGGGTTGTCTTAGAGATGCTTTGCTTCTAGTAGGAGGAATAGATTACAATCTGTGAAACATTGTTCTAACTACTCCTAAAATATATATGACTTCTTTATGTACTGTTATTCTCTTATTCTGTAATAATCATGTTTCTGGCAAAGAGTTATAACTCCCGCTGGGACAATTATTTAAAATTGTCTCACCCCGTAGATTTCAACTTTTTAGGTGGTCGCCAAGGACAAAGGGACCAATCTCCAGGTGACCAGTATCAGCAGCAGCAGTACCCGGAGCAGCAGTAAATCTCAGGTGGAGATTCAGACTGCTGAGTTATATAGATAGATAGTCAGTCCTATGCGTCCTCTGTACTCTCAGGTCCTTGGAGTCATGGTCTGAGTTTTGATTCGTCTCTTGAGATTTTGTAGCATGCTGTGTATAATTACTCAAGAAGTAATTAACAGAGATGTAAACAGTTTATCTTGAATCTATGAAAGGAGTTTTTATGGTTTCAATGTCTTATCTCAAAAAGTTTTAATTTCCGCTGATTTTTGGTATTCCGCTGCTAAACAAATCGCTTCCGCTATGTTTACTTCAAAGTTCATGTGTTCATCTCGGACTTTGGAGATCAGAGCCCACAATACATCCACCACAAAACACGTTTAAGGGCGACGCATATCGAGTGCATTAATAATACATATCATACATGTAAATTGGGATTTGTGGATTTAGGATTGGACATGCATAAAGCCAATATTATTCACATCGTATGCAATAAATAAAGGCGACAAAGAAAAATCTATCATATCGATAATCCTAAAGTATAGAGCAGTTGACGTGGCTCTGATACCACTATTGGGTTTTAGGGGAGGCAGAGAAGGTAGCGGAAACAAAAAATTTCCTCCCCAAACCGAGAACAAGGAAACACGTCAACGTCTATACAATAGTAAAGGGATGGTTTGTGGAATTATACCTTGTCCCGAGGCTTGCTCGGCGACAATACCTCGCACCTTGCGTGGTCTTCACCTCCGGTCTTGGACGGTGTCTGTGCAGCTCCTGGTCGCACCGGGACTGACAGGATTGAAGGCTGTCCTCCTAGTGGTAGAAACCTCCTGCCTCTGAAGTAGTCCACACAGACCACCTGGAACTCCAATCTCCTTATCCCATAAGAAATTGGAAGGAGTCACACCCTCCTATCAGCGTACTAGTTGCCAACACACTCTCCTGCCACTAGTCGCAACTACAGTTGTCTTTCCCTTACTGTGCCTCCCTTATCGGGTAGCACTTGCTCGGGCGCTCTCTCGGTTACCAAAACCAGAGAGAACGACAACTTTGCAGAGCAACTGGTTTGCACTGAGTTGTACTTTGAGAAGCCCCCAATAACCCTATATATAGGAGGGTCATGGGACAGGGTTCTCCATCCCAGGCAATATGGGACTAAAGCAGGAGTAGAAGGGTTCAAGATTTTCCACAAAAAAACAACCAACTCGCAACCTGAACCGATCGTTTCAGAACTGAAACGGTCGGTTGGGGACCTGAGCCGGTCGGTTGACACCTCAACCGATCAGTTGGGACCCATGAGCCGATAAGTTCACTACTGAACTGGTCGGTTCGTGGTCCTGATCAGTTCCCGATTGACTTTCCTTCTTTTGTTTCTAATTGGTATCGAATACCAATCCTTTTTCAATCAAATTGGGCAAGTGAAACAAAAGGAAAATTCTCACCAATCCTACTTTCCCAACTTGCTCGGTTGCATCAGTTGAATCGATTGTTTCAACACTTGAAGTGATTGTTTCATCCTGTCCTTGAGCCGATCGACTCATAACCTGAGCCGACCGGTTCACCAAGCTGATCCAATCGGTTCATCACATGAGCCGATCGGTTGGGAATGTAGATTGTGCAGAAACAGTCAATTGTAGTTTCAATCAATCTGATACTCTAATCAATCTGTCCAACACCTTGAACACTATGATTTTGAGCTATCAATTAATTGAGTGTTTAATTGAACTAATAAACTCCTTTAGCAATCAATGTAAACATTGTTTGTGGACAAACTCCTCTTCCAGGTTAAATCCTATGTGTGTGACCCTACAGGTCCATTTTAACGTTGGAAGTGAAAGTCCATAAGACTTATGACTTCACAAGCAAAGAGCGATGTCTAGTCACACATCAGTGCTACCCAAGTGAAATAGAAAGTTGGAGAACAGCTTTCAATCCTACAATCCGTAAATGGTGTTACAGTGAATGTATAATTCCTTTGTCACTGATATCCCGAATGAACTCGAGGCATGGAACAGTCATCCTGTCAATGTTCATTCATTTTCTTGATCTCAGAGTAGATTGGAAGAGATATGTATGACATCAATATCACATACTGATTCACACATGCGTGCGCACGCCTATTTCAATCCTACTCATCAAGTGGCCTTGGATATCATACTCCCTCAAGAGGGACAAATCCCATATCTATCACTCACCCCTCAAAAGCCCCATGTGTCAAAGCCACCCAATCATCACCTTTATAACAACCCATGTTTCAGGACTGCATTTGATGATGTCAAAGTGTGCCCAACGACATGTGTTGAGTGTAGTGATTTTAGGTCAAAAAATCACACTCACCACCATCACTGTGAGTACTGACTGTGACTACCATGTCATGGTTCCATGTGTTAAACTCACGATGGGTCTGTTCGGTACACTTGTTCTCTAACAAGTACCTATGTGTTTGGTTTGATATCTCTATATCATGACTAATGAGATTCTGTCATCAACCAACACCACAATCTAGTCTTGTGTGTCATTGCTATCTATCTACCTTCCACAATGACATCTGACTAGGGACATAACAAGAATGTACAAACTCTTATCATCCGTATGATTTCATCGTTCAGGTCCTCAACCTGAAAGCATACGTCATTGAGTACTGTCATTCTCTACACATTCAATATGTTCTATCACTATCTCATATGACTGAACCAGAAAGAATTGGAAGCTTGCCTTTGATGTTTATCAAATCAATCTTAATGTATCCCACCAATCATCCCATGATTGGCTCTCAGGGCATGCATACCAACAGTACCATCTTGAATATTCTAAAGTCGGGGAAGAGAAACCATAAGTTTTAGATTTTTTATTATTTCTAAGAAGCTTCATATTAATCTTCCATTTGTTGAGGCCAATAAGAATATCTTGACATATAGAGAAAAATTAGGGATTTAGATGTGGTCATGGTTTATGAGATAGTAACGTGTTGATCCAGAAAAGGCTATCACCCAAGAAGAAAGATTTGAGATGCTTCAATATCCCATATTTTGTTGATAGAAAGACATAAAAAATGCTTTGTGTGATTCTAGGGTGAGAATAAATCTCATGCCCCTCACTACATTCAAGAGGATGGAGTTTTAATGAGCCAACAAAGACCAATACGACAATATAGCTGGATGATAAATCTAATTCCACACCCTTCATGATATGACATACTTGTGATGGTGATTTAAATATGGTCGATTTTGTAGTGATGGATATACCACATAGTCATGGATCTCAACTTGTATTAGGGAGGCCATTCCAAGCTACAACATATTGGATTATTACGTTGAGTAGAGGATGCTTGACATTGCCATACGAGATGAATGAGAGGAATGTATATTTTAGAATCAAATTTCATTTTCCAAATGGGATAATCCATGTTAGTGATATCAAGGGCGTCTAGCTTGGGACATAAAGCAAGGGTTCTTTGTGGGTCGGGGGACCCACCAACTATGTTAAGATACTTTTTCATATTGTTTTTAGTTGCTACATAATTTTAATATGATTAGTCACTTAGATTACCAATCATATCATATGATGGTTTTGATTCAAGTAAAGACACTATGTTAAGGTGTTTGTTTAGTGTGTAGAAAGTTAATGCCATTGACTTTGGGTTAGTGGCATCAATCCCCTTTTCATTATTACAACTAATTGAATCAACAAACTCAATGGCACCAACCGCATAATGAATACCATTTAGAATCTACCAAATATCTACAAGAACACACTATTAGATGCTCGATGCCACCAACCCCCATTTTGATGGAACTGATTTTCATCATGAATTCCAAAGGAAGTACCATATTATAATTTCATGGCACTAACCCTTGAGCCGGTAGCATCGAGATGCTCCATAAATTGCAATAACAAGGCTCTAGAATGAATAGTAGTAGTGACATCTATGATCAATCAATGCCAAACGAGCAAGATCACTTAAAACCAATGTGCAGAATTAACACTAAAAATCCAGATAACCAGAAAACACGGTAAATTAAAACTGATTAATTATGTATTCACAAGTGGAAACATATTACCTGGAATTTCACAAACTATGCACCTGTATCACATATCATATCATAAATGTATATACATCTCTATACATTGGCCATGTTGCCACAAACCTATTACAAAAGATAACCTATTCATATATACTAGCCATACATGTACAACCATGAAATATTGCCAAAAACCTCATATCAATATACAACATCTAAAAAACACCCCCAAGGAACTGAGAGTACATGGACGACACATAGGACTCTACTACAAAACTTTAGCAGCATATCCAACCTTCAACAACTATTTATCTCCTTGTTTCTCTTCCTCAACTGCACAATCTCTACCGCGTCTTGCAAGACCACCTAAAAGATGTGGAAACTCACTGGGTGAGATCAACATCCCAACAAGAGATATAACTCTCCACCAACAACTATTGTTAACACAAATAGATATATAGCAGGAAAGTAATACTATTAATATGATGAGTAGAAACTGATAACACAAATTAAGAAGTTTAAGCAGCTACAAACTAATATATAGAACATCAAATACTTTTAGAAGGAATATGAAGAACATGTAAAATATAATAGCTAAGAAGTATAAGAAATAAGGAAAATGGGTCATCCAATGTGAATTGTGTTTTTGACCCTAAGAAAATATACTGCATGGCTGTATTACATCTTTTATTAATGCCCTGTAGAGATGAGGTATACCACTCATACTCAAACTGATCACTGCTAAGTCAAAATCATTGCCATACTATATCTAGAAGAGACAAGCTCCTATGATCTCCCACACCCTCGGTCAGTCCAAGTCCACCACAATGACATATAGAGTCAAACTGCAAATCAGCCTAGTCTGTCTTGGCATATAGGCATGACACTAGAAAACTAAGATACGACCACAACCATTCTCTTGCCAGGGTATGATCACAACCATACATGTTGTAACACCCTAAAAATATGAATCTTACATTATGACCCTAATTTTGAGAACTTGTGTACTTAATCGATTCAATTGAAACTCAATAGCACCAATTTAGCCCTAACTATCCAATAATTGGCATTTAGGATTTAATATGAAATTTACCCAATCAATGTTCTTTTTATGGCCTCTTAATTTTACCATAAGTTGTTTTTGATAATGTAATCATTTACCCAAGTTTGTATCCTAAAATTCATTTTAAGTAATCCTCTATGATCAATTAAACATTTATGCTAAAAAGAGAAATATAATAAACCAAGTTGGCCAAATCAGGAAACTAACTCTATTTTCAGATTCCTTGTGATAACTTTGGGTAATATATCAATTTGCATTGAATTTGGAGAACCCTAGCAACCCCATTTGATTTAGTAAAGGAATTAATATGATTTTTATCCTACTTCTACAATATTTGATTTTAATCAGTCAATTTCATATGGTTGCCCGTATTTTAATGTGTCACACGGCCCTTGAATAAGAGTCTGAGTTGGGCTCAGACCCAAAGGCATCTATGAACAGGAGGACTTCCTCCTTAGCTCGACTCCTGGGTAAGACACATCCATAGTGTCGCACCGCTTCTCCACCTTCAATCTCTTTCTTTGCTCGATGCCGTGAGATTCCAAGACCCTTTTCACCATCCTCGCATCTTGGCATTTCTTTCGGTCCATAACACCTTAGGGCTTCATGCCCTAGAATCGAACTCCTTCTCACTCCCCTATTTCTTGTGATGTCTAGCAATCCATCCCCTTAGGGCCACCCCCTTTATATATGAGGCCTAAAAAATGTTCCTGAGACATCATGTAACAGAATTTCACCACCCCTTTTCCATCTTGTTCATTCGCGATGACCTTCTTTAATTGATCTTGCTCTTTCTTTCTCTAACGGTCCACAGTGATGACCGAGATGCCCTGGGGGACCACCGACGCTATGATTTTTTTCAAAGAACCTTACACAAGTTGATTGAGCCTCTTATTGGTCCTAAATTGAGGTACCCCATTTCCCCCTTTTGTGCCTGTTCGTTTGTGTTTCAAGATCCATTGAAGATTTCTAAAGCTTTGACTAAGTTTTTCTTTAATCTTTCTTCCTTTACTTCTTCTAGGGACGCACAAATTCATCAGGACCTCCAGTTTCTCCTTTTAGTTGCATTCTTTGAACTTTTTGATTTTTGACATCTTTGAGCATGTTTTGGGTGATGACATGTTTTGGGGTCTGTGACGTCCCCAGATTTTCTAAAACTTAATCTGATGTGTGACGTCCAAATTGAAACCCTCACCTCAACGAGCATTCCAATTTAAACATCCCACACTAGGCTAAGAAGAAGAAGATTGAGGGAGTCAGAAGGAAACAATCAGTAGCACATATACATGAACAATAAACAAACCACAACACACGTTCACCATTCAACATATAATTACAACATGAATTGTTACAACATTTGATATTACATATTGAATAGCAAACTACTAAACATATACATGTGCTACAGCTAAAGAATAGGATCTTAAGACAAAAGGTCCACCTGAACATCAGCTCGCCACACAACTCACAACTATCCTGGATCTTCAAGAGAAAAACCACAACCTAAACAAAAGATTACATGCGGTACACGTCAGCACAATATTTCAAGAATATTGTACTGAGTACGCCTACGTGCCTTTTTATTTACCTCTCATCATATCTTGGCAATAAGATAAAACTAATATACTTGGTAGTAAGAAAAGAATATAGGAAAAGCATATACTTGCACAAGGATATTCATTAACAAAAGAGAACACATATTTTAAGCTTATTTTCCATTATATCTCAAGGCCTTTATGATCACTACCAAAGAGTTGGATCATATGTACACTGTGACCACTACCAAAGAGTTAGGTCTGACCACTACCAAAGAGTTAGGTCATATGTACAATGTGACCACTACCAAAGAGTTAGGTCACTTCCAAGCACATTGCCAAAGAGTTAGTGCTTCCAATATAATGGAACATATATATCATGTTTGATGTGTTCATAGCAGTAATCATGGAAAATCATGCAACATATCATACAAGAACAATCATTTCATCCAATATCATATGCCAAGTATTTTACTACACATATAACACAAGCATATTGTATAATAAGCCAAGTAAGAGGTAATGGCGTACCTTCCAAAGAGATAGATCATTCTAAACCATATTCCTCATGTCATCTATATCCTTGGTCAACCCTGATTAAGACAAGATTACATATCACCATCAGGTTCTCATCATCTTACATCTCATCTTAACCTTAAACGTGTTCATTAGGGTTTAGCTTATCTCATTAGGATATTCCCATCATTACTTGCATTATTGTCTTAGATTTATCTTACTAATGTCATAATCCAGATCATAGTTCATCATCTGAACATTAGGTTCCATATCCTTTTTGTGCACATATTAACCCTAGGTTACATCAATAACCTAGATTAGGGTTTTATAACATGTATTAAGATTCATCTTCATATAACATGGATTCTATTCATCATTATGATCTCATAATTAAAACTGAGGTTTCAATATACTAATATGAGCTTACTCTGTGAATTTCATCATTTATTGAGCATGTGTGCATTTATTGCATTTTATTTAGGGTTAAAAGTCCTAATTAGCCATATGGAGTAAAATACATGATTTCGTGCATCATCATCATAATCAATGACATCCAATGGATTATAAGCATGAAATATGATTTACAGGTATTTTCTCATAATTTTAGGGAATCGTTTGATATTTATTATCCATCATAGGAGCATTTCACATCTTACATGATATCACTATTTTTGATGCATCAAAATCAAGATATTATGCTTCCATCTTGTTCTATGCATTTTTCTGAACAATTTAATATATTATATGTATTTTTCAGATCATTGAGCTATTTACTACGATTTATGCAAGATCTAGGTATTTACCTTTTTCTGGCCAATACGGGACTGCCACATGTCCACTAAGGTTGGCGCATCCTTTGCTTGCTGCGGCCGGTTCTTTTCCTGGCTTGCCTTGGGCCGGCTGGTCCTGGGTTGGTTTTGGGTGATTGAACCGGGGTTCAACCTCCTCTTCTCCTTTCTTCTTTCTCGCGAGAACGCGTCTCGGCGCCGCACGATGCCCGCAGGAGCCCATGCTCCTCAGCCTCCTCTGCTCCAAAACCACAGTCGCAGCTATGAGCTCCAGCGAGCAATCGGGCACCGCCAGGCCCCAAAACGTCTGCTCCAACTGCCACCGGGAAGCACCACACCTCCGACTGCCTCCTTTGCTCTCACTCCTGATCGGGATCCCCTGGAAAGTGCCGCCGTCGCCACAGCTAGGATCTCCTCTGCAGTATGCACGATCTTGCCGCCTCCACCTTCGTCAAGCTTCAAGCTATACTGCAACACGGGTCTATGCCGATGAGCACAAGGCATGCTTCTCCTCCTTAGCTTGGAGAGCCTGCCACTGTTGGTCTCTGGTTCTGCCCGGTGCGTTGGCTGTGAGCGCCGCCGCCCAGTTTCCTCTCCCTCTCTTGCATGAATCGAGATCCCAGGGTGAGTCTGTGGCTCCCATATCCTACTACGATGCGGCGTCACAGTGAGGCCCTAGCCTGGCGATGAGTCAACCACCTTCTCGCATTCTTTCTGCTCTTTTCTCTACCTCCGATCACCACCTGCACTTCATGGTGGAGAAGTAGTAGAGATGGGTGGCCGGATCTCCCTCAGGTCTTCTCGACTGCCCTAAATGAGACTTCGGCGTGAAGGACTTAGTGATACAAGGAAGGAACCACCCACTTACTTTACTTCATCGAGCCACGACCTTCGATGGCGGGAAGGTTGCTCCCTCGTCCTCCCCCACATTCTCCATTCAAGTGACGACAGGAGGAGAGTATTTTGTCGTCCGATCAAACCATGTGAAAGCCAGGATGGTGCCACGCTGCTAAGCCGTGGCTATGCTCCCGTAGAATAATTGACTTGGGCGCAAGACATAACAGTTGATCAAGCCTAAGTTGCTATAAGAAGTGATTCTTGGTCCTAAAAACATCAACGGTGCACATTATTTCATAACATTCAAACTTGCATAGCTTCTCCTAAGAACCTCGATTAATCATGAATATAAGACCACATCTTTATGATCATCATGGTCACATTATATTATATTTTGATGCTAAATTACCACATTTTGACCAATCAAATGCTTACCATGAAATAACACAAATTGATTATTCCAATCCTCAACCCATGATTCAATTATTGAATTGAATAACTAAGAACCTTAAAGTTTCACTCTATCACAGGGTCTCTGACCACCTTACGATGGCTCTAGGGTCTCTTTGAGACCGGTTTTGGTTGAAGAAGTAGACGATTTAGCTTACCAGGCTTGAGGAGAATGGTTTTACTTGATATGATTCCAAGTTTTCATCAGTAATCAAGCGTTCATTCCAACATTCTAAAAATGAAGATGGTAGGTAGTTTGATCTCGATTTTACCCCTCTTGCAATTTCATTTGCGTCATGCTGTCATGGGTAAAGTCAAGATTTTTGGCACCTCGTTTCCTTTGACCGTGCATCCATGAGAACATGCCTCATTTCTAGTTGTATGGCTGTGACTGGTCCAGCTGGGCAAGGTCCCACAAGCCATTTGGAATATAACTTCTACATGGATTTTTTGGGACTTTTGATTGGTCAGAATATACTAGATCTTTATAAATTCATATAAATTGCTACATATTTTAGATGAAGATGAACCTTATATGAATGTTGCTCAATTTTTCAAGATCTACAAGATGGAATAAGTTTCAAAGTCTGTGTTGACACTGAGTTTCCCTATTTTAATCAAGAACCATAAAACCCTAGAAATTAGGTTGAATATTAATTATTAATGAGTAACAATTACTTTAATATGGTAATTAGGGTTTCTTAACCCAAGAACGTAATTAGGGTTTCATCAACATAAAGAAGCAACTAGAATCTACTTTAAGAGAGAGGTAAGTGGTTCATGCACTTTGAACATTGTTATTGGTTGATTTGAAGTATATTTGTATAATGAATGTTATGAATGATTATTTACTGTTCCAATTGTTAAAGTCCATCAATTTATAAGAAAATGAAAGTCATGATTTGTTGTCAATATTTACTGCATCATCTTTCATGAAGATTAAAAGTAATTCCAAGATTAAGATTTAAGAGAAAGTTAAGAGTTTTAAGAGAAAGATAATGATAAAAGATAGCTTATATAAGATCCTCACCAAGAGGATCCTTGGATCAAAACTAAGAGGCACTTTGGTGCATAAGAGAAGAGGCACTTAGGTGAAACCCAAGAGGCACTTTGGTGCATAAGAGAAGAGGCACTCTGATGCAAAATTTGAGGATTATTATATAGGTTAAGATAAAAGATATAATTTAAAAATAGTTGTGTCTCTTTTTTAATGTTTAATGCTTCTAGTTTATTTTTAGTTACATGTTTTCTTGAAGTTATAATATGTTCAATTCCACTTACCAATTTGTTTGGTGAATGGCTGGGGGAGCGATGCCTGTAGGAAAGGAGCAACATCAAGGATAAAGCTATCTATGGACCAATTGAGAAAGGAGCTCAAGGACATCTAAGACCAAACCTGTTGGGGTGCCAACTATCAATAGATTAGATTTCCTTTATCTTTATGAGACATGTGTTTTAGTTTAAAGTGTGAGTTTATGTTATGAGAAAGTGTAGGGTGTTTCAATGTAAACGTGTTTAGTTTGATTCATCTTTGAGTTATGTTGAGGACTTGAGTATGAGAATTGTTATTTTCATCCTGTGTTGGTATATATATGAACTCTATTTTTATACAATGATAATCATTTTGTGACATCCTAATGATATCTATGCTTTTGATCAATATTATGCATGTTTTAGAAATTGGGGTGTTACAATGTGATATTAGAGCTAATATTATATAGTTGGCCACTAGGATTTTCTCAAAATCTCATATAGTTTATGTCCTCTTTCATAGATGGCATCTAAAAAGAAAGGTGAGATACCCATGTGTGGGGATGAAGATGATTTTCATAGCCTTGGAGACCACCAGGTATATCCATGTAAAGAAACTCCCATGGTGCCCTTTGACGTCTTGGTCAAGGCCCTTGTCACTGCCTTGGGAAGAGGAGAGGATCAGTCAGGAAACCCTAGGGTCAACCGTGAGCTTTCCCTAGTTGACTTCTTGAATATCAAGCAAGATTCTTTTTCTAGAGAGGAAGAAATGGATGTGGTGGGCAAAGCTGAAAGCTGGTTGCAAAACATGGACATTGTTTCCCTGACCTAGATTTCCCTAACCCATCTAGGGTTCATTTTGGGACTCACATGCTCAAAGGTGTTTCTAGGACTTGATGGGTGAACCTGTTAGGATCTCATGAAGCTGATGCTCCTCCACTCACATGGGAGGTATTCACAGAAGCCTTTAAAGACCATTACATATCTGAGGCTATGGTTGAGAAGAAAGAAGAGGAGTTCCATAACCTTCATCAATGTGGTGATATGACAGTCACCCAATATGCCATGAAGTTCAGAATCTTACAAAAGTATGAATACGATTATGATGAACGACACAAGGTGAAGAAGTTCATAAGGGGTCTCAAGGAAGACCTTAGTTTTGATTTGTTTGGAAAAGGACACCACACCCTACAAAGTCCCTTAGATGATGCCCTAGAACTAGAAGACCTCCTAAGAAGAGCATGGAAGAAGGACAACCACTCCCAAAACCACAACCACCATAATGACAAGAAGAGAAAGGCTCCAACCAAGGTTGTTGCAAATCAACCTGCAAAGACTCAAGTGTCAAGTGCTCCAAGTATCATCTAGGAGAATGTAGGTTTGGAACCGGAGTTTGCTATGCATGTGGTGAAACATGCCAAATTAGACCAAATTGGCTGAAGTTTTAGAAGAAAGAGTGCAAAGTCAATGAAGAACCTAAAGAGAAGCGTCACGCTAGAATCTTCACCATGATTGATGAAGATGATAAGAATGAATAAGGTATGGTTTAAATCTTAAATCTCTTTCAGGTTATAGTTGTGGTTAGTCTCATCTTATTAATGAACATGTGTAGAATTATAAGTTAATCCTTTAATGTTAAGGATAAGGAAAACCCTAAGGTGGGTAGTACACTGAAAATTTCGAGGATGAAATTCTTATATGGTGGGTAGAATTGTAACACCCTAAAATTTGAATCTTATATTATTACCCTAATTTAGAGAACTTGTGCACTTGATCAATTCAATTGAAACTCAATATCACCAATTTAGCCCTAGCTATCCAATAATTGACATTTAGGGTTTAATATGAAATTTACCCAATCAATGTTCATTCTACGGCCTCATAATTTTACCATAAGTTGATTTTGATAATGTAATGATTTACCCAAATTTGTATCCTCAAATTTATTTAAGTATTTCTATATGATGAGTTAAACATTTATGCTAAAAAGAGAAATATAATAAGCTAAGTTGTTCAAATTAGGAAACTAATTCTATTTTCGGATTCCTTGTGAAAACTTTGGGTAATATATCAATTTTCATTGAAATTGGAGAACCTTAGCTACCCCATTTGATTTATGAAAGGAATTAATATAGTTTTTATCCTACTTTAATAATATTTGATTTTAAAAGGTCGATTTCATATGGTTTCCCACATTATAATGTGTCACACAGCCCTTCAGTCAGAGTCTGGGTCAGACTTGAGCTTGGAGGCATCTGGGAATGGAAGGACTTCCTCCTTCGCCTAAATCCTGGACAAGACACAACTATAATGTCCTTCTGCTTATCCCCCTTTGTTCTCTTTCTCTGCTCAATGCCGTGAGATTCCAAGACTCTTTTCACCATCCTCACATCCCGACATTTCTTCCGATCACTAACACATCAGGGCTTCGTGCCCTAGAATTTCCAAACCACAAGAACTCCTTCTCGCTCCCTTGTTTCCCATGGCAGCTATGAATCCAGCCCCTTAGGGCCACCCCCTTTATATAAGAGGCCTCTACAACATTCCTAAGACATCATGTAATAAATTTCCACTGCCCCTTTGCCATCTCGTTCGTTCGTGATGACCTTCCCTACTCGACCTTGCTCCTGCTTTCTCTAATGGTCCGTAGGGACAACCTGGACGCCCCTGGGGATCACCAATACTACATCTTTGTTCAAAGAACCCTGCAAAAGTTTATCAAGCTTTAGATTGGTCCTAAATCGAGGTACCCCATTTTGCCCTTCTGTGTCTATTAGTCTGTGTTTCAAGATCCACATAAGTTTTCTGAAGCTTTGACCAAGTTTTTCTTTTGCCTTTCATCCTTTGCTTCCGTCAGGGACACACAAATTCATCCAGACCTCTAGTTTTTCCTTCAACCATCTTCTTTGAACTTTCTGATTTTTGACATCTTTGAGCATGTTTCGGGCGGCGACAAGTTTTGGGGCCTCTAAACACTTAACGGTTTCTCCAGGGTCTCATTGGGACCAATTTTGGTTGAGGAAGTAGATGATTTGGCTTCCCAAGCTTGAGGAGAAGGGTTTTACTCGATCCGATTCCAAGTTTTCATCAATAATCAAGTGCTCATTCCAACTTTCTAAAAAATAAGATGGTAGGTAGTTTGATCTCAGTTTTATCCCTCTTGCAATTTTATTTGTGTCACACTGTCATGGGTAAATTCAAGATTTTCAACGCCTCATTTCTTTGACCGCACATCCATGAGAACATGCCTCATTGCCAGTTGTGTGGTTGTGACTGGTCCATATGGGCAAGGTCCCACCTACTATTTGGAATATAATGCCTATATGGATTTTTTGGGCCTTTTGATTGGTCAGAATATACTAGATCTTCATAAATTCATAGAAATTGCTATTGAGTTCAGATGAAGATCAATCTCATATGAATGTTGCTAAGTTTTTGAGATAGACAAGATGAACTAAGTTTCAAAGCCTATTTTGACACCGAGTTTCCCTTTTTTAATCAAGAACCCCAAAACCCTAGAAATTAGGTTGAATATAAATGATTAATGAGTAACAATTACTTTAACAGGGTGATTAGGGTTTCTTAACCCCATGAACGTGATTAGGGTTTCATCAACCTAAAGAAGCAACTAAGATATTATCTAAGAGTGAGGTAAGTGGTCGTTGCACTTTGAACATTATTATTGGTTGATTATAAGTATATGTGTACAATGAATGCTATGAATGATTATTTACTGTTCCAATTGTTAAAAGTCAATCAATTTATAATAAACTAAAAGTCATGCTTTGTTTGTCAATATTTATTGTATCATCTTTCATGAACATTAAGAGTAATCTCAAGATTAATATTTAAGAGAAAGTTAAGAGTTTTAAGAGAAAGATGATGATAAAAAATAACTTATATAAGATCCTCACCAAGAGGCTCCTCGAAGAAAAACTAAGAGGCACTTCAGTGCATAATAGAAGAAGCACTTAGGTGCAACCCAAGAGGCACTTCAGTGATTAAGAGAAGATGCACTTCAGTGCAAAATTTGAGGATTCTTATATAGGTCAATATAAAAGATATAATTTAAAAGCAAGTATGTCCCCTTTTTAATGTTTAATGCTTCAAGTTTATTTTTAGTTTACATGTCTTCTTAAAGTCATAATATGTTCAATTCCACTTACCAATTTGTTTGATGCCTTGCTAGGGGCGCAATGTCTACAAGAAAGGAGCAACATCAAGGATAAAGATATCTAATGACCAACTGAGGAAGAAGCTCAAGGACATCTAAGACAAATCTTATGGGGTGCCAACTATCAGTAGATTATATTTCCTTTATGTTTATGAGATGTGTTTTAGTTATCACTTCATGGAAGATGGGCCAGAGGCGAGGAGGATGAGGGTGTGGTTGCGGGCACAACCCTAGCGGCCGAGGGGAGCAGGTTCAAGCTGCTGCAAAGTCGATTCTGACTCCTTCAGTTCGCCATTCGAAGGGAATTGGTGATGGAGACAAGCTTGCCAACCCCGGTCACTCAAGCTCGCCTGGACAGACTCAGCAAAAGGGAAAGGAGGCACCGGAAGCATCCTCCTCTACCTCCCCGTCCTTCTCCCCCGCCAATGGAGTAGGTCCATCCTCACGGATTGTTGACTACTTCTGACTAGCAGGAAAGATCGGGATGTGGATGGGATCATTACGATTGGATACATTGAGCCAATACTTAGAGACAGAGAGTGATGCGCCTCAATTTCCAGACTGGAGTGTCCAGTTCCAAATTGGGGCGAGTTCATTTCTATTCAGTTTGTAGGAAGGAAGCCATATCGAGAGCAACTAGAAGGGTGGATTAGACGGCTCTGGCAACCTAGTGGCTCGATTGAAATCTTCTCATAGGAGAGGGAGGGTTTCATTATCAATATGCCATCCCAAATTGAGAGAGATAGGGTGCTGGATGAGACGTCATGGTTCCTGGATGGGTCACTTGTCATTGCTCACTCATGGAAGCTGGGTACCTTCCTTCAACCTCTGTCTTTCTCGCAGGTACCAATATGGGTGAAAATAGAAAATGCTGGAGTTCCTTGAACTCATAATCACATTGTGAGCGTGGCTAGCACAATCGGGAAACCAGTGGACTTCGACGACAACTCTACGACTACTGGTTGTATCGGCGCCACCATTGCCTGTGTTGAAGTGTGCAGTGGCTCCTCTCTGCCTAGGATGACTAAGGTAGAAGTGGATTCTGTCATCAAGCAGTTGAAGATCGAGGTCTTTTCGAAGCCAGTCTCATGTTCAAATTGCAAACACTTTGGTCATAGGACAACCTCATGCCCGTCGAAGACCATGAACGCCCCCAGACAATGACTTACAGGTAAGGTTTGGGAAATAGGGAGGTGTTCGTCATAATGCCTCAACCGGTTTTCCTAGTAATGTGTCTCAAGCTGCAATAGACTAGGGGGAATTGACTGCGATGCTTTCTGGTGATACTAAAGAAGACAAGAACTTGTAGAACACTATTACTTAGCAGATTTAAGAGGTTGTCCTCAACAGTTACACCTTGGCTCATGATCGGGAACCTAAGTTCACTCAAGACTGGTCGAAGGAACCAGACATGTTTGGGTCGTCCCCGATTTGTAATTTGGGCAGTCTCAATCTTGGATGGGAGTTGGAGCTTACTCAAAGTTGCTCTGATTCATGGAAGATCAATATGATCTGGGGGAGTAGCAGTTTCTCAGTTGATTATCAACAAAGAAAGGAGCAACTATTTGATGAAAATGATGGTTCCATTGAGGACACCTATTCTGGTATTGACTCTGACCATTTGGACAATGAGTCACTAGAATATGAGGAATCATGGTCCAAAAAGAAAAAGAAAGAAGCAAGGAAGAGAAGAGAAGGGGGGTGATCTCTCCTTTTTTTAGAATTCTTACTGCTTGGTTTCTGGGTTTTGCATAAAGAACTAACCAGGTGTTCTGGACATTGGATTCACTAGTTCAAGCTGTTCCTTTGCTGGTGGATTAGTCCAAACAATTTCAGAGGGATGAGGATAACGTTCAGTGTGTGAATGATCAACTAGCTGAGTCAATCTGCTCTAAAGGATTCAATGGTTTGCAGGCTCTCTTGATGGTTTCTTTTGCATGCCAGAAATTCACAGATCTGGATGATAGTAGTGGACTTTCCTACAGTATTGACCTTGAGATCTCTAGGCTGCTGAAGTGATGATTCGGCTGCCCATGTTGCCACACTTTCAGAGGATGAGTCTATTGCCAGTGTCAGCATGTGTAGAATAGGATGGTCTCTTTATTTTCTCTATTATCTGTTTGAGTTAGTATTGCGGGTTTTTTACTCCTTTTATCTAGGTAGATGGCTACTGTAAGTAGCTTAGTGTTTATCTTGCTTTCCTTAGTTGTTTGGATGTTTTCATCCAGGTTTTTAATGGGGGCGCAAACTCTTTTGTACCCAAAGTTTTGGGCACCAAATTTTTTAGTAACAAGATTTTTTACCGACAAAAAAAGAGGTGTTTTAGTTTAGAGTGTGAGTTTATATTATGAGAAAGTGTAGGGTCTTTCAATGTAAACATGTTTGGTTTTATTCATATTTGAGTTATGTTGAGGACTTGAGTATGATATCTGTTATTTTCATCATGTGTTGGTTTATATATGAAATCTATTTTTACACAATGATATCACTTTGTGACATACCAATGAGATCTATGCTTCCGCTCAATATTGTGTATGTTTTAGAAATTGGGGTGTTACACTTGTAAACATATAATTTGAGATACACCCTCAACCATTATCCTACCACGACATGACCATATCCATCCTTAAAAACCTATAATTGTGGATGCAAGGATATATCCTCAACTAGAACCCCTCATATTCAATTGTATGCACTCCGAGTTTCCCTTAGGAATTACTCGTTTCGCCATCCAGCAAGTACTGATGCTGAAGATGGATCTATGGCTAAGGGAAACCTACTTGATTAGGGTTCCACTTGATTAACTAAGCCAATTGAGTATCTTTTAATGCATCAATAAAGTTACAAAATACAAGCCATAGACAAATTCTACAAAGATAGGGGTAGATTACAACATCATAAGATATAATACATATTGATCATAAAGTTGATCATATCATCACATGATACTATCTCACTGCCTTATACTAAGCCATTACCATTATCATATCATCATGGGATAACCATCCCTCATCACATACCTAGAGGATATCACCTCAAACTAGGAACAAAGCCTCTGCCAGGTCATAAGACCCAATCACATAGTTCCTGCATAACATCATTATCTCATCATGCCTCATAAAGGCTGATAATCATCACCCCGTGTCACATCAAAAATACCATAGCAACCACAAGATATGATGTTCATTCAACCTTCAACATTATGGTTACACAAAGAAGAGAGAGATAATACTTCATATCACTCAAGCAAGCTAAACATTACATGTGTTTAGGTTTATGGTTTCTCATGGTCAACAAATTAGGGTTTCATAGTGGTACATAACATCATTCCTTATATCATCACTTCCCACCTTCTTGGAGCACAAAGACCAAACATCATCATGATACCAAACAACCAAGGAAATTAGTAAGGTGTAGTGACCAAACATGTACATCATCATATGTAGCGACCATCCTCAACACCTTAGGCGTTGTGACCGCAACAAGACTCACCCAAATGTAGAGACCTTAAGAGGGTACTCCATATGTAACAACCACAACACACCTCAACCATCACCTTATGGAGAAGATATTAGGGGAAAACATAGTGTCCATGAAAGGCTAACAATCCATAGCGATCAACATGCAGACGTGGCGACCAAACCTGGTCATCAAGCATAGCGACCACAAGGAAGTACTCCACATGTAGGGACCATTACAAGGAGATTTTATATAGAGACAAAAGTGGTTAGGGTTAGGATTATTGCAACCAATCAAACCTTAACCACAACACTCACTATGGATTATTTTCACAACTTGAAACATGAGTAGCATGGCAATCAAAACATAAGTATACCATTAGGGAACCGAGGCATTACCAAGGTATAACTCCATGAACACGATGATCATCAAAACCCTAAAATAA
The DNA here is from genome assembly GCA_963693085.1 of Alisma plantago-aquatica. NCBI lineage: Eukaryota > Viridiplantae > Streptophyta > Magnoliopsida > Alismatales > Alismataceae > Alisma > Alisma plantago-aquatica. Next base: position 1,277,522,206 of record OY856409.1, on the reverse strand, counting down.
GCATCATAAGGATCAACATGGAAAACCATGGTATTAGGGAGAAAACCAAACGTCAAACACATGTAAACAAGAACCAAAACCTCCATCTCATTCAATATGGCTGAACTAAAGCCAAGGTGATAAAACCAATGTTCAAGATGTTGCATGCAAGCCTTAGCAACTCCTACATCCATACTCCTTAGGTTTAAGAATTAGGGTTTAAGAGAAAGAGCTGATCTACACAAGATTACTACATAATCGTAAAACCTAGACAAGGTATCATCATCAAGCATCACATAATCAGGTTTTAGGGATAAGATAACATGCAAGTGAGATCAAGTGCAACAATATAAGAAGGGAAATATATATAACCCGCCTTGAGGTGAAGACCAACTCCAAAAGCCAAGGAGATCTAAGGGATAGAAGAAACACCCAACTTGGATAAACTCCAATTCCAAGGAAGTTCACCATGACCAAGTATCACCAAGAATCACCACAAGGGAGATGATTAAACCCTAGATCTCCACATGCATAGGTTTATCCTTCTTCTTCAAGCTCAAGATCCTCCAAAAGAACAACCAAGTATAAGGGTCGACCCCAAGCAAGAATATAGAAATAAGAGAGATAAAAGGGTTACTTGCATGTGAAAGAAGGGGTATAAAAACCCAAGGGTAGGAGAGAGGTGAGGGGATATGAGGTGTCAAGATACAAGAGCTGATCATGAAACTTGTCCCTTAAAAGAACGACATGGCAAACACTATATATTCATGGAAGAAAGGTAATTAAAACCTAGGTAGTATAGATACCACTTAGGTCCTCATCACCCAAATAATCAAAACAAAACCAAGGTTCAACATGGTAGCGACCACTACCCATGTCAACCAAATCAACTGATCGCTACAACATCAACACAAGCAAAACCTAGCAACCAAGATCAAGAGCAAAACACATGGGTCACTAAAATCTCAACTCAAGGAAGCACTTCAATCAAAACACTCTCAAAGACACAAAGCACATTGACCTCTACTAAAAAGGATCATCAACATGGTCAACACCACCGTCCACTCTTGCATCCATGCAAGCCATGCAAACCCTAGCATCAACACACATGATGTGACATCATCAACCAAGGTCCAACAAGGTGCCCCTATGCATCATTCTCTCTCTCATGATGCTAAGGTACAAGAGGCACATCCAACATGTGACAAATCACAAGATAAACCCTCAACATGGGTAAATTGCAACTTGGTCCAAAACAAGCACACATAAAGCATAACTAGCCCAGACAACATGCAAACAAGACCAAACTGGAAACATAAACATGTCACATGTTATTAAGTGCATCACATGATAAGATTAAGGTTTAAGAATATTATTAAGCAAATCAAGAAAGATCAAGAACTAAGCTAGGTCAGGGGTCTTACAACCATAAACCCCTAACAAGGATTTCACCCCCAAAATCCTACACAAAAAGAGATGGATACTTTCTACACATCTCATCCTCCAGCTCCCACATGGCTTCCTCCATGCCTTGGTGATGGCACATAAAACTCTAATATGCTCATAATTAAAATATGTATAACTTGATGTTGTTTAGGGTTGCCTTTATGCAACTATTAGGGCATGAAGTTGAAGCGAAGGTGTCTGGAAAGGATCAGGGTTTTGGGGGCTGGAAATATTTTCCTCCGTGCCACTAGCTTTGTTTACGAGGACTCCCATGCCCATATGATACTGGCCTGGCCTGAGCTAATATGAATTGCCCAAAATAGTTTGCTTTTAGGCAATAGTAACCTTAGACTTCTATGTTGTATATCTTTGGGAACCCTAATTTGATTTGTTTGAGGATGTATACTAAGATAGTTTCCTTATGTTCCTTAAGACCACATGCTTGGATAAGTTTATCCCTAGAACCTAGATCTTAGAGTTTGGGTGTTTGGGAAGATATCATAGTGCGTAATGGAAGCATGATGGATCTTAAGAATGGTTTAGTTAGACTCACCCTTTAACCCTAATGTAGTTTGGCTTGATGGGTCGAACCCTTTAAGGGGTGGAGTATGGTTAATTGATGATGCTTGAGTGGTTAGATTTAGTGGACGAAATCTTCTTTAGGGGGATGGAACCCTATAACGTCTTGAAGTCTATCTAATCTATCTTTGGAGACCCTAACTCCATACTTAGGAGGTTGTTGTGCTTGAATCCTTAGTGTTGTCCAAACACGTAATAATTGTAACCCTAACATGTTTATTTATATAATGAACATAGAATGATCATCTGAGGAATAATTCATATGTTCAAACCCTAATGGATAACCTTAATGAATATCAAATGCACATAATATGGATATCAATGCTAATTGTCAATATGTAAGAGGTTGATCATGTCATGAACCTATAAACCCTAATGATATGAAAGATAATTGTAACCTAATGCATGCTAAGGATGGATAAGTGAAATAAAATGCTCATGTCGACCTAAACCCTAAGTTGTAATGATCTAACCCTAATCTATACATCTTTAATGCCTTTGATGATACATTAATGCTGTTAAGTTCCATAATCAGTTAAGATACTTTGATACACATAAATGATATATATATATATATATATATATAATCATATAATCACATATTAATCAAATCATCAATATAAAATGCAAGTTACCTTGTTATCTAATACACATTTGATTAGTCACTTAATGTGAATCAATTTGTTGATAAGTAATATGTCTCACCATGATAATTAAAATACATGTAATGGATTTAATGTGAATATGAAGTAATTGGATTCACATAAGTGTGCAAAATCAATAATATAAAGGAATAAATATGAGAGATGATTAATGATGACATTAATGTGAGAAATAAAGATAATGTGATGATGTGAACATGTTTAATATGAATATAAGTAACTAATGTGACATTAATTGGAATAATTATATGCTTAACCACAAATTGGATAGAATGTCTTATATTCATGTAAAAAAATTTGTTATAATTAATAAAGTGATAATATGAGGATAAGGAAGTATACATCCAAATTATTAAGTATAATGATCAAATATAATTATGAATGTTGAGATAAATGAGTAACTCCTAATTGTGATAAAATCCTTAATAAGATAAATGAGAAATACATATAAATAGTTTAATGCATGATGATGAAATATAACCCCTTTTGGAAATAAAGTGTATATGGCATGTCGTAATTAATATAATGATGATAATGTGATATCATAAAGAGTATAATGTTAATGATTAAAAAATATAAATAATGTTAAATCTCATAAAAATAATATCTTAATAGTGGAACCCTAGGTGATCCTTGAGAACCTGACCTATGTCAAGATGCTTGTGATGTATATGTTGATGAGTTGTTTGGTGGAAGTTACAGTTGGAGAAACAACCTCATGTTTTGTGATGTGAGGTTGCACACTCACCCTTCCCTAATTGCTAGTGATTTCGGGGACGAAATCCTCTTTAAGGGGTGGAGTGTTATAACATACCGAATAATCTTGGAAATATTTTACTCTCTCCACGGCCGCAACCTAGTGCTCTGGCGACTAGGGTTTCAGCGTGTGGGAGTCTCTCTACCCGCACAGGTCACCTTCTCTTGCAGGTCTAAGGATAGGGTGAGCTTATTGGTACTCTCCCCATGATGGCGGAGGAACTGACAGAGAGATATGCACGGCTTCAGTTGATGACGGAAGAGGAAGAGACGATCGAAGTCAGGGAGGAACAAACCGGTGAAGAGGAACATCTGGGGCTTGCGCTGGTTGCGCGCTTCTTGACGGATCGAGCGCCCAACTTCTGGGCGATGCGGCGCACTCTCACACAATCTTGGGGATTATCGCAGAAGGTCGTGTTCAAGCAATTGGAAGGCGACGTCTTTATCATCCAATTCTTCGACTGGAGAGACAAGCAGAAGGTGGTAGACGGGGCGCCATGGAACTTCGATAATAAGCTACTGATCTTCAAGGAGATTGAGAAGGAAGAGCAGCCGGGGGTGATCACCATCAAGCATACCCCCTTCTGGGCTCAGATCTACGGGCTGCCTCTAGGGTTCCGGTCGAACCAGGCTATTAGGAAGATTGCTAGCAGATTGGGCGAGGTCCTAGACTTGGACGTCGACGAACTCGGGTGGGAGTCATCAGCGAGGGTCAGGATCAACTTGGATATCACGAAACCACTGAAGAGAGTCTTGCGGCTAGCAGGGAACCAGAACAACATCATCACTTTGGATGTGAAGTATGAACGGTTGGTGCACTTCTGTCACATCTGCGGGAGACTTGGGCACGTCGAGAGGGATTGCACTGACAGAGTTGAAGGCGAGGAAGGAAGCCATCAATGGGGACCGTGGCTGAGAGCATCCTCGAGGAAGCCGAGGACGACGTTGCATGAAGAACTTCATGGCCACACTCGGGTTACGAGAAGGATAGTATTCAAAAACAAGCCGATGGAGCAGGGATCGTCAACCAAGGAGATGACTGGAGACGGCAGATCTCAGAGTAGCCAGACCGGTGGTGCGGCGGATGGCGAGGCAACAGCCAAGGGAGGGCACGACGCAGATAACAGTAGAAGTGGACAGTCACAGATGCATCGAGAAGGAAGCACGGAATCCAACTACGAACTAGAGGTGCTATTCCCAGAGAGGCAGGAAACTATACGGGTGGGCGGAGGCAAGGGTACAAATAAAGGAGAGGCGGTGGAGGAAGGTCGAGCGGAAAGAAGACCGACATCAGTTAGCAGGAAAGAACTACTGGAGATGTGCCAGCGAGGATAGACTAACTTGGGTGGGGAGGCGGAGGGCGGAAGAGTATTCACTGAACACACGATCGATCCAGCTTCGAGAACGATGGTGATAGGGAAGGAATCGGAGGCCTTTTCCAAGCAACAAGAGACTGGTAGCAATCCTGTACAACAACCGGTGCAAAGACAGATCAAGACAAGGGCACAGATGAAGATGGAAATCAGGAAGAAGTTGGGGAAGAGAGACAAGGGAGAAGCGAAGAAGAATAAGAAGCCACCGTGGGTATACAAGATGAGTAGGGCACAACAGCTTGGGATACCAGAACAAGAAGTTGTTTGGGACACTATCTCGGGAAAGAGAGGAAGACATTCTGATTACTGTGATATGGAGCTAGATACAGTAAGCCCCATGGAAGACACATCCAAGAAAGTAAGGAGCAGTGCACCAAATCCACAGCTAGAAGGGACACTGAGTGTTCAAGTAGCGGGGACTGGCGGAGACCAGCCCCGTGAACAGCCATGAAAATCATGAGTTGGAATTGTCAGGGGTTGGGCAACCCTGACACAGTGAACACTCTCCGATCATGGTGTTGGAGGGAGAGCCCGAATCTTGTCTTCTTAATGGAGACACTCATTACTAGTGCAGACTTAGAAACAGTGAAGAGAAAATGTGGCTTCACACAGAGCATTTGCATTGACAGAGTGGGCAGAGCAGGAGGAATTGGGTTGTGGTGGAAAGACATTGATCTCAATATTTTATCTTATTCACAACACCATTGCAGTTGTGAGGTTGAAGATGAAACAGGGGCAGAAAAATGGAGAGCAGTGGGAATCTATGGGTGGGCGGATCAGCAGCTGAAGCATAATACGTGGAATTTGATAAGGGAGTTGAAAAACACATCTGATATACCTACTGTGTTCTTTGGTGACTTCAATGAGATCGTTTCCAACATGGAAAAATCGGGAGGCCCGCCAAAACCATACCGCCATATGTAGGATTTCCGTGATGTGATAGATGACTGTGATTTGACGGACCTGGGGTACAGTGGAAACATTTTTACGTGGCAGAGGGGAACAACACCTGAAACGCTTGTTAGGGAGAGGTTGGATAGAGCTTTGGCATACCCAAGCTGGGTGGAAAGATTTCCACAGGCACGTGTCATCCATCTTTTGATTGTTGAGTCCGATCATGCACCGATTATCATCAATACGGAATACAGAAGGAGGAAACAAAGAGGAAAGCAGGATAATTTCTTCTTCGAGCCCATGTGGATGGAGGATGAGATGTGTGAAAAAATAATCAAGGAATCATGGGATGGGGGAGCATCGATTGATCTGCATGGAAAGATGGAAAGGTGCAGCTTAAAACTAAAGTCCCGGGCACATGAAAAGTTTGGGAAAATGAGAAGGAGGATAAATGAACTAGAAGGACAGCTGGGGGAAGCCCAACTTTTACCGCCGGACAGAATCAACCTTGATAGGTGTTCCCGCATGGCATAAGAACTTCAAGAGTGGCACAGGCATGATGAAAAGTATTGGCATGCAAGAGCGAGAGTGAACGAAATGAAAGCGGGCAATAGAAACATGGCGTATTTTCACCATAAAGCGTCCCAAAGAAAAAAAAGAAACAAAATAGAAGGACTCCATGACGCTGAGGGACAGTGGCAGACGAAGGAAGAAGACATTGAAAAAATCATCACCACTTATTTTCAAGGGCTGTTCACGACGTCAAATCCAACGGGATGGGAGGCAGCCACTAAAGGGGTTGAAAGGAAGATTGGGAGTGCGGATAATGAAGATCTGGAAAGGGATATCAGCACGGAAGAAATCCAAACAGCGCTGAAAAATATGCATCCTAACAAAGCACCTGGGCCCGATGGAATGAAAGCAATGTTCTTCCAAAAATATTGGCACATAGTGGGAAATGATGTAGCAAATTACATAAAAGGATGGTGGAAATCCGAAGGCAGTATAGCTGATGTAAATTCCACTCTGGTAGTTCTCATTCCCAAAGTGAAGTCACCAAAGGAGATGGGGGAGTTCCGACCCATTAGTCTATGCAACGTGATCTATAAAATTGCAGCAAAAGTCCTTGCCAATCACCTCCGCCCTATGATGGATAAAATTACTTCTGAGCAGCAAAGTGCCTTTATTCCAGGAAGGCTTATCACAGACAATGTGCTTGTTGCCTACGAGCTGTTCCACAATATGAAAGGTGCGACGGGGAAGAAGAAGGGTCATATAGCTTTGAAGCTTGACATGTCAAAAGCATATGACAGGGTGGAATGGGGTTTTGTAGATCATATTCAGAAGAAGCTGGGTTTTGGAGAGCTTTGGAGGAAAAAAGTTATGAACTGTATGTCGACAGTGTCTCATTCTTTTGCCATCAATGGGGAGCGTACCAGGAGATCTCAACCTTCCAGAGGACTGCGCCAGGGTGACCCTCTCTCACCTTATCTTTTTATTTTATGTGCTGAAGCTTTCTCTACTTCTTTAAATCTAGCTTCACAACAAAATGACATTCATGGAGTACGAGCCAGCCGCCATGGGCCCCGTATTTCTCACCTTTTCTTTGCAGATGACTCTATCCTTTTTACGAGGGCGACCAAGGAGGAATGCCTGGAATTAGCTGTGATCATCAACCAGTACGAACAGGCATCCAGACAAAAAATCAACCTATCTAAAACCGAGGTGGCCTTCAGCAAAGGAGTCAGCCGCGAAAGGAAAGATGAGATATGTCAAGTGCTCCAAGTCAAAGAGGTGGAGAGGCACGGGAAATATTTAGGTCTACCAGCCGCAGTGGGAAGATCTAAAAAGCATGCCTTCTCATATATCCAGGACAGAGTATGGAACAAATTGCAAGGTTGGAAGGAAAAGCTGCTATCCAAGGCGGGAAAGGAGGTTCTAATCAAGGCAGTGGCCCAAGCGATCCCTTCGTACATGATGAGTATTTTCCAGTTACCAGTGTATCTTCTTGACGCCATCAACAGTTCTATTGCTAGATTCTGGTGGGGAGCAAAAGATGGAGAAAGGAAGTTAGCTTGGGTCAGTTGGGAAAAACTCTGTATGCCGAAGAATCAAGGAGGCATGGGGTTCCGAGACATTAGCGCTTTTAACCAAGCTCTCCTTGCTAAGCAAGTATGGCGGCTAGTTCACAGGAAGGACACATTGGCATACAAAGTCTTAAAGGCCAAGTACTTTCCATCATGCAGCGTTCTTGAGGCAAGAAGGGGTCACAATCCAAGTTTTACGTGGAGAAGTATTTGGAACTCCAAAAGCATAGTGCTAGAAGGCATGCAATGGAGAGTGGGAGACGGCAAGGATATAAACATAGGGACAGACAGCTGGATTCCAAACTTAAATGGCAGCATAGAAGGGAGGATGGGTATATCATCACCGACGGTACAAAAAGTCCACCAACTGATTGATCAAGAAACCAGGCAGTGGGATTGCGAGCTGGTCCACGAGCTGCTACCACAAGACATGGCAGCTATGGTGCTAGCCATTCCTCTAGGAGTCGCAACAAGGGCGGACAGGATTTTCTGGAAACCAAGCAAGAGAGGGGATTACACGGTGAGGTCGGCTTATTGGTTGGCGACACAACAGCCGAGCAGCACTGAGCAACCGGTAAACCAGGCGGATAAGGATGTATGGCGGGCGGTATGGAAGTCAGGTCTAAATCCAAAAGCGGCTCACTTTCTATGGCGTTGTTTCGTCGGCTCGTTGGCCACTGTCGGTAGGCTGTTTGATAGGTACTGTCATGAGGATGGAATATGCACTATATGTCGAAGGGAGAAGGAATACATTGGTCACATGCTTTTCAGATGTGATCAAGCATGGGAGCTATGGAAGGACTACGCGATGGAAGTGCAGCACCGCATAGAAGAGCTGGGCGCAAAACCAGTCAAGGCAGCTATCATGGCTGCGGTGTGGCCGGTCCATGGAAAGCCAGATGACGACATGACAGCTGCTCTTTGGGCTATATGGAGTAGAAGGAACGATATCATCTTTGGGAATAGGGTGCGTCAACCTCTCCTGATGAAGAATGCATTGCGGCCATTAGTTAGACCCTGCCCGACGCCGAACAACAACACACAATGTCCGGGAACAACGGCTGTACGTGGGCATTGGTGCAGGCCGTCGGAGGGCGTTCTCAAGATGAATTGTGATGCTGCGGTTAACGTCCAAGGACAAGATGGGCTGGGGATGGTGTGGAGGACAGCTGATGGAGAAGCAACAAAACTAGAAGGGAAACAACAGCCGACACTCAAGGACCCAACATGCGCTGAAGCTCTTGCCATTAGAGAAGGACTTCTCATTTCCAAAGACATGAACCTTGCTAAGATTATGGTGGAATCGGACGCCGAAGCAGTGATCAAGCTCATTGTGAATGGGACTAAGAGAGAGGACCTCCTGGGTTCTATCCTTGAGGACATAGGCCATCTTAAAAGTTTCTTTCCCAGTATTTCTTTTGTTTACTGTCGTAGATTGGCTAACGGGGTGGCGCATCAGCTAGCCCGGTTGGCTGCTAGTAGTAGTTTTTCTTCCCTTAACAGTAGCTCTTTACCTCCTGTTGTAACGAACTGCATTCTAGCAGATTTGCACATCTAATATATTAGATCTGGTGATTTCAAAAAAAAAAAACATACTGAATCTTGGAAATTTGGTCTTTTGACCCTCTTTCCCATCTTTTCCTTTCATTTTAAACCTCTCTGGCTTTTCTGTTTAATTTGTGGAGAACATGATGGTTTAATGAACATTTGTTCACCTTTTCTCTCAATATTTGGGTTTATGCACAAATACCTTAGTGAAGGCTTAGTAATGGGTGTAATATGTAAAATGTCCACTTAAATGATAAAAAGAATAAATAAATTCGTCCTAGAACTTTCTAGTGTTTTTTAGAATATGAAAAAGAAAGTAAATCTCAAAATATACATAAAGGAGATGATAAATGTAATAATTGGAAATAATATGGAATATATTGCATAAAAGAGGATAATGGGGAATATGTTGTCCCAAAAATCATAAGTGGAAACCCATGAAGATAATTTGGATATTAATCTCGTTTTCTTGACTTATAAGAAACTTAAGGGCCAAGTATCACCTAATTTGGAAGATAAATGCATATATTAAAGTCTTTATCAAAAGAAAATTGGAGATAAGACAATAAGGTGAAATAAAATATCTATCATCCTCAAATTATAAAAATAAGTCCAAATTTGTAATCTATATATCAAAATGAGTCTATGTGTGATTTTTGTATTTAATTTGGCCAATGTTTATATTTTATTTTTTTTCAAGAGAGAGAAAATGACTCAAAGACCAACTATATTAAATATATATTGAAAAAAATTAATTAATGCCAAAATCATGTTCCAAACGTTTAGTATTGCTTATAGGTCAAGTTTTATATTTTTAGAAGGTTTCTAGATGCCTCTAATAAATTAAAAGGATAAATAAGTGATAAAATTTAAATGAATTAAATAAAATAATAAAAGTCTTCAAAAAAAAAAATAATAATATCAAATTCGTGTTCTACATGTTAAAATATATCTTTGGATGAATTTTGACTCAATTTGGAAAATATTTGATAAGAAGGTGTATTTAGGAGAGAGAAAGTGTGAAAAATATTAAAATCATTAATTAAAATAATAAAAAAAGAAAAAAAATGGAAATAATGATAAATTCATATCCAACATACTTAATATGATTCATGGGTGAGGTTTTATTATTTTTGGATAATCCTAGAGTCATTAATGCATGATGAAAGAGAAAATATGATTTGAATTATTTAACCTATTAAAAGTCCCCAAAAGGCAAAAATAATTCTATATTTGGATTCTACACGTCAAAATCAGTCAGGATGTCAATTTTGGAGGTCGTTTGCACCCTCAAATAGGAAAAGAGAAAAAGTTAAATGATTAAATAAGAACTTTAGTCCGATTTGTATTTGACAAGAAGGGTTAGTTTTAGCTTGGACCTAGCCGATGGAGTTGTTGTTGTGGAGACAAAAGTGGAGTAGTCTAGACTTCCCTCTATCTAGATCCTAGTTTGAGATGTTGATGTAACCCTAAAAGGGAGATTTTCGATGTATCTTGTACAATCTTTTACGAAATTGAATATAGTCATAAAAAAAATCTGATGCTTTCCAATGTGTTTTGTTTACCATATTCTGGTAAGGAGGTGATCTCACCTCTTTACAACCTTAGCCAATACTATATCCTTCTTCTTGAAATTCTTCACTCTCCGATCCAAGATCAACACAAGACCCTCCACATACGACATGTCCTCATCCAGCTCAACCTCTACGGGATGCAACACTAGCTCTGTGTCAGGATGGCACTTCCTCAACATTAATACATGATAAACTGGGTGCAACCAGTGCAACTCAGGTGGAAGCTCCAACTTATAATCCATCTTCCCAACACATGCCACCACAGGGTAAAATCCCATATACCCGGGAGACAACTTACCCATATTCCCAAATCTCAACACACCTTTCCAAGGAGAGACCTTGAGATACACTTTGTATCTCTCTTGGAACTCCAAGGGCCTCCAATGATTATTGACATAAGATTTCTGCTTGTCCTATGCTCCCTTCACCTATTGTTGTATCATCTAATATTCTCTATCATTTTCCATACTAGTTTATGCCCCAAAAGCAGATACTTTCCCGTTTCATACCAACACAATGAAGACCTACATGGCCTCCAATACAAGGATTCATACGGTGCCATGTCGATACTCCTCTGATAGCTATTATTGTAAGAAAACTCTATCAAACTCAGATGCACATATTAATTACCTAAAAAATATAGAACACAAGCTCTCAATAGATCCACCAAGATCTGAGTAGTCCTCTCAGATTGTCCATCTATTTGTAGGTGAAAAGTTGTAGTGAATCTCTGTTGCGTACCCATCATAGTGTGCAGACGCTCCCAAAAGCGACTGGTAAACTAAGGACCTATGTCAGATGCTATTGTCACTGGAATACCGTGTAGACATACTATCTCATCCACATACACCTGTGCCAACTTATCAACTATATATGTTGCCTTCATAGGGAGAATGTGTTCTGACTTGGTAAACCTGTCAACGATCACCCATTTGAAATCATGACATTTGGCTATCCTAGGAAGACCAACCACAAAGTCCATAGTGCTATGATCCCATTTATATTGCGGTATAGGCAATAGTTGTAAGGTCCCTGCATGTTATTGATGCTTAGCCATAACCTGCTGAGACACAAGACACTTCACCATGAATTCAACTATGTCACACTTCAAACTAGGCCACCAATACATATCTTTTAGATTGTGGTACATCTTGGTACTACCCAGGTGTATAACATACATTGAAGAGTGAGCCTCTTCTAAAATCAACTTCCTCATATTATCAACATTAGGAACCACTACTCTACTATGGTAACATACTGTCCCATCTTCTGGCTTTTGGAAGCCATCATGCTTCTTGCTGCCAAACTCTGCTCATATCTATTGTATCATAATATCATCACATTGTGCATCTCTAATCTACTGCCTCATCATAGTTTTCACCTGTAATTGAGCCAAAATGCCTGCCAACAAGGAGACCTCCAACTTTTCATTCATCTAGCAAAGAGACACTAACATGTCTTGCTTATGACATACTAAGGAACACAAATGTGGCTTATCAATAGATGATGACAAAGAAGACTTCCAGATCAAAGCATCTACCACCATGTTTGGCTTCCCTAGATGGTGGTCTATGGTGCAATCATAATCTTTGATCAACTCCATCTAGTGTCACTGCCGCATATTCAGCTGCTGCTTTGAGAAGATGTATAGTAGATTCTTGTGATTGATGAAGATCTGACACTTCTCACCATAAAGGTAGTGTCTCTAAATTTTATAAGCATGTACCACAACTGCAAGCTCTAGATCATGCGTCAGGTAGCTCTCCTTGTGTTTCTTAAGTTTTTACGAACGAAAAGAAATTACATTCTTATCTTGCATCAACACGCTACCCAAACCATTCTTGAACACATAACAGAAGATGATATAACCCTTCCCTTGCTCAGGCAACACTAACACTGGTGCAATGGTCAACTTCTCCTTCAAAATCTAGAAGGAACGCTGCCACCTGTCATCCCAGACAAACAACACACCTTTCCTTGTCATCTTCAATAGGGGTAATAGCATGACACAAAAGTTCTTGATCAACCTCCTATAATAGCCTGCCTGGCCTAGGAAACTACAAACCTCCGTCAGTGTCTTAGGATGTTCCCATTCTAGAACTGATTGAACCTTCTTGGGATCCACACGAACACCTTCAACAGATATCACATGTCCCAGAAAAGACACCTCTTTCAGCCAAAACTCACACTCACTAAACTTGGTGTACAACTTATGTTGTCTCAACAAGGTCAACACCCTTCGTAGATGCTTCTCATGTTTCTGGATGTCTCTTGAGTATATTAGGATATCATTGATGAACACAACTATGAACCGGTCAAGATAAGACCAGAACACCCTGTTCATTAGATCCATGAAAGTTTTTGGTGCATTGGTTAGTCCACACGGAATAACCACAAACTCATAGAGACCATACTGAGTCCTAAAAGTAGACTTCAATATGTCATTCACCGTGATCCACATCTGATGGTATCCTAACCTCAGATCTATCTTTGAGAAAACTACAACACCTGTCAACTGATCAAAGAAGTTATCTATCCTTGGAAAAGGGTACTTGTTTTTTATTGTCACCTTGTTCAACTGCCGACAATTGATGCATAACCTCATAGATCTATCCTTCTATGTGACAAACAACATAGGAACACATAGATCTATCCTTCTATGTGACAAACAATATAGGAACACACCAAGGGGAAGTGCTCAGTCTAATAAATCCCTTCTCTAACAGCTCCTACAACTGCTTCTTCAATTCTTTCATCTTAGCTGGTGCCATCCTATATGATGTCTGTACAATCGCTGGGTACTAAGAACTGGCTTGATCTCAAAATTAATCTCTCAAGGTAGGGGAACAATGGGAAACTCATAAGGAAACATGTCCTCAAACACACGAACAACTGACACCTCTTGGATACTAGGACTCCTCACCTTAGTATCCACCACATGTGCCACAAAAGCCTCACAATCTTGCCTCATCAGCCTCTTTGCTATCATTGCTGACACCAAGAACATCAAAAGACTCCTATCTCCTTGTAAGATCCATGAAATGTCACCATCACAGAACATATGCACCTTGGAATTACAGTCCAAGACCACATGATACTTTTATAAGGTATTAATTCCAAGGATCACATTGAATCCATGCATGCCAAGTGGTATAAGGTCCACTTGAATGCTGCGTCCTGAGAAAGAAAGTGTAGGATGGACACACATTCCACAACTCAATAGAACCAAGAAAAGGGGTTTCTAAGTGAAGAATATCAGATCTAGGACTAACAAGCAAAGAATATCTAGCGATCACTTCTCTAATGATAAAAGGGTGCATCATACCTGGGTCAACCAAAACATATATAAAGCAGAAAGAAGACAAATCAGAATAAAAAAGTCCATATGACTTGTCACGACCAATGGGTTGACTATTCCTTCCAATTGACTCAAAGAATATAATCGAGATGTTTCCTGTTGTTACCCTCATCCTCTACTGGCTTGCACAGACAATCCTTCGTGTGATGCTTGACCGCATCCTCTACCACTGCCACTGCTAAACTGTTGCTACTGCAACCCTTACTTACTCTGTCTCAGCTGTTGCATCACCTCCTCATCCTTCATTGGAAAAGAATGAACTTATATATCCCTACTATCCACACCTATAATAGGTCATTGTATCAAACTGCGGCCTAGACGACCTATCACTCCATATTAATGTTGTGCTGTGAGCTCCTATCGGCGGAAAGCTATTACCCCTGCCCTTGCTCGATGACCATTGACACTGTAACATAATGAATCTTAGATGTAATCTCCATGTAAACCTTTTTCCCAAGTTTCCATTTCATTTCTATCCTTTATGTCATTCATGTTTAATTAGTGGAATTTATAGTGGTTTAGTGAACATTTATTCACTAATTGTACCAATATAAGGGTCTATGCACAAATACCTCAATGAAAGCTTAATTACCATAATAAAGTGCTCTAAACCTTAATATAACTTTTTGATATGATTTGAAAACATAAAATGAGCCTAAGTTTCAAATTTTGTTTGATTTGGATGTTGTTTGTACAAGTTATTTAATTTTAGGTACATTATGGACTTTTATGCAATTTACCCAATTGAGAGGTTCTCTTTGCAAATTATCACCTAAATTTTAATCCTTAGATATTCCATTACCATTCTCAAGAATTTGAACCATGGGGCACCTGGTTGCACCTTGGTTTGAAGGTGTTTCTCTCCAAGGGCATTATAGGGACTACCCTCTTTATAAATGAGCTTATCTTTGAAGGTGTTTCTCTCCAAGGGCATTATAGGGATTACCCTCTTTATAAATGAGCTTATATTTATAGGGATTACCCTCTTTATAGTAAGTATCCTCCTTTCCTTCCCTATTTTAATGCTGTTAGTATTACTCCCACCTTCTTCCAGGTCAGAACCATGACCTTCCATGGTAAAACTCCACCTAGAACCCTAAAACATCTCATCTCCATGCTCTTTTGCTAGGGTTTGCACCTCTAAAGTGGAGAATGTGATATTTTCTCAAGAAAGGAGCTTGGCTTGGAGCAACCAGACCTTCTAATCTTAGGATCCTTGGTGTTTAGACCTTATTACCTTCCTAGAGGAAAGTTTTGTTAACCCCCTTCTCATATATTGCTTACTACATGCTTAAAACTCATGCTTCTATGTTTAAAATCGATGATCTCCATCATATTTCCCATGTTCTTCTAGGGTTTTGATTTCTTGCTATTTTACCTTCTCCAGAAGCTCTAGTTTGGCTACCTATGCAACTTCAAACATGATCTTGGGTCAAATGGTGTTTTCTCCCTCTCCCTCTCTCTTCAATTATCTCGATCAATTTGATGATGTGGCAATTTCCTATTGGTCAGTATTGAAAAATTCATATCTTCTAATCGACTTATCCAAATTTGAAAAATAAATATGTTTTGGAATTGGAAAATTAATATCTATCTAATAAAAATATTTTCAAGGTCTGATTTCATAGTTTGATGATAGGTGGTTTTTGTAAAATGAATTTGATGCATAAAATCCATAAAAATTACATCTTAATCATCATAACTCTAAATTTAACATAAAAATATGTTTTATTCATCAGGAGAACCTAATAAGTTCATTGGTGATATTTTCAAAAGCTAAGTCTGAATTTTGCTAAAAAGTTATGAAATTAGGGTTTACTATACATTAATGTGCACTATGAACTCTAATACGTGTTAATACATTGAAAATAGGCAAAGTGGAACTTGGACTCAATTAAAGTGGTCAAAGTTAGTAATTGATATCAGTAAGAGAGGTGTGTGCATTCCTTACACCCTATGTTGGGATAATTGTAGCCAAACCCTTTATTTCCCTAATGAGGCTTAAATGAACCCTAAATCTTCTATTCTTGAATCCTAATGTTATTCATGCCTCAAATCAGATCATAATTTCTTCTTGTTTGGGTCTTATACCCCACTTCCATGCTTATTGAATATTATGACTACTCTTTCTATGACTACTTTTCTAGCATGTAGATTTATGTTCTATTTAATTTAAAGTAGTTGTACTAATGTACAACCACCCACATAGGGAATGTATTTAATCGCCCTAGGGAATGTTTTTATTCTCCCCTATATAATTATGTAGGTGACTGGGAATGTCTTATTCTCCCCTCACCTATAGGTTAGAGGTCTGGTAGGTTCCTCAACCCTACTTAGTTAGGTAGACATAATTATCTTACATGCAAATCCCTTTTAATATAATTGTTAATGGCAAGTTTCTTTTGAATATAGCCTTTTTTTTGAAAGAGGGACGGGAAGCCCTATGGGTGGGCTCCCCGAAACTACTATTAACTAATTAAATCAAGGTTTACAAGGGATAACAAGTTCAAAGGGAAATATTGAGAAAAGGAAAAACTAGCTACTTGGCCCCTCCGTGCAGAGTTGGCCACCTCATGAGCAACCCTATTGCACCTACGGTTGACATAATATAAGCTAAAAGAGGAAAATTGAAGTTGTAGAGCTTTGAAATCTTCAACAATCGCTCCTAAGTAATCCCTTCATGTCTTCTTGGTGGTGCATGCATGGACAGTCTCCAGAGAGTCCGTTTCCACTTCGATGCTGTCATATCCCGCTTTCTTTGCCCATAGCAGCGCTGCTCTCGCTGCTAGCACTTCTGTGATGGTGACGCCCGTCCCTGAGCTGAATTTCCCCCCCGCGACGCCCACCAGCCATCCCATATCATCCCTTGATGCCAAACCTATTCCTGCTCCTTCATCCTCGCCCACAGAGCCATCTACGTTAATTTTAATTCTAACCTATGATGGTTTCCTCCAGACGCAACATCCACTATCTGACACCCCGTCATCTTCCCCGTCACACCCCTGGTGATCACAGACGCCCCCTATGCCCCTCTACTATGCGTCGTTGCCCCTTTCGCACATCCCCCAAACCCAGTCCCCCACATACCTCCTCTACTGATCATCGTCTCCTCTTTCCTCTCTCGAGTGTGCGTCAGCTTCCCCACCTCACTGCTCCTGCATGGTGTTACCCCAGTCTGCTCCTCCTCCCATCTATTCTTGTCGCTACCCACCTCGATGCACCATCATCAAATCACTCCACAGTAGGTAGCCACTTTGAACATCATTGCTCTAGAACATATGTATGCATCTAGCCCTCCACACAGTCCACATGCTAGCAACTAAATGTTCAGCCTCATGCATGGGCCTCCTTTCTAGTGCAACATCCAAGGACGAGATGATGTCCTCATCCCTAGCTTCATCCACCCATGCTTGCACCCCTCTCGGTGCCTGCTCCCACACTTCGACCGCATTGGGACAATGGAAAAGCATGTGAGGAATAGTCTCCTTCTCTGACCCACAAAGCATACATGTGCCATCCTCCATGCAATGTCTATCGAAGAGATGCCCCCTCGTCGCTAAGCATCCCGTGCATGCCCTCCACAGAAAATGGGCTATTTTGGGACTCCATCCAGCATGCCATATTCTTTTCTATAGCGTATCACCTCGACGATACACAAAACTCCTAGATTCCTCTTTCCCCAGCAACCCCAGCCAGTAAGCAGAGCGGACCGAGAACTCCCCATCCCTTGAAGGCCACCACGTCAAAGTGTCTTTAGGTATCCTCAGGCTGAGCTGTATAGCGCATATTTTTTTAACATAGCAAACTGGGAAACATTCTCTGATTCTCTCCTCGTCCAATTGGGTTCCATCCTCTGTCATAAGTTCATGGACTGTGCTATATTCTGGACCATTTTCCCTCTTAAAACGTGCTAGCTTTTCATCCTCCTTTGGCAGCCAATTATCTTCCCAAATGTTCACCTCAGTTCCATCACCCACTCTCCATTGTGCCCCTTCCTTTAGAAGTGCTTTTGCTCCCCACAGACTCCTCCAAGAAAAATTGGGGTTATGTCCCCGTCTGGCTTCCCATATGGACGTCCTTGGAAAATACCTATCTTTGAGTACTCTAGTCACTAGGGATTCCAGATTGTTTGCTAACCGCCACAGTTGCCTTGCCTGGAGGGCTTGGTTAAAGGTATGGAAATCCCTGAAACTAAGACCTCCCTGTCTCTTTGTCCTGCTCATTCTATCCCACCTTATCCATGATATTTTCCTCTCTTTGTCTTTTTCTCCCCACCAGAATCTAGTCACCATCCTCTGCATCTCTACTATGGTACCTGCCAATAGCTGGAAGATGCTCATAATATATGTGGGTATGGCTTTGGCAACCTCTTTGATGAGTACTTCCCTCCTTTCTTTGGACAACAACTTTTCCGACCACCTTTGGAGCTTCCGCCAAATCCTCTCTAATGAAGCTGAACACCTGCTTCTTGGACCTTCCCATGGCTTTTGGGAGGCCCAAATAGCTGGCGTGTTTGTCCACCACTCTCACACCTAGGAGCTGCCTCAACTCCTTTTGTTTATCCGCCTCTATCCCTTTGCTGAAAACAACCTCTATCTTCGAGAAATTTATCTTTTGACCCGATGCCTATTCATATTGGGTGATGATTTCAACTACCTTCAGACATTCTACAGTGGTTGCTCTAGCAAAAAGGATACTATCATCTGCGAAGAAAAGATGTGAGATACAAGGCACACCCCTACTCAGCTTTATGCCATGTAGTAGGTTGTCGTGGGCAGTAGTGGAAATCAATGTAGAGAAAGCTTCAACACACAAAATGAAAATGTAGGGGGAGAGAGGGTCACCCTGGCGAAGTCCACGTGTGGGCTTTGTGCTTTGGGTCCTATCCCCATTAATGGAAAAAGAATGCTGGATGGATGTTATGCATTCTTGGACTTTGTTCCTCCACTTCATCCCAAACCCCATCTTCTCCATAGTGACGTCTAGAAAGCTCCACTCCACCCTATCATACGGTTTGGACATGTCCAATTTCAACGCGAGGCTGCCTTTTTTCCTTCCCTTATCTCTCTTCATTGAATGGAACACTTCATAAGCTATGAGGGCATTGTCCGTTATCATTGTCCCCTGGACAAAAGCACTCTGGTTTTCAGAAACAGTGGTGTTCATGAGAGGCTTTAATCGATTCGACATGACTTTGGATGCTATCTTATACACCACGTTGCAAAGACTAATAGGTCTGAAGTCTCCTATTGTCTTAGGCATGTCTGTCTTTGGGATAAGTACAACAAGAGTATCATTTACCTCCCCTATGCTTCTTTCCCCTTTCCACCACCCTTTGATATAGCTTACCACATCCTTCCCAATAATTCCCCAATAGTTTTGGTAGAACATTGCCTTCATACCATCTAGACTGGGGGATTTATTAGGATGTATTTACTTCAGTGCAGTCCATATCTCCTCGTCCATGATATCCCTCTCCAAATCCTCCCGTTGGGACACTGATATCATCTCCCACAGCCCCTTTGTAGCCTCTGCAAAACCCGTAGGGTTACTAGTTTGAAACAATTGGGAAAAGTATCTCATGATGATTGCTATGATCTCCCCCTCCTGTGATCGCATGACCCCTTGTTCATCTTCTAATCTGTCAATCCTATTCCTCCACCTCCTATTTGTAGCTTTTTGATGGAAGTATGCGGTGTTACAGTCTCCCTCTTTCAAATCTTTTACTCGTGCCCGAGCCGCCTAGTACTCCTCATTCTTCTGTAGCCAGTATTGGAGTTCTTTTGATTTTTCCTCCGCCCTATCAAGATTTGTTTGGTCTAGAGGGAGTGATTTCAGCCCCTTAAGTTCGTTCTCCAACTCCTTTACCTTCTTTCTTCTTTCTCTGAACTTTTCGGTGGCCCATGCTTTTAGACTGTCCTTGCACTTCTACAGTTTTTTTGTCAACTCACTTCCTTCAGCAGCTTCCCAGGCCTCCTTGACGATAGTAGTGCAGTTTTCTTCACCCACCCATATTGGCTCGAACATGAAGTGCCTATTTTTATTTTTGTTGTTGTCCCTCCGGTCAACCTTTAAAATGATAGGTGCATTATCCGAATCATATATGGGGAGATGGAACACTTTACAGAATCTAAAGAGGTTCCTCCATTCAAGCTCGGGAAGAAATATGTCAAGCCTCTCTTGAACCAGTGTTCTTTTCGTAAGGCCCCGTTTCCATGTGAATACATTTTCCTCAAAACTGACATCCAACAGCTCACAATCGTCTATCGTGTCACGAAAATTCTGCATAAATTTATCATCCTTGGGTGGACCCCCTTTCTTCTCAACATTGGACACTATCTCATTGAAATCGCCAAAAAAGATAACTAGGTCATCTACCTCATCCTTGATCTTCCTCATGAGCTCCCAACTCTAAAACTTGTTTGACTAATCCACCCAACCATAGATGCCCACCGCTCTCCACTTTACACCATTGGTGGCATCCTTGACCATAGCTGTCACATGCCTTTGAGAGTAGTTAATCACCTCCACTTCTGCTTCCTTCCACCAGGAACCCAGACCACCTTCCCTACCTTCAAAAGATATGCACAAACCATCAGTGAAGCCACATCTCCTCTTAACATCATCTAACTTCCTATCAACTATCATAGTTTCCATAACGAAAACTATGTTTGGACGCTCTCTCCAAACCCAACTCAGAGAGCCTTGCACGTGTCAGGGTCGCCCAATCCCTGACAATTCCAGCTGAAGATTTTCATTGGCCTTCATGGGATTGGGCACCGCCAATCACCGCTACTTGAGTCGTGATGACCCCAATTCTTCCTAGTGTATCCTCACTGTACATCCTTGATCTTTTTTCTCCTAAAGCTTGTGTAGGTAGATCATCAAGATCCATGCCACATACCTCTCCACTCCTCCCCCTCTTCCCGATTGCCTGTTCCCACACCACCTCCTCCTCTATAATTCCTAGTCTTGCCCCTCTGCTCATCTTGTAGACCCATGGGTGGTGTCTCTTTTTCCCCCTAGTTTGTTTGTTTCCCTATTTCATTCTCAAGCCTACTTCTTTCTTTCTCTGTGCCCTCATGATAGCTTTGTTTGATTCACTGCTCTTAGGTGTGTTTCCTTCCTCTACGTGCTTTGGTCCTTTCCTATTTACCCTCTCATGTTCCCTGTTGTCTTCCACATACCAGACCTGGTGGTCATCCTCCACAGTGTGGGCGGTACCTGTCGTCTTCCATTCCCCTTGTTGATGTCCTTGTGATCGGGTCGAATCTCCACCTTCCTCGATCTAATTCCTCCTTTGCTCTGAGGGTTCTGCATGAGTGAAAACTGTGACCTCCTCTGTTTCCAGTGAGTCCATCTCTGGAGCTATCTCATCTATGCATTCTCGCCCGTTCAGCCTCAGTAGTTTGTGCTTTGTATAACGCACCTTTGGTCTCTCCCTCAACGATGCCCAGGTAGTTTTGTACGTGTTTTGTTGCTATGTTCCACTCATTTCTTCCACTGACAGTGTTGCTGTACTCTTCCCTCCCTCCATGCAGAAACCCATTGTCTTTTCCCCACCCTCGTCCTCGGACCCTCCGTCCCTTTGCCCATGTGATCATCCCTCTTTCCTCCTTTCTTAACCCCCCCGTCGTAGACCCTTCTTCCCCTACTGTCTCCCGACGATGCCCTATCCCTCATATCATCACCCCTTACCCCCAGCATCCCCAACCCCACCCTGCGCCCCCATACCGCCCTCCCTTCCCACCTCCCCCTGCAACTCTTCCTGAACATCACCCCTCTGCTGCCTCCCTCCCTCACCTCTCGTCTCCCCCCTATACTACTGCCTTCCTCCTCACCCTCTGAACAACCCACCTCGCCCGAGACTCCTTTTTATTGAACATCAGTTTCCTCCATGCCCCACCCCTGACTGCTTCTCTATCAGTCTCTTCTCAGTGTTTTTTCCACATCGACGCCCTCAACCATCTGCCCCAGCGTTGTTGCTGCTCCCCTCCTTCCTCGTAGCTACTGCAATCCCGGTCCACATGGCCTAGCATACCACATTTGAAGAAAAACATTGCCAACCTTTCGTATTTAACCTCCACATGGACGACGTTTCCACTCCTGACCTTGAGTTTTAGGGTTCTCCTAAGGGGGCGAGTTACGTCTAACATCACTCAGACGCGAATGGAGGAATCCCACCCCATCACATCCCTGTCCGTCGCCAGCACGTCTCCTTTGTGATCCAAGATTTCCCACACCGTCTTCTCCCCCCTGTACCCCATGGGTAGACCGTAGAGGCGCACCCAAAAGGGTGACCGGTTGATTTGCAGATGCCCTAGTTGCTCCTCCTTATCCACCTCTTTGAACAGAAGCAACTGCCCATCAAAGTTCCATGGGGATCCATCCATCACTCATTTCTTGTCTCTCCAGTGTGAGAATTGCATTATAAAAACTTCACCCTCTAACTCCTTGAAGACCACCATCTCGTGTAGACTCCATGCCTGCGACAAAGTCCTTTCCATAGCCTTTAGATTGAAAGTTCGACCGGTGAGAAGGCATCCCACCAGTGCCAATTCTATATGGTCCTCCTCCTCATCATTGCTGCCTATCGGTTTGACGTCTATTGGTTCCTTGTCGTCATCCGTCATTTTAAGCCCTGCACAATGGTCCGCCAGCTCCGTTGCCATGGAGACGAGACCCATAACATCGCCTCATGCTTGAACCTGTAAGAGATAGCCGTAATATAAGGGGGTGGACGTCCACTGCTTGCGAAACCCTATTCGCCAGAGTGAGAGGGCGCAAGGAGATGGGTAGATTTATTTTGAATATAGCCTCATACTCTTATTATCTTCATATTATGATGAACCCTAGCCTGTTCTTATTTGCTTTACTTATCCTGTTATCCTAGACTAGTTTTGTGACACATACCTTATTTTCTTTCCCCTTTTGTTGGGTGCTTTCTCCACCACCCAGGTGCTGGTGCTGAGCAAGGAGAAGGACAAGTTTGAAGGAAGTCATCTCAGGAGTAGATCTCAAGCAATCTGAAAGGATGTATAGGTTGCTATAGCTAGATCCTTTTCGCTTATCTTTTTCTTTTGGGAACAATCAGGTAACGAACAACGAAAGCAATGTAATAGGCTTAGTACTTTTATTTCCACTGCTATTGACATTTTATAATGTATCTGGTGCATGCTTATTTACTTGGAATATTATACATGCATCCCTCAATATCTTTTGTCTTTCTAAAAAGATGGATGTTTTGTACTTCCTTTAAATTTTAGTAAGGAGGTGATCTCACCTCTTTACATCATGGTATCAGAGCCTTTAGACAACTATTAGGACATGAAGTTGAAGCAAAGGTGTCTAGAGCTGATCAGGGTTTCAGGGGCTAGTAATATTTTCATCTGCACCACTAGCTTGGTTTACAAGGACTCCTGTGTCCATATGATACCGGCTTGGCCTGAGCTGATATGAATTGCCCAAAATAGTGTACTTATAGGCAATAGAATTCTAGATATTCTTTTATCATCTATGATTCTATTCTTTTCTCATCTATGATTCAAATACTCTTGGGAACTTAATATATTAACCCTACCTTTCAGGACAGGTGACTTGTTTGAAAGTAGGAACAAGGGAAAGGAGTTGAACCCTAATGACTCCAATGTGGGAAACACTCCTGTGACTCCTGTTGACCATAGTGTGGTCAACCCTACTACTCCGGGCACCCCCGCCTTCACACCATAGAAAGAGTTGGCAATACCGCATCAGTTTCTCTCCACCATGATGGGGCAACTCAACACAGTGGCCGCCAATGCCAACAAGCCGAGGGAGTTCATCCTCACCGACTTCATAAAGATGAAGCCACCCTACTTCAAGGGTGAAAGTGAACACAACATGGTGGATAAAGCCAATGACCAGGTATTGTCTTTGGATCGGGCCTTCGAGGGTATGGCATGCCCTCCTCACTAGAAGGTTCAGTTCGTGACATATGTGCTGGACAGACCAGAATGTGTATGGTGGAATGGTGTCGCCCACATTCCAGATCCCTCTACCATGGAGTAGGACCAGTGCTTGAAGCTCTTCAGGGAGAAATACATCTATCCCGCCTTCCTAAGGAAAAATGAAGTTGAGTTATATAGCCTCAAGTAGGGAGGCATGTGTGTGGCCGACTACATCCAATAGTTCCTACTTCTAGAATGATACACCACTAACCTTGGAGCCGAGAGAAGGGCGACATTGTTCTTGGAGGGCCTGAACTACCAAGTGGGCTGAAGTCTTGTTCCGCAGCTTCCACTCACCTTCTAGCAAATGGTGGATAAGGCCCTGGTCATCGAGTCCTACCCATGATTCCAATCCTATGGAGACAGTAATGGCTACAACAATAAGAGGAAGTACCCTACCCAGAATGAGAATCGCGGATGTGATCAGTACAATAGGTGCTTTTGCCACCATCCTCCAGGGAGATGTCCTACCAACAATGCACTTGCTCGTAGAGACAACTGACCTCCTTCGACTTCCCACAAGTGTGGCAAAGTTGGGCATATCTGACCAATCTTCCCTCGTTTCTAGTAGGAACAGAATAATGCCCAGTAGCCACAGCAGCCAAGGAAGAATCTGCCTTCGTAGAATAATAACAACAACAACAACCAGAACCCGAGGCAACCGCCAGTGGAGAGGTTGAATGGGAGAGTTGTTTGCTCTCAATGCTGAGGAAGTAGGCAAAGATAATGAAGTTATTGAAGGTACCTTACATCTTAATATGCATCCTATAAAGGCACTATTTGATTCTGGCTCATCGAATACCTTCATATCTTGTCAGCTTGCTTCTATGTTAGAAATAGAATATGAGTATATGGTTCATCTATTTGATGTAAAAAACCCTAGTGGTAATATCTTCTCTTTGTATCTCCAAACTCTGACTGTGGACCTCTGTATATCTGGTATAATGTTTCCCTCAGATTTCATCTTGCTTGACATGACCGCCTTTGATGTCATCCTGGGAATGGATTGGTTGAAGAGGTACAAAGCTATTTTGTTTTGTGAAGAATCAAATGTTAGTTTGTCACATCATGTTGAGGGAAGATTGTGTGTCAAGGGTAGGAAGTGAGAGGATTGACAATTTGTTATCTCTGCCATCAAAGATGAAAAGCTAGTCTCGTAAGGGTGTAGAGATTTCTTAGCCTCTATAGTCCTCAAGGCTACACCTCCTTCTCTCGACCACATAGATGTGGTGAAGGACTTCTCATATGTCTTTCCTGACGAGTTACCCGATTGGACACCAGCTCACGAGGTGGATTTCTCCATCGATCTTGTACCCAGAACTTCACCAATATCAAAGCCGCCTTACTACTTGGCCCCTGCCGAGTTTGCCAAACTGAAGAAGTAGCTAGATGAGCTTCTCGATATGGGCTTCATCCGCCCCCGTGTTTCACATTGGGGAGCCCCTATCCTATTTGTGAAGAAGAAGGATGGTTCGATGCAGATGTGTATGGACTACCACATGCTTAACCAAGTGATGGTGAAGAACCGTTATCCTTTGCCTCACATCGACGACTTGTTTGACCAGCTGAAGTCAGCTATTGTGTTCTCCATGATGGATCTGTGAAGTGGCTACTACCAGATGCATGTGAAGGATGATGATGTCCTGAAGATGACATTCAGAACTCGCTATGGGTATTACAAATTCATGGTCATGCATTTCGTCTTGACAAATGCCCCTACTGCCTTCATGGACTTGATGAACCGAGTGTTCCGCCCATACCTTGACAAGTTTGTGGTGGTGTTTATCGATGATGTTTTGGTTTATTCTGAGATGTTAGAACAACATCACTAGCATCTACGGATTGTACTCAACACACTGTGAGAAAATCAACTCTATGAAAAATTCTCAAAGTGTGAGTTCTGGATAAAGGAAGTGATGTTTCTAGGTCATGTGATTTCTACCGGAATATAGCTATTGATCCTGTAAAGGTAGAAGTTGTGACCAAGTGGAAAGCTCTAAAAAATCCCTCAGAGATCCGTAGTCACTACTACAGAAATGGCTTATAAAGTCACTTTTTCAGGTGTCGGTTGTATACAAAAACTGACACCTAAATGCTACAGTGTCAGTTGATAACATAAACCGACATCCAATCTACGAAGGTCGGCCAGACACGGGTACCGCTTTTATTAAGTGTCGGTTAATTAATAAACAACTGACACCTAAACTCAACCGCCAAACCCAAAATTCCAGCGAAAAAATTGGCTCCAAAATTTTACAAAAGGCGTCGGTTCATAGCTAAATAACTGACGACTAAAGGGTGTTTAGTTGTCGGTTTTTAATAACCTACACTTATTGTCAACTTAATAGCTCACCAGCCCGACCGATTCTTCCCCTTTCCCTTTTTCATTCCCGATTTCCTTAGCTCTGGCAATTTCTTGCTCCCTGCCGCCGCTCCCTGCTGTTCGTGCTCCGCCGCCGTGCTCCGTCGCTGCCGCTCCTTCCTCCGTGCTCGCCACTCGTCGCCGTCGCCACGAGAAGCAGTCACCGCCCGCCCTCCCGCCGGCCGCCCTCTTCGCCGTCGCCGGTAGCAGCTAGGTCTCCTAGCCTCGCCGCCCTCTCCGCCGCTCCTCTCCTTGCCGCCGGCAGCTGCTAGGACTTGCTCCGGCCGCTGCTCCTCTTCCCTCAAGGTGCCCGCCCTGCTGCTGGGCGTTTTTTTTTAATTTATTTACTTCCTAGGAGAATCAGTTTTAATTAGGGCTCATACACATATTGATGTACATAAACCTGTTAGAATAAATGCTAAAAAGGTGTGATTTTAGGGTTTAGGTACTGATTTTGTGCTTCTACTGAGCTGAATCCTCTATTGTCTATACAATACATGTTCTATGATAAGCCTTAGTTAATTTAATATGCATACTTTGTATGTAAGACATAGTAATCAGGTACTGCTGTATATCCAAGTAAATTACATGTAACTAATCATGACATAGATTTTAGAATGCATACTTTGGTTAAATGTACTGCTGTAATTTTTGATCAAGTGATGATATGTAAAGGTAGCAATAAGTTAGTAAGGTATCAATGATAAGTCTGTTGTAATGTGATGCAAAATAGTTATTGTATCATGCATATATACTTAATACTTTTTTGTTTTATAGCTGTATAGGGTGTTTTATGTGTGGAAAGTCTATTGTTTAATAGTTTAGCTATAATCATTGTTTAATAGTTTAGCTATATTCTTGGTGAGAATCCTAATCACCCTTCTTTTGCTTAATGATGAACTGTAATGCACACATGTGACATGCTTATAATGTAAATGATGAACTTTTCCCTAAATGGAAACAACTTATATATATTCAGATCTTAATAATTCCATGAAGTGCACATTATCTTACTCATGAAAAGTATGTGTATAATGTAGGATTAGTTCCATATAATGGTTCTATTTTAGTAAGAACCTAGAAACCCATCCAAGATTTACTCATTAGGAGTAAATCTTGGATAGTCCCCGGTTTGGGACTGTTCTTGAACACCTAATCTCACTTAGGATGTAAGTGTATAATGTGTATTGGGTTTTCGAGAAAATTTCGGTAGCATTTCCTCGTTTGTTCTCTAAGTACATATGTAGACTTCTTTTCAAGCTATCATATCTACCACAATAAAGTTGGTTATGACAAGCAATAAAAGGTTAACTGATGTTATACAACTTTTTCTGAAAATATATAACATCGTTATATGTACTTACACTTTGTTAATACTAATATTATGCAGTCTCTGTCCACCCATAACAGTCACTATGAACTGGGCCTCTATGTCAATGTTAACGTTCCCTATTGAAGAACAATTGGACATCATCCTAGATGATCGTTCCTTAAACCAATTGATCATACCCAAACATTGGTGTTTTCTAAAAGGAAGACACTACATGCCTGGTAAAGTGACCCTAACTTTTGGCAATTATTCACATGTTATCGAGGTTGAGTATGATTTGGCGGGAAATCTTGTATCAAAATCCGGTTGGCATGATTGGATTGGAGAGCTGCATGTGGTCCGTTGGAACAAGCTTTTTCTCCATCCAGTTCCCATAATTCCATCAAAGTTTGGATAACCAACAGCAACTGTGAGACCCCCGATCATCTTCTGCGGTATGAGCGCACGGCGTCGGATATCATCTATGAGGAATCTGAATCTGAGGCCCCTGTCAGTTCAGATTCATCTAAATACAGTGAGGAGCTTCGTGACACAGCTTCATCATCAAAAAGAAGTTACTGATGCATGCGGGACCATGTTGGTGTAGTATTTAGTTGTCTATCTATCTAGACTTGTTTGTATTAATAGTTTTTTTAATTATGCGCATGTTTAGGGGTACACCAACCCCTTTGTTTAGTTACTGTTTAGGGGTACACCCCTGTGTGTGGATGTAAAAAGAGATTAATGAATGGAACTGAAAGTTGCTACATGAATGCTTATAACTGAAGTGTGTGTTCCCATGAATGTTCCCATTTGCATGATTACACTACTATTTTCTCATATTGTATAGTCTATTTTAATATGACGTCATACTTACTTATATCTTGCTTAATGATGAACTGTAATGCACACATGTGACATGCTTGGAATGTAAATGATGAACTTTTCCCTAAATTGCCAATCATGCTTTTAAAGACATCAATAATCACCCTAACTTGAAGAACTAGGATTTTAGGTATAAGAATGACAACACATTATTTGTTGGCCTAGAAACCCGTCTAAGATTTACTCATTAAGAGTAAATCTTGGATAGTCCCCGGTTTGGGACTGTTCTTGAACACCTAATCTCGCTTAGGATGTAAGTGTATAATGTGTATTGGGTTTTCAAGAAAATTTCGGCAGCATTTCCCCGTTTGTTCTCTAAGTACATATGTACTTGGAGAACAGTGGGAAAATGCTGCTGAAATTTTCTTAAAAACCCAATACAC
Organism: Alisma plantago-aquatica; assembly: GCA_963693085.1. NCBI lineage: Eukaryota > Viridiplantae > Streptophyta > Magnoliopsida > Alismatales > Alismataceae > Alisma > Alisma plantago-aquatica. The sequence continues at coordinate 1,277,493,025 of OY856409.1, read as the reverse complement.
ATTATACACTTACTAGTGAGATTAGGTGTTCAATAATGGATAGGTGGTACACATTTATTATATATAATAATGACATCACATGTATTTGTTAACCCTAGACCCTAATCTTATCCTAATATATACTTGTTTTCTCTTTGATCATAGAATGGATAGATCATGGATGTCAATTCACAATCGCTGCACCCCAGAGTTTATTTCTGGTCTTGACCAGTTCATTAGATTTGCCGAGGAACATAGGAAACAACCTGGAGATAGGTTCTACTGTCCATGTAGGCATTGCGGTAACAACTTGAAAGTCAACACTGGTGACGAAATCAAAACTCATGTCATGTGCAACGGGATTATACAAGGCTATACAGAATGGCACTGGCATGGAGAGATTTCAAACCCGAAACTAGTGGATGTCGATAGCAGTGCTTGTGTGGAAGAAGAAATTGCCTACGATGACGTAGATGTGAATGAACTAGTTCCAGTAGACATCGTTGATGCGATGCTGGATAGTTGTGGGGTAGAGCACACCGATCCACCTCCCATTTTTAGAAACATTGTGCATGATGCTGAGATGCCATTATACACAGGTTGTACTAAGTTTACGAAGCTTAACACTGTGTTGAGATTGTATAAGTTGACAGGTAACAATAGATGGAGCGATAAAAGCATCACGTCATTGCTGTTTTTGTTGAAAGAAATGCTTCCTGAAGGAAACGAGCTGCCAATCTCAACATACCAGGTAAAGAAATTGTTGTGCCCAATGGGAATGGATGCCAAGAAGATACATGCATGCCCAAATGATTGTGTATTATTTCAAAAGGACTATGCGGATTTGAAAGATTGTCCAAAATGTGGTGCGTCACGGTATAAATTGACGACTTCGAGGGAGTCCAAAACTGGTTCTCCTTCCAAGGTGATGTGGTATCTACCTATAATATCACAGTTTCAACGCTTGTTTGCCAATCCGATAGATGCGGAGAATTTGAGGTGGCGTGCAGATGTTAAGAAAAATAATGATGGGATCCTACGACATGCGTCTGATTCCCCACAGTGGAAGAAGATTGATGTATTGTACCCTGAATTTGGTGAAGAAGTCAGAAATCTAAGACTTGGGCTTTGTACAGACGGGATGAATCCGTACGGGACATTGAGCAGCCAACATAGCACTTGGCCAGTCATGCTTGTTATATACAATCTTCCTCCCTGGCTGTGTATGAAAAATAAGTACGTAATGCTGTCGTTGTTGATATCGGGCCCTAAACAACCTGGAAATGACATCGATGTTTATCTTGAACATCTGATTGATGACTTAAAGAAACTCTAGGGTGAAGGTGTGATGACCTATGATGCTTCACGAAGAGAGACATTTTGTTTGCATGCTATGTTGTTTTGCACTATTAATGACTTTCCAGCATATGGGAATTTGTCTGGATATAGTGTCAAAGGAGCTAAAGCGTGTCCTATATGTGAAGAGAACATTGATTCAACAAGACTAAAACATGGCGGTAAGAATGCATATTTCAGTCATCGAAGGTTTCTTCCAAAATTCCATCCGTATCGTAGGAAGCGCAAAGCATTCAATGGATTGAATGAGGAACGCAGTGCACCTAAACCTATACCAGGGGAGGTTGTTTATGAAAGAGTAAAAGACTTTGTCAATGAATTTGGTAAGAGATCACAATGTACTACACGGAGTGACAATTCTTCATTCAAGAAGAAGTCAACATTTTGGGATCTTCCTTATTGGAGTTGTTTGACAGTCAGACATTGTATCGATGTAATGCACGTTGAGAAAAATGTCTGTGATAGCATCATTGGTACTCTGTTAAATATACCAGGTAAGACTAAAGACGGGATAAAATCCAGACTGGACCTACATGAAATGGGAATAAGGTCAGAATTAACAAAATTATGTGAAATGAGTAATAAAAGAACATACTTACCTCCCGCTTGTTACACGTTGTCTAGAAAGGAGAAGAAAGATATTTGTGAATGCTTGGTAAATGTTAAGGTGCCACATGGTTACTCATCCAACATCCGTAGATTGGTATCAATGAAACATCTGAAGTTGATAGGTCTTAAATCTCATGATTGTCACACTCTAATGCAACAAATATTGCCCGTGGCAATTCGATCTATATTGCCGAAGCATGTAAGGTTTGCAATCACCAGACTTTGTTTCTTTTTCAACAGTCTCCGCAGCAAAGTTATTGACCCTGAGACTCTCGATAATTTGCAAAGAGAAGTGGTTGTTACCCTATGTCAGCTTGAGATGTATTTCCCTCCTTCGTTCTTTGATATCATGGTACATCTTGTTGTCCACTTGACTAGGGAAGTGAAAATCTTGGGACCGGTTTTCTTGCATTGGATGTATCCCTTTGAACGATACATGAGCATTTTTAAAGGTGATGTTCGAAACCGTTATCAGCCTGAAGGGAGTATTATTGAAGGTTATGTGGCGAGAGAGGTTATGGATTTCTGCAATGACTTTCTCAGTGGTAATGACACTCCTGATAATGACAAGAATATTGACGAGCTATTTGGCAAAGGAATTTTGGGATCACGTGTGAAAGTAATCAGCCATGAGCAGTTGGAACAAGGTCATTTGTATATTTTACACAACATGGACGAAGTGAACGTTTATATCGAGGAACATACCAATTTCATCAAAAGACAATATCCTCGAGCCAATACAATGTGGCTTGCTAGAGAGCATAACAAGACTTTTATTAAGTGGTTTGAAGATAAAGTCTTACATCAACTATCTCAAACACCAGATGATATTACTGAAACTATCAAATGCCTCGCCTTTAAACCAAAGTTGACTGTTATGTCTTATGAAGGGTATGACATTAATGGATTCACATATTACACAAAGAGCCAAGATGATAAGAGTGTCATCCAAAACAGTGGGGTCACCCTTCAAGCATCGACTATGTTTTTTGCAAGTGCAAAGGATAAGAGTCCACGTGAAGCTAAAATGTCATATTACGGTGTCATTGAAGAGATATGGGAATTTGACTACATAGATTTCAGAATTCCACTCTTCAAATGTAATTGGGTTGATAACACCAAAGGAGTTATAGTGGATGAATTGGGTTTCACTTTAGTGAACTTTGAAAAGATTGGCGAGAAGGCTGAACCATTCATATTGGCATCACAGGTGAAACAAGTATTTTATATCGATGATCCTGCAAATGATAAATGGTCAGTTTTTTCATGGTAAAAGACAGTTCATTGAAGATCCTATAGATGAAGAAGCGTACTATGATAAATATGATGACTCTAGTCCATTCTCAGTTGGGTTGCCAACTCCACAAAATATTGAAGAAGCTAATGATGACTTATATGTGCGCGAAGATCACAATGAAGGATTGTTAATTGATAAAAGATCACAATTTTAGAGGCATGCATGTTTATATTTTTTTATTGAAGATAAATGTTTACTTTTTTAATATCAATATCATTTTCTGATTTGATGTTTCATTATCTTCTAGTTAATACAAATGCTAAACAGAAAAAGAAGCCCCAATGAAGAGAAGCAGGATACAGATACAATACATAAAGTGCAACACACACAAGTGCTTGAGATTCATATAACAACATGACAGACTAAGACATATACAGTGCATAACAACAACAGCGCCGAATTTACATACAACACTAGCTTAATACATATATAGTGGGACTAAGGTGATGATACCACCTGCTAAAACAGGTTACCGACTACATGTTACGACTGGGAGGTCGTGATTCAGCAACCGTATGCATTAGCAGGAGGACAAACATATGGTGATCTGTTTTTCCTCCTGCTAATGCATATGGTTGCTGAATCATGACCTCCCAGTCGTAACATGTAGTTGTCGGTAACCTGTTTTACCAGGTGGGATCGTCACCTTATAAGTCCCACTATATATGTACTAAGCTAGTGTTGTATGTAAATTCGATGCTGTTGTTGTTATGTACTATATATGTGTTAGTCTGTCATGTTGTATGGACATCGATTGTATTGCTCAGGTATTACATAGTCTCATTAGATAATATGGAATATATCAATCTTATTTATAGCTCATTAATTATATATATACATCATTCTCTTTACAGGTGTTTAAAGCTGACCCCACTACAGGAACAGACTTACCAGATGTACATGCTCCCTATACGATGGGAGAATTAAATGAAGTAAGAGAAGAATGGGCAACATCCATACAAATAGTGGGGGCTTTAAAATATAATTGGGATCCTGATAGCGAATAATGACTAAACAATGATATTTTGTAAATGAATTTTTGAATTATAATATATGTGTGAATGTTTCAACATGTCTGGATGTTTCTACATGTGTCTGAGTGAAAATGAATGAAAGTGTTGGTTGCTATATGAATGTTTCTACATGTGTGAATGTGAATGAATGGAACTACATATTGCTAGCTACATGAATGTTTCTAAATGTGTGAAAATAAAATGGAGCTGCAGGTTGCATTGCAAAATGCATGTGTGAATATTTTTGTTGTTAATTTTGCAGGTTTGTGGCCTGTTGTCGGCTGATATCAATGGATGTCGTAAAACCTGTAGTTCATAACTGAACTGAACAGGTTTCACATCCTGCGACCAGCCACAACAGGTCTACAGGCTGACATAAAAAAAAACAATAGGTGTCGGTTATTTGTATAAAACCGACGCCAAATAGTTACAATGTCGGTTTTTAATAGAAATCGACGTCTATTTCCTTAACACCACGGCCGTGCTGTCCAGCACGGCCGTGTTGGGAGTTATATGGCGTCGGTTATTAGCTAATAACCGATGCCTATAGTGCCCAAGTTGGCACCCTCCTGTGGCGCGAAGATATATGTCGTCGGTTATTTGTAAAAAAACCGACACTGATAGTGCCCAAGATGGCACCCTTTCTGTGGCGCGAAGGGTTTGGGCGTCGGTTTCATATCTAATAACCGATGCCTATAGTTCCATGATGGCACATTTTCAGTGGCGTGCGAAGAGTTTGGGCATCGGTTTTGGAACTGACGCCTAATTGGTGAGCTTTTAGTGTCGCCCACATAGGTGTCGCTTAGAAACCGACACTAAAAACTTTAAATAACCGACACTAAAGGTAGGTTCTGTAGTAGTGAGTTTCCTCAGCTTAGTAAGTTACTATCGAAGGTTTATCAAGAGATTCTTTGAGTGGCCTTGCCTTTATCCAAGTTGACACAAAAGGAGGTTAAGTTCTCTTGGACACCAAAATGTGAGAACAGATTCCAAAAGTTGAAGGAATATTTGTCTTCTTCTCCCATTCTTGTCTTGCCTATTGAAGGCATACTCTATATCATCTACACTGATGCTTCTAAACAAGGCTTAGGGTGTGTTTTGATGCAAGATAGAAAGGTGATCACCTATGCTTCTTGCCAATTGAAACTGAATGAAGCTAATTGGCCTACACATGATTTAGAGCTTGCTGCCATCGTTTATGCTCTGAAAATCTGGCGACACTATCTCTATGGTGTGAAGATTGAAGTTTTCTCTGACCGTAAAAGCTTGAGGTACCTATTGACACAGAAGGATCTAAATCTATGATAGTGAAGGTGGATGGAATATCTCAAAGATTATGACTTCACCATCACCTATCATCTTGATAAAGCAAATGTCATAGTTGATGCTTTAAGTCGCAAGAAGGATGCCATTTGTGCTGCTCTGAGATGTTTTGTGTGGGAAAATCTCAAATATGTGACTAGTTGGCAACCTCAACCTGTCAATTCAGTGGATGAAGATAAGTTGTGTGTTCATATGGCTAATTTGACTGTTACATTGACTTGGATCTCGGAAGTTGTTGATGCACAATTGGAAAGCTTTGAGGTGGAATAGATGAAGGCCTTGACTGAGAAACCACAATCTGACTTCTCTGTCAGAGTGGATGGTGTTGTCCACTTTAGATAAAGGTTGTGGATTCCTGACTTGGGTGATCTGAGATAGAAGGTGCTGAGTGAAGCGCATGGGTCCAAGTACACTATTCATCCTAGCACAAAAAAAAATGTACAAGAACTTACAGCGAAGCGTCTGGTGGAAGAACATGAAGAATTATATAGCTCTGCTCGTCACGAAGTGCTTGACATGTCAACAAGTCAAGATCGAACATCAATGACCTGGTGGTCTTCTTCATCCTCTTGAAATTACAGAATGGAAGTGGGAGAAGATCACAGTGGACTTCGTTATTGGTTTCCCCATGTCCAAGAAAGGTTATGATGTTGTTTGGGTGGTTATTGATCAGTTTACAAAATCTGCTCATTTCTTGCCTTTCAATACCAATTATAAAGTTGCAGATATGGCTTAGTTGTATGTTGAGTGGATTGTACGCCTACATGGAGTACTTGAGGTGATAGTTTTTGATCGTGACCCAAAGTTTACTTCTCATTTATGGGGTCAGATTTAGGAGGAGATGGGTACTGACTTGCATTTCAGTACTGCTTACCACCCGCAGACTGATGGTCAATCTGAGAAAATAGTTCAGATTTTAGAGGACTTGCTTTGTGATTGTGTGATGGATTGGGGTGGTGCATGGGATCAATATCTACCATTAGCTGAGTTTACTTACAACAATAGCTACTAAGCTAGTATTGGTATGCCAACTTTTGAAGCTTTCTATGGTAGACCATGTCATTCACCTTTGCATTGGGATGATGTCGGTAAATGTTCTCTAATGAAGACCGATGACATGTAAATGATGATAGAAAAGGTATAGTTGATAAAGAAACACATGAAAGTTGCTCAAGACCGACAGAAGATGTATGCTGACAAGAAAAGGTCTGATGTCAACTTCCTAGTGGGTGACTATGCATTTATGAAGATCAAGCCTATCTGTTCAATTGCTAGATCTAAAGTTAAAGGAAAGTTGAGTCCTCGCTATGTTGGACCATTTGAAATCTTAGATAAGGTTGGAAAATATGCATACCGCTTAGCTTTATCTCCTTCCTATGATATAATTCATAATGTGTTCCATGTCTCTATGCTGAAGAAGTATGTGAATGACTCTTCTCATGTACTTACTATTGAGCCTTTGGAGATACATGAGAATCTAACCTATGAAGAGCTACCTGTAAAGATCCTTGAATTTTGAGTAAAGCAGCTGAAGAACAAAGAGATTGAGCTGGTAAAAGTTTTGTGAAAATATCATGGTCTGGAAGAAACCACCTGGGAGTTGAGAGATGAAATGTTACATACTCACCCTTCTCTTTTTGCTTGAGATTTCGAGGATGAAATCCTTTTAAAGGGGTGGACTACTGTAACATAATGAATCTTAGATGTAATCACCATGTAAATCTTTTTCCCAAGTTTCCCTTTCATTTCTGTCCTTTATGTCATTCATGTTTAATTAGTGAAGTTTATAGTGGTTTAGTGAACATTTATTCACTAATTGTACCAATATAAGGGTCTATGCACAAATACCTTAGTGAAAGCATAAGTATCATAATTAAGTGCTATAAACCTTAATCAAACTTTTTAATGTGATTTGAAACATAAAATGAGCCTAAGTTTCAAATTTGGTTCGATTTGGATGTTGTTTGTGCAAGTTATGCAATTTTAGGTACATTCTGGACTTTTATGCAATTTACCCAATTGGGAGGTTTTCTTTGCAAATTATCACCTGAATTTTAATCCTTAGATATTCCCTTACTATTATCGAGATTTTGAACCATGGGGCACCTGGTTGCACCTTGGTTTGAAGGTGTTTCTCTCCAAGGGCATTATAGGGATTACCCTCTTTATAACTGAGCTTATCTTTAAAAGCCATCAACCAATGGGGTTATTTTTCTTGATTGGAGGACGGTGGGGATGGCCTAGAAGCCTACATGGTCTTTTAGGACCAACCTTGGATATACAAGAAGTCTCTATGAGCTGTCCTCTCACATGGCCATGAAGCCTTAGCCTAAGGACACATGGAAAGTCCCATATACACCTCATGCTTGCCCCCTTCTTTATAAAGCCATGCCTACCCCTTACCACCTCCCAATCCAAGAAGAAATCCTCTCCTTATATTTCCCCCATATTAGAGCATCATCCCTTCTATGTTTGTCCATGAAGTTTTTGTCCCAAGGTAAACGAAGGTGCCTACCTAGGTGAAGAAGGCTCCTAGGGTTCCAATTTTTTTTATTTAGGATTTCTAAAGCTCCTCCTTGGTGATTTTGACCAAAACTAGTAAGTATCCTCCTTTCCTTCCCTATTTTCATGCTATTAGTATTCCTTTCACATTATTCCAGGTAGGAACTATGACCTTCCATGGTAAAACTCCACCTAGAACCCTAAAACATCTCATCTCCATGCTCTTCTGCTAGGGTTTGCACCTCTAAAGTGGAGAAGGTGATCTTTGCTCAAGAAAGGAGCTTGGCTTGGAGCAACCATACCTTCTAATCTCAGGATCCTTGCTATTTGGACCTTCTTACCTTCCTAGTGGCAAGTTTTGTTAACCCCCTTCTCATATATTGCTTACTAAATGCTTAAAACTCATGCTTCTATGTTTAAAATTGATGATCTCCATCTCTATTTACCATGTTGTTCTAGGGTTTTGGTTTCTTACTTTTTTACCTTCTCTAGAAGCTCTAATTTGGTTACCTATGCAACTTCAAACCTAATCTTGGGTCAAATGGTGTTTTCTCCCTCTCCCTGTCTCTTCAATATCTCGATCGGTTTGATGATGTGGCAATTTCCTATTGGTCAATATTGAAAAATTCATATCTTTTAATCCTCTTATCCAAATTTGACAAATAAATATGTTTTAGAATTGAAAAATTAATCTCTATCTAATAAAAATATTTTCAAGGTCTGATTTCATGGTTTGATGAAGGGTGGTTTTTGTAAAATGAATTTGATGCGTAAATCCATAAAAACTCCAAAATTAACATAAAAATATGTTTTCTTCATCATGAGAACCTAAAACGTTCATTGGTGATATTTTCAAAAGCTAAATATGAATTTTTCTAAAAAGTTCTGAAATTAGGGTTTCTATACATTAATGTGCACTATGCACTCTAATACATGTTAATAGATTGAAAATTAGCAAAGTGGAACTTGGACTCAATTAAAGTGGTGAAAGTTAGTAATTAATATCAGTAAGAGAGGTATGTGAATTCCTTACACCCTATGTTGGGATAATTGTAGCCAAACCCTATATTTCCCTAATGAGGCTTAAATGAACCCTAAATCTTCTGTTCTTGAATCCTAATATTGTTCATGCCTCAAATCAAATTTTAATTTCCTCTTGTTTGGGTCTTATACCCCACTGCCATGCTTATTGAATATTATGACTACTCTTGCCATGACTACTTTTCTAGCATATAGATTTATGTTCTATTTAATTTAAAGTAGCAGTACTTATGTACAACCACCCACAGAGGGCATGTATTTAATCGCCCAGGGGAATTTTTTATTCTCCCCTATATAATTGTGTAGGTGACTGGGAATGCCTTATTCTCCCCTCACCTATAGGTTAGAGGTTCGGTAGGTGCCTCAACCCTACTTAGTTAGGTAGACATAATTATCTTACATGAAAATCCTTTTTAATATAATTATTAATGGCAAGTTTCTTTTGAATATAGCCTCATACTCTTGTTATCTTCATATTATAATGAACCCTAGCCTATTCTTATTTGCTTTACTTATCATGTTATCCTAGACTAGTTTTGTGACACATACCTTGTTTTCTTTCCCCTTTTGCTGGGTGCTTTCCCAACCACCCAGGTGCTGGTGCTGAGTAAGGAGAAGGACAAGTTTGAAGGAAATCATCTCAGGAGTAGATCTCAAGCTATCTGAAAGGATGTCTAGGTTGCTATAGCTAGATCCTTTTCTCTTATCTTTTTCTTTTGGGAACAATCATGTAATGAATAGGAAAGCCATGTAATAGGATTAGTACTTTTATTTCTGCTACTATTAACATTTTATAATGTATCTGGTGCATGTTTATTTACTTGGAATATTATACATGCATCCCTCAATATTTTTTGTCTTTCTAAAAAGATAGATGTTTTGTACTTCCTTTAAATTTTAGTAAGGATGTGATCTCACCTCTTTATAGAGACTAAACCACTGACCTATGCTATGACTGAGGTGCTACAAACCTAGGCTTCTTGAAGCCTATAGAAGACTGTCTTAGAAACTTTGCCAATCTCTTCTTGGCATTATCTTCATGCTTTTCTATCGCTAATTTATCAATCCGCCTCACGAACTCCACAAACATCACAAACCAGACTCTGTTCTCTAAAGCTAATGTTGTTGTCATCAACTCTGAGCTCAAACCCTTCTCAAAATGTTAGATCCTCTCCTTATTCATCATACCCATGTGAGGACAAAACTTAAAAACTCCATGAACTTGACCTCATACTCATTGATCGTCATAGATCCCTACTGGATCTTCTCAAAGTGTGATATATTCTCATCCAGATATGTCTCTGGGAAGTATCGACTCACGAACTCTTGCCAAAACTCCTTCCAACCGATCACCACTCTAGTTCTCTCTCCTCCTCGATGGCCCACTAATGGCCAACACTGCCCTTCAATAGGTACACCGCGTGCTTCACCTTATTCTATTATAGGATGTTGATGTTTTTAAATGACTTATCCAATTCTGTCAGCCACATATATGCATCTATCGGGTCTGTTCTAACAACATACTATATCACCTCCACATTCCTTAACCTCTTAAAGGTCTTCCTAGAACCCTAGGATTCCACATTGGGGATAGTTGTGTTGCTTGGGGTACATGCATTCTATCCACCATATGCATCATCGTGGCCATGAACTATCCAAACACGGATTGGAAAGCAGGATTGGCCACATTTCTTGGGTCAAACTGAGGCATCTTAGGCACTCCATCTACCCTGTCCTGCCTCCTTGCACCATCTCTTGGTGAAACAACACTGCTTTTAGCATGTTCTTCATGTTCTCTAAACATATCTTTCTTTTCTTCTTCTTCTGCATAAGTAGAAGTTACATTTAGATATAATGGATGACACAAGAATAAACATAAACCCTAGCCCTATGTCCCTGTAGACTCAGCGAACCTAAATCTATGATACCAACCTTTTCACGTGATAACCTGATGCCACACAAGCTAGATCACACAAAAAAAAGTGCATAATTAACACTAAACATCCAGATTACCAAAAAACACGGTAAATTAAAACCAATTACTTATACATTTACAAGCGAAAACATATTATTTGGACTCCACAAACTGTGCCACCTGTAACATAAACTATGCCACCTATATCACATATCATAAACTAAAGGTATATACATCTTTGTACAATGGCCATCTTATCACAAACCTATTATAAAAGATAACATTATTTGTATAATTATGTCTTTTATTAATGCCCTATGGAGATGAGGTATACCACTCATACTCCAACTGACCACTGCTAAGTCGAAATCAGTTCCATACAAGATCTAGGAGAGACAAACTCCTATGATCTCCCACACCCTCAGTCAATTGAAGTCTGCTGCAGTGACATATAGAGTCAAACTGTAAATCAACTTAGTCCACGTTGGTATATAGACATGGCACTAGAAAATTGAGATATGATCGCAACCGTTCCCCTACCAGGGTATGATCACAACCAACCCTGTAAACATATCATATGAGATACAACCTCAACCGTTCTCATTCCAAGGCATTACCGCAACCATCCTTAAAAAACTGTAATTGTGGATGCAAGTATATATCCTCAACTTGCACTCCTGCATATTCAATAATATGCACTCTGAGTTTCCCTTAGGAATTACTCATTTCACCATACAACAAGTATCGATGCTAAACATGGATCTATGGCTCAGGGCAAACCAACATTATTAGGGTTCCACTTGATTAATTAAGCCATTTGGATATCTTTTATATGCATCAATCAAGTTACAATGTACAATCCATAGAAAAATTCTACAAAGATACGGGTATGTAGATTACAATGTCAGACGATATAAAACATATTAATAATAAAGTTGATCATATCAACACATGATACTGTCTCACTACCTTATACCATGACATCACCATTATCATATCATCATGGAATAACCATCCCTCAACACATCACTAGAGGATATCACCTCAAACTAGGCACAAAGCCTCTTCCAGGTCATAAGACCCAATCACATAGATCCTTCATAACATCATTATCTCATCATGCCTCATAAAGGCTCATAATATTCACCATGTGTCACATTAGAAATACCATAGCAACCACAAGATATGATGTTTATTTAACCTGCAAAAGTTAGGGTTATACAAAGAAGAGAGAGAAAATACTTCGTATCACTCAAGCAAGCTAAACATGCATCATGTGTTTAGGTTTAGGGTTTCTCATGGTCAACCGATTAGGGTTTCATAGTGGAACATAACATAATTTCTTATATAATCACTTCCCACCTTCTTGGAGCACAAATACCAAAGGTCATCATGATACCAAATGACCAAGGAAGCCAACAAGGTGTAGTGACCAAATAGGTACATCATCATATGTAGTGACAACCCACGTAGCAACCATCCTCAACACCGTAGGTGTTGCAACTACAACAAGAATCACCCAAGAATAGAAACCTTAAGAGGGTACTCCATATGTAACGACCACAACACACCACAAACATCACCTAATGGCCAATACATTAATGGAAAACAAAGTACCCATGAAAGGCTAGCAAACCATAGCGACCAGTATGGACATAGCGACCAAACCAGGTCATCAAGCATAGAGACCACAAGGAAGTACTCCACATATAACGGCCATCACAAGGAGCTCATGTCTAGCAACCAAAGTGGTTAGGGTTAGGATTATTGCAACCAATCAAACCCAAACCACAACGCCCACTATAGATTATAGTCACCACTTGAAACATGAGGAACATGACGCTCAAAATAGAAGTATAACATCAAGGTAACTGAGGCATCACCAAGGTATAAATCCATGAAGATGATGATCATGAAAACCCTAAAACGAGCATCACAAGGATCAACATGGAAAACCATGGTATTAGGGAGAAAACAAAATGTCAAATGCATGATAACAAGATCCATGACCTCCATATCATTCAAGATTTCCGAACTAAAGCCAAGGTGATAAAGCCAACGTTCAAGATGTTTCATGCAAGCCTTAGCAACTCGTCCGTCTATACTCCTCAGGTTCAAGGATTAGGGTTTAAGAAAAAGAGATGATCTATAAAATATTACTATACAATCGTAAAACCTAGACATGGTATCATCATCAAACATCATATAATCACATTTTAGGGATAAGATAACATGCATGTGAGATCAAGTGAAACAATATAAGAGGGGAAAGTTATGTAACCTACCTTGAGGTGAAGACCTACCCAAAAGACAAGAAGCTCCAAGGGAGAGAAGAAATGCCCAACTTGGATCAAATCCAACTCTAAGCAAGATCCCCAAGACTAAGGATCACTAAGAATCACCACAAGGAAGATGATCAAACCCTATATTACCACATACAAAATTTCAACCTTCTTCTTCAAGCTCAAGCACCTCCACAAGTACAACCAATCACAAGGGCCAGCCTTAAGTAAGAAGAGAGAAAGAAGAGAGATAAAAGGGTTACTTGCATATGAAATAAGGGGTATAAATACCCAAGGTAGGAGAGAGGTGAGGGGATATGAGGTGCCAATATACTAGAGCTACTCATGACACTTATCCCTCAAAAGCACGACTTGACAAGCACTCTATATATGGATGCAAGATAGGTCATTAAAACCTAGTTGTGTAGCTACCAACTCACTTTTGATGGTACCGACTATGACATTGTATAATGTCTTGTTATTTTGAAAGAGAGATATTTTGAGGAGGCATTTCTTTCCATCATCAACTACACTCCTCATACACATCCTCACACATGAAACTAGACACTTCAGAGGGTCAAGTTTTGTTAGTGGAAATTTTTGCTGAGCTTGAGTGTTTATCATAGGGTGTACCTCCATGCAGTTCAACTCATGCCTCTATTCATGATAGCCCTTCATTGATACCTATTTTAATTTTTCATTCTTTAAATTTGACTTTGGGGACAATGTCAAATTCAATATTAGGGGGAATGAAGAAACTCATCTCTTTACCCTTGAAACAATATCTATATCATTTTATCTTTATTGATATGTCATATTTTTTCCTTGTTTTCTAGGGTCCACTACTGTCTAGTGTAAATGCAAACAAAAAATTTGAAAAAGAACTAACAATTAAAAAAAAGGTTAGGTCAATTATCTAGTGACATGGTATCAAAGTTGGATTCCTGATATGTTCTTTCAATTTCTACTTTGTAAGCTTTAACTGTTTATTGGAGGGTATACAATTTCTAGAAGTGACTTGGATTAGTCATATTAAAGACAAACTAATGAACTATACACCAAACTCATCCATATTTTGTGGTATGGTGATGATGAACCAACAAAACCATCGTGTGTTTTCTCATGTAAATTTTAAAAATAGATGTTCGTTCACCCAGACTCATAAAGTAATAGGATACTAATAGATAATGGTTGGAAGATGATCTCTATTAGTCATATGATCTCTTCCACACTCATCACATTTCCCACCATCATGGTAATAACATAATAATCTTAGTTATTTTCTTTCAATTGCAATGCATATCGTAATAGGATGCATACATGTTTTGCATTATCAAAGTTTTTATGTTTATAATTGCAAACAATTTCTCATGTAGATTTTGTTTTCATATATCATCCATAAGGTGTTTCCATAGATATCATATTTGATTCAAAAAATGAGAGGAATATATTGTTGGAAGAAATTAGGGTGATAGGTGTAGTGGAACAATATAAGTAATAATCCACATTCCCTGGAGCAGATATCGTCAACAACAATATATTGGTAAGAATGGGTTATAAGATATACCTTTTGTAACATCCCTGACCTGGGTTATGCTTTAACCCTAGATGTTTTGTTTAATAAAGTTAATTATATGCTTGATATTATCTCTTTAAAAGTAATTAAGGCTCAAGAGGAACTTATGTTTCAATTTTAGTCCTTTTTGAATAATGTTGAAACAATGTTTTGCTTGTTTTGGACTAAAGTGCAAATTACCCAAGTTGAGGGGTTAACTTGCAAATGTTACATGGTAAAATGTTCCTCAAGTGTTGAAGCATCATAATAATGAAAATGATGCATAGGTATGGCTGCCACAAGCCTAAGCACCAAGAAAGAGCTTATTGAGCAATGTTTGTGCATTAAAACCTAGTTTTGGTGTAATGTGCAATTTACCCAAAACCTAGGGTTCAATATGCAAAATACCACTTCTAGAGAGTACCTAATATTTCTTGGTATCAATTAGATACAAGAAAATCAGAGGGACGTCTCATTTGAATCTCTTTGGAAGAGAGAGAATCTTGATATTAAAATAATCAAGATTTAAGCATAATTGAAACCCTAATTCAATTTAATGCAAAAATAAATATATTAATGGAAGTGTCCTTCAACCAAAAATGATATGGTTGAATTTTCATAAGTGTGAACGTCCTTTTGCCTTGCAAAGGCCACGAAATATCTAAAGTGAGTGGAGAGCCCACTCACATTAGTTAAAGAAAAAGTAATATCCACTCAATTTTGGATATTATTATTATAATGGTTAAGGTGCTTAATTTGTTTTCTTTAATTCATGTATATTGAAGAAGAATTACAAGGTGGGGGAGATGGATTCGTATTCAAGGGATTGAGGGGAGTATTTGGCACCAATTTTGGGAGTTGAAGGAATTAATTATCACTTTCTCTCTCACTGAAATTTCCTTATAAACATCCCATTTTCAACCCACATGAAAGGCTTTTTCGATCCCTTTTTCTTTCCTTGATTTGGCCGTACACAAGGAAGCTTAGGAGAAACAGGAGGACGTGCCCCAACCTGTAGGTAAGATCCATAGTCATCTTCAACCTTGATTTCATGGTGGAAATCGAAATTCAATGCTGAATTTCTTCTTTTCTTCATTCAATCTTCAACTTTGGCCATTCATTTCACTCAAAGACTTGAGAACGGTCCTTGGACAGTTGAGAGAGCTTCATTCACCATTGAGGACGTGAATCTTGAAGCTTGGATTCATCTTTGAAGGTGGGTTATATAACTTGAACCCTTAAATGTCTATATTGCTTGCAAATTTATTCATCATGTGTTGAACTTTTCTTCTTTCTCGATTTCCTTTTGATTAGTTGTTGAAATCACCATAAGAATCACAACTGATTTCGAAGGTTTGAAGCTTAAATATGATGATGTCATCTTAAGCACACACCTCAACAAAGGAAGGGGCAATTAGTTTTCAAAACTGATTGAGCTAATTCGGTTTCAAAATTGATTGAATTGATTCAGTTTTAAGACCAAATGGGCAATTGAGTTCAAGACCGAATGGGTAGTTGAACCCAAGACTGAATGGGTAATTTACTTCAAACCAAATGGGTAATTAAGTTCAATACTGAATGGGTAATTAACTACAAGATCAAATGGGTAATTGAGTTCAAAATCGAATGGGTAATGGATCTCAAGATCGAATGGGTAATCGAACTTCAAAACCATTTGGAGTTAATTGTTGATATGAATGATGAAGATCCAATGGCTCAAATTGATTTAATTATAATGAATTCTAGAATGAATGATCCATGGATTGCAAACCCTAATCGATTTATTGAAGAATTCCTAAATGAATTGGATCAATTTCATGGTTGATGGTCCAAACGGTCTCAAGACCGTTTGGAGGTAAACAATCTCAAGACCGTTTGAGACCAAATGGTCTCAAGACCGTTTGGAGTTCAAGGGATGTGATGAATGGTTGGAGATCCAAGGGATGTAATTTGATGTACTCTCAATGGTTCAATTGATGATCAATTCAATAAAGCAAACCCTAAAATCAATCGATTGGTTGGAGGAAACCCTAGTTGATCCAATCAGTTTCAAGATGTTTTGGACCAAACGGTCTTGAGACCATTTGAGTCCAAATGGTCTTGAGACTGTTTGGGATCAAACAGTCCTCAGACCGTTTGGAGGGAAAACGGTCTCAAACCATTTGAGGTTCAATTGGTTTCAATGATAAGTTGCTAATTCAGTTTCAAAACCGTTTGGGATTAATTATATTTTATTCAAACAATCTCAAACCGTTTAGGGACTTTGAGATCAAGACCGTTTGATGGTCTAACGATCTTAAGACTGATTGAAGGTGTGATTCAGGACCGTTTAAAGATCAAAGAATATCAAGACTGATTGAAGGTCAAAATACTTCAAGGCCGTTTGAAGGTCTAATACCTCAAAACCGTTTGAAAGTCTAATTTATTTAAACCATGTAAGTACAATCAACCCCATGATTGTTGATGATGTTTATCAAAGGTAATTACAATGGCTGTACCTTCAAGATTAACCTTTGATGCTTATGGAAGCAATGCCTCAATACACTATGCTAACCCTAAATGTATACCCTTGAATGAAGGGTTAACCTAATCTAATCAAGTTTGAAGTAATTAATATCCTAGAGAGGATGAGAGAGAGAGAAATCCATACATGTATAATAATCATGTAGTGGTTAAGCCTTAATACTTTCATCATGA
This sequence comes from Alisma plantago-aquatica, assembly GCA_963693085.1. NCBI lineage: Eukaryota > Viridiplantae > Streptophyta > Magnoliopsida > Alismatales > Alismataceae > Alisma > Alisma plantago-aquatica. The sequence continues at coordinate 1,277,475,456 of OY856409.1, read as the reverse complement.
ATATAATATGTAATTAGGGTATGATCCTTTATAAAGAGATCATGAAACCCTAACTGAGAAGGTTGCTGAACCCAAACCCTAATTTAGGGCAATGCTACATGAAACCCTAATCTAGGGTAATGGTGTAACCCTAATCTAGGGTGATGATATGAGAAATCCTAATTCAGGGTAATATAATGAAAAACCCTAATTTAAGGGGATGCTTCATGAAACCCTAATTTTAGGTTAAACTACATGTGAAACCCTAATGCAGTGATGTGATGTGTAACCCTAATTATGGGTGATGTCATGTGAAACCCTAATCTAGGGTGATGCTATGTGTAACCCTAATGCAATGATGTAATGTGAAACCCTAATCTAGGGTGATGCTATGTGTAACCCTAATGCAATGATGTAATGTGAAACTCTAATCCAGGGTGATGCTATGTAATGCTATATGAAATCATACCCTAATCATAGGGTGAAGGAATGTGAAATCCTAATTTTGGATTATAGTGCATGAAACCCTAATGTTGGACAATATGATGATAAACCATAACCCTAATTTGGGTAATGGGATGAGTATTCCTAATTGACATGAATTGGGAAATCCTAACTCTAATGAGGGAATAGTGATGCTACTCTTACATGCATAGTCCTGATATGTAATTGATATAACTGTTATCACGTGCACTAATCATGCAGGTATCATGAGATGTTGGACATAGCCAGGTATGAGCTATGATGTTTTATTATTGGAATTTTTTTATGGGCCTTGTGAGCCATATTATGCTTTGTTGCCTAATAAGAGGTAACAAAAGATTAATGGGCTTTAAGAGCCATGTGAAATGCCTGTATTGCAAGTATCATGATTACCTTGGTCAGATGACCTGAAGGTTTTAGTTACTTGATAAGTGGTAACAAGTGTTCTTGATGAATTGAGGGTTTGAATACCCATGTTCCATAATTATGATGATGAGATGTTAAGGGATGAGAATGCCCCTGATGTGACAAGGGATTAAGATCCCAATGTTTAATAAAGCTTTGAAAAGTACTTGATAGAAGAATTACATGTTCTTTGTAGCATTTGTTATAATGAATTATATTTGAAAACATGACTGATGCTAAAAGAGTATGGTAATGTACTTAATTAATCAAGTGGAATCTTATCATGTAGAGCCCTGACCATAGATCCATCATCGTCAGTAGTTGGTGATGGTGAAACAGGTTTTCCTACGGGAACTCCTGGAGGGCATACTATTGAGTATGTGGGGGTTATGGGTGCAAATATCGTTATGCCCTAATGGAGGAATTGATGTGAGATAAACATTAAATCTCTCAACCCTTCATTATATATGTCGGGATAGATGTATCACTAATCTCCCAATGATGTTAATATCGGATCGATGTGAGATAAATGTGAAATCTCTCGACTACGAAGAGAGTACATCTACCACTGTAACTCTATAGCGAAGTTGCCAGTATACCTTAGAAAGCTATTTAGCAGAGACACAAGATGTCCTGCATTTGGTCCTCACACTGACTGAGGAAGATGAGGTCATGAGAATCTGGCTCTTCCATTGACCTATGTATGGTACCGATTTTGATTTCGCAATGGTCGGTTGGAGAATGAGCGATATACCTCATCTCCTCAGGGATTAAGTATGTTTGTAAAATGTAATCAACTGTGTAGCGTAATTTCTTAAGGTTGAAATACGAGAATCATTGGTTGATGTACCTTGCTTAGTATGTTTTAAATGGATAAATTTTATTCATGTTCTTCATATTCCTTATTAGATAAATAACATACTGCGTTATCAAGTTAGAAGTTGAAATGCTTTGAATAAGAAAATTGTTCTAATATGCTCAAACAATTGATTTATCTGCTGTTGAATACTTATGATTCTTCTGCTCATTTTTATTCCATTAATTTGCAATAATAGTATTTCTAGCAGAGAGTTATATCTCTTGCTGGGGAAATTTCAATTGTCTCACCCCCGTGGGATCCAAATTTTTAGGTAGACGCAGAAGGAGAGGTAGAAACTCTACTGCTGGGGAGGAGCAGCAGCAATAGCAACAGGGACAGTAGTGATATTCCAGGTGGAGACACTAGCTTTCATGTTTGAATAGAGAGTCCTATGTGTCGTCTTTGTACTCTCAGGTCCTAGGAGTTATTAGTTAGTACTTTTAATGAATCGATATGAAATTTTGGCTTGATGCCTCAAGGTTCTTATGCTGTTTGTATAGTTTTACCAAGACAGTCAATGCTTGTAATCCTCGAGAAGAGACAGTACAGAATATGTACTTATGGACCAAGATGTAAATAAAGTACATTAGTTATTGATAAAAGAGTTTTCCTATGTTTGAATCTCTTAGTAAATGGTTTTAATTTTAGTGATTTTCAGTAATTCCACTTCTTATGTTTAATTCCACAATTAATTTCACTGTGACAGTCTGATTTGGCGTCGAGTCATCTCACCTTTCCACAGAGTACTCATAAGAAATATAGACACAAAGATGATGTCTCCCAATGTAGTTGCTAGATGATAACATGTCTACATAGTTCACATGGGTAATAGGAACTCCATTTTATGCTTAATTGGATTTGCCTTAATAGTAAAATGAATTACAAAGTGTGCTATTACAATCATCATATGACAATCTCAGGACATACTACCAACATGTATATCCATTCTCTGCTCCCAAATTATAAGTGCCCTATTATTTATTTTGGTTGAATATGGAACTTAAATAATGGTTGAAAAAAAATTAAGGAAGTAAAATGTTGGTTATTTAAACAAACGAGTTTCAATCCAAGTAATGGATAGTTTACTCAACTTAACCAAACTCCGCAAGTATACGGAGGTAGTATAGTTAAGGTCGAACACAAGGAGCTGAAATAACTTAAATGAACGCAACAATACTAGAGTTCAACAATCTAGACCGATTTTAAAGAGTAGAAAAGATTTGTTCTAAAAGCATAAGGATTAGGTTTTAACTACAGGAAATTCAGATTTAAGCAAACAACAAGGATTACAAGGAAAGTCCGAATTCAGAAAGTTTATGAATCTTGGACATTAGGATTTCACTCATATGCCATAGCAATTAAGAGAACAAAATAATTTAAACATACATAAGATCATGTTTCAAGGAAAAGTTGTGTTACATTTCACCTCCCGGTGTAAATGTAACGATCATAACTCAAAACAGCACTCTCGTGCATGAATTTCATTTATGATCACAAATAGATCCTCAACTCATTCTTATCTACTCTCGTAGAAGAAGAAGAGTTGCCAAGAAGAGCGTCTCCATACAAACCTACTTGTCTTCTCAAACTAAGCAAGAAAGCAGAAATCATGCATATAAGGTGGCCAACAGTACATGCAAGGAAAAGAGTAACCGACACTCTCAAGGTAAATAAAGAAGAAGAAAATGCATTTAGTACGAAATTATTTGTTCATTACATGCTATGGCATGGGAGTTACTCTCCCATGCCCAAGAAGAAAAGATCTACTCGTCCATAACAATGTATAGCAGAATTTCTACAGAATTCTCAATGCTAGCCATGGTTTAGAGAAGAAAAGACAAGAAGAACTGAAGATGTAACCACAAGGAGCAAGAATTCCAGCTTTAGGACAAAATTCCCTTCCTTTAGCTGCTCCAAGTCGGGCCTACTCCTCTCTTAAGAAGCTGCTCGGAGTTGGGAACGCTGGCTGCACCTTGAAGATGACTAAGGAGAAGTGGAGAAGAAGAAATGGTCTCTTTGTGCAAGAAACCACCTTAGTTTCCTCCCAAATCGCCCTCCACTGCTCTCCTCTGTCTTTGGTATGAGAGAAAACCTCCAAATGGCCGAACGTCACTGTCCCTTCACTTCCCTCTTTCTTTTTAAATCGTATTCTAAATTTTTGGAATTATGAAATTGCCAGGTGCATGCCGTGCACTTTTGGGTGCACGCCATGCACCTGCAGTGCAGTTGTAACTGGCTGATCAGTGCACGGTGTACGCTGGGGAGTTGCACGCCGTGCAACTTTGTAGAACTTCTTCAGTAGTTTGCGTCCCAGGTGCACGTCGTGTCTTTTCGATGTGCACGCCGTGCATTTGTGTTCTGTAAGTTTCTGGAAACGTGCACGCCGTGCGTTTCCATCGTACACGCCGTGCACTTTACTGCTTCAACGAACTGATCTTTTCTGGAAAGGTGCACGCCGTGCGTTTGTAACTACACGCCGTGCATTCTTCTCTTTCTGTAGAAATATCATCTGAATTTAGTCCTTTTTGTGGCAATTTTGCAATACAAGTTATGGGACACGTAGAACAACTAAAAGATGGCAAAATTAATATGAAAGAGACTGAATTATACTAGAAAGAACCAAATTTGTGTGTGATAACATGTGAAAAAATGATATACAAATCACACAACAAATCCCCCCAAGCTTAAACCATTGCTTTTCCTCAAGCAAAAAGTGCATGGAAATATAATTGAAGAAATGTCAAGAACATGAATAGATCAAATGAAATGAAAGATGTGTATAAGACCAAACCAACCATGATCAACATGTTTATTCTCATAGCCATCAATTCAACTTAAACACACAAGAAAGAGGTTTTTAGTTCAGTAGGGGTGGCATCAATTAAATGAATCAATCAATTAAACAACACTAGGTAGAATTTGGATGACCAAGCCAAACAATCAGTAGATGTGCAACTCCAACTCTCAATTATTAAGGATAACAAGAGATGAAATCTTAGTTAAAAATTGACAATTTTTGTTGTACTCTCCTTTTCCCCAAAATGAAATAACAAATGATTATGGGCTCCGACACTCGGCTGCTAATGTAGGCTTATGCACATGAGGAGTGTCAGTTGGGGTATTTTACCCTCTTTTAAGGCATACCACCTAACCATCGTGACCAGATCGGACTTACACTAGGCTAGCATGATATGTGGGCAGATTATCCATCTTTAATGGGGTATAAGAGTTATTTAAATTTTTCCAAAACTTGGGAGAGTCAATTAAATTGCAACATTAACTAGATTTCATTCATCTGTTTTGAAAATTTTTCATTGAAAGAAAGTTTGCATATGCACTAAGAGCTTGGCAAAGTCATCTAGTATTCTAAATGATGTTGTAAAGTTGATTGACTCATAAAACTGAAACCATTACATGTTTTAAACAATCAAGGATGTGAAAGATGAATATTCAGGCTAGAAGCAATACCCAGAATTAAACATATGTTGATGGTCCAAAGGTTTCATTTGATTAATTCATGCTTTTTACAACTTCTTCAATTGATATTTCTCATCCAAGGAGGTCGAACAGTATAGCATAGGAGTTCTTTCCACATATAAAAGATGAAACTCATATCATAATAGACTTGCCATTAGAAAAGAGGAACTAGAAACAACAACTAAGAAGTGAAAACAAAATAGAAGAACAGAAACAAATGACAAGAAGCAAATAATCATGAAAAGCAAAGCTACAAATAAACTGGGATACCAATACCATCCGGTTGTCCCCCCCCAAGCCTGAAATCAGCAGTGTCCTCACTACTTCAGTCGAACTTTAGGAGTTCACAACTGGATACCTGTCATGTATGAGATCAGAAAAATGATCCACTGCTTCCCTGCTCTGGGAAGAACTGACTGACGATGTCAGGAATATCCATAGGCATCGCGGACGATGATCCTGGCTGTTGCGGGTCCTCGCGAAAGTCATGCTGTGGGATGTCGGGGGCTGGGGTTTGCTGCTGGCAGAGAGGAGACTGGAAGGACTGTGGTGCTGGGTAGTGGCCCTGCGAGATGTGCCACACATCCATCCTGTTGACCATGTCGTACACAGTTGAGTACTGTGCACCCAATTGGTCAAACCTGGTGTCATATTGCGCGCCCATCTGATCAAGGCGGGTCTCCAAATGATCAAAATGCCGCTCCACGTAGGTATAGAGGTGCTGAAAATCCGGCGTTGTCCAGCTGTACTCGGTCTGAGTACCCGTGGACGGTGGAAAAGGGGTGTGATGCGGTACATATAGGTGGCTGCTCCTGGAGTAGGTCCTGGTGTAGAGCTGCTGGCACCCCTGGCGTGTGTTCGCTCATCATTCTCTGGTTGAAGCTCTACTTTCCAGGTTGCCTTGTCCTTGATATTATTACGACTCACATCAGGGATTGTGATGAACTATGTCTTTGTGATATAAACTTTGAACTTTGACTCATTGTTGCCATGTCTGGAGATCAGACCGCAAGATATAAGATAGCTTATATCCACGAGATTCTTCCCCGGTGCAGGTTCAAAGTCACCTATATCCAACCCCAATTGCATAGAAAGGATGCTAATTACCCCGCCACACATGATGTCGCCCGCTTCCCTTTTCTTTTTCTTCTTTGTATCAAGCAGCTTTTGCACAATGTAATAACCTGAACCGATGCACTCATTTTGTACCACACACCACAAAAAGAACAGATCAATTTTCCCTACAACACCCTGCGTTTCATTCTTTGCAAATGGTCCCGTGCTAAGAAGGCGATGAAGGACTCGAAAAATAGGGTTATGAATGCTATAAGCCCGTGCATTCCATGCCTTATGCACTGTATCAGAAGTGATTTCGGACCAAAACAGATCGCTATTGAAAGCCGGAGGGTAATCAGTATAACCGCCATAATTGCATTTGAGTAAAGTGCAAAACCGCTCGAGATTCATGCAAAACGGTTTATCCAAGATACAAACACTGATTTTCTGAAAAGGGATTTGAAAACGATCACCCTCGGCCTTAAATGTAGTAAGAAACTCGTACACGAGACAGGGGTAGGTCTTAGATACCCGAGTGCAGAGAAAGTGTAGCCCCAAGAAGGTTAAGTGGTTTACTACCTCATCCTTGAAGCCCAGTTTGGTTACTGCTTCTTCACACGTGTACCTTGAAGGGAGAACACGCCTTGTAATGAGAAACTGATAATCGGTGTCTTCTTCAGGCCTGACCATGAACTGTGTGGATGGTACAAAGGACTGCGGTCGAGGTGCGGAGGAGCTTGTTTCGGCTGCTACTTGAGAGCCTAGACGGCTGCTGGCTTTCCTCTTAATTGGCACCATCAGTAGAGTGCACGAGTGGACTGTAAGTATGTCTCATGCAAGCAGTTGCACGGCGTGCACTTGCAGATTTGGGGAGAAATTGGAAAAACTGCAGAAACGACTCCGGTTTTGGAAAAGGGTTGCGATTGGCGGCTGCGTTTTTGGACGACGGCGCTGCTGCGTTCGTGTAGCTTGCTGAGAAGAAGGCGGCGACTTTGCTTTGGGCTGAGGTGCACGACTATTGTCGGTGATGATGGTGGTGTGGCGTCTGAATGGTGTGGGGAAGAAAAGATGAAGAAGAAGTAGGGGCTTCTTGGGCGGAACTGCTGGTGCTGCAGATCGGGCGTCGGCGGCTTACTCGGCGGATGATGGAGCTGCTGGATGGAGGGCGGTAGCGGACGGCGGTTAGGGCTGGAGCTGTGCTGCTGGAGTCGCGGAGAAGAATGGAAGACGATGGCGGCGTGGAGTGCACGGCTGCAGGGTGCTGTGCACGGCTGACGGCAGAGCGGCGCACGACACGGTTGCAAGGCGCTGTGCACGGGCGGCTGCTAGGGTTAGAGCTTCTAGGGTCGGGGTGCACGGGCTCTAGGGTTAGAGTGTTAGGCCGTGCATTCTGGCCCTTTTTGTCCAGACTTCACTTAAAAGTGCACGGCGTGCATGTTTGGGGTGCACGGCGTGCACGTTTCCAGAATGTTAACAGATATCCAATCGCCCAGGTACACAGCGTGCACTTCTGGGGTGCACGCCGTGCATGTTTCCAGAAAGATTTCGGACCACCAAACCTCCATCTGCACGTCGTGCGTTCTTGAGGTGCACGACGTGCATGATTCTAGAAGGTTTCCTGTGGATCTCGCATACCAGATGCACGGCGTGCATCTCTGAGGTGCACGCCGTGTCTTTTTCCAGAACATTCTCTGCTGCATTTCGTAATGAAGTGCACACCGTGCATTCCGAAATGCACGTCGTGCACTATGCAATTTCTGCAGAAAATTGCATTTAGTCAGCAGAAAATTATGACGGATCGAATAGAAATCAAGCCTAAATTATTACATTTATCCGTGACAGGCTTATTAACAAAATTAAAGAGTGTTTTTGGTTTGGAAAAACTTAAAATACATCTATCCTAACGTGGGGTCAACTCCCACAAGGTCCTCCATTTAGAGTCCGGAGTAGGACTTCTTCCAGAGCTTTAGGCATCTTGTAGGGAGCAAGAAGCTCCTTTCTCTACATCTTCTCCACTTGAATAACATTTGCAGCGTTGTCCATTTACTTTAAAGGTTCCATCTTTGCCTTGGAGTTCTATAGCTCCATATGGAAAAATCTTGAGTACTTGGAATGGGCCGAACCACTTGGACTTCAACTTTCCCGGAAAAAGCTTCAATCTGGAGTTAAATAACAATACTTTGTCTCCTTCTTCGAAATCCTTCCTACGAATTCTTTTGTCGTGCCAAGCTTTTGTTCTTTCTTTATAAAACCTTGCATTTTCATATGCATCAAGTTGAAGTTCCTCGAGCTCCTGTAGCTACAACAGACACTTTTCTCCTGCCCTTTTCATGTCGAAATTCAGGAACTTTATTGCGCATAAAGCGCGGTGTTCCAATTCAAGCGGAAGGTGACATGATTTTCCATAGATTGGCTTAAATGGAGTAGTCCCAATGCAAGTTTTGAAAGCCGTGTGATATGCCCATAATGAATCATCAATCTTTAGTGCCCAGTCTTTCCTTGAACTAGAGACAGTATTTTCAAGAATAGTCTTCAGTTGCTTGTTTGAAATCTCTACTTGCCCGGATGTTTGGGGATGGTAGGGTGTAGAGATTTTATGAGTTACACCATACTTTGAGAGAAGATTGTTGAATTGTTTTTCTGCAAAGTGTGTGCCTCCATCAGAAATAACGGCACGTGGAACTCCAAACTGAGGGAATATAATCTTTTGGAAAAGCTTCACTACAGATTTGGCGTCTGGTGCTTGGGTTGGAATGGCTTCAACACATTTAGAAACGTACTCACATGCAACAAGAATATATTGATATCTGCAGGAAGATGGGAATGGTCCCATGTAATCTACTCCCCATTGGCAGTGATTGAGAGATATATCTTCAATGATATCATAGGCCACTCTATAAGACTTGGTCATTAGTGCACCGCCAGCTGCGGTATCTAGAGTCAACCGAGTATTGTAGAACAGTCCATTGTAGAAGGTTTGCAGCAAGAGCCAGTTTGTCAAACCATGGTGCGGGCACAGATGTTGAAGATCCTTGAACCGTTCCCATGTATCATATAAGGTTTCTCCTTCACTTTGAGAGAAATTTGTAAGCTGGTTCCTCAAGTGAGCTGTCTTGCTTGGTGGAAAGTACTTTGAAAGAAAAGCATTAAGCAATTGGTCCCAACTTCTAATAGACTTATTGGGAAGAGACAGAAGCCATGCCTTGTCTCTATCTCTTAGAGTAAAGGGAAATAGCATAAGTCTGAATCCATCAGTGGACACTCCATTAATCTTAAAAGTATTCAAATATTCCAGAAATCTGCAATATGAAGACTTGGGTCTTCATTGGCTGTACCCCCGAAGCAATTTTGCTGAATCATTTGCATCATGGAAGGGGAAATTGAAAAGTTATTTGCTTCCACAGCAGGTAGGTCGATGGCTCCACAAATATTTGTGGCAACCAGCATGGCGAAATCTTTTAGAGGGCGATCGTCCTCCATGGCTGAAATAGTTGGTGAAGCTACTGCAGAAGATGAAGAAGGTTGTGATGATGGTGGTGATGACGGTGAAGTACCTCCAAAAGGTAGTTGTTCTACTCTTCTCGTTCTCCTCAAACTTGAAAGAGTTCGCTCTATTTCAAGGTCCAGCAAAGCGGATGTTTGGAGACCTCATTGTGAACGACACATGCAACCTGAAAAACAATAGGAAAAATTAAGAACACACTAAGAGGTATATGGAAATTTGAAAATGATGAATGATGGTCTAGTCTCGAATACTAAATAGTACTTATTACTCCAATTAAGTTACTGTAGCTCCCCGGCAACGGCGCCAAAAACTTGTTGGTTATTTAAACAAACGAGTTTCAATCCAAGTAATGGATAGTTTACTCAACTTAACCAAACTCCACAAGTATACGGAGGTAGTATAGTTAAGGTCAAACACAAGGAGCTGAAATAACTTAAATGAACGCAACAATACTAGAGTTCAACAATCTAGACCGATTTTAAAGAGTAGAAAAGATTTGTTCTAAAAGCATAAGGATTAGGTTTTAACTATAGGAAATTCAGATTTAAGCAAACAACAAGGATTACAAGGAAAGTCTGAATTCAGAAAGTTTATGAATCTTAGACATTAGGATTTCACTCATATGCCATAGCAATTAAGAGAACAAAATAATTTAAACATACATAAGATCATGTTTCAAGGAAAAGTTGTGTTACATTTCACCTCCCGGTGTAAATGTAACGATCATAACTCAAAACAGCACTCTCGTGCATGAATTTTGTTTATGATCACAAACAGATCCTCAACTCATTCTTCTCTACTCTCGTAGAAGAAGAAGAGTTTCCAAGAAGAGCGTCTCCATAAAAACCTACTTGTCTTCTCAAACTAAGCAAGAAAGCAGAAATCATGCATATAAGGTGGCCAACAGTACATGCAAGGAAAAGAGTAACCGACACTCTCAAGGTAAAGAAAAAAGAAGCAAATGCATTTAGTACGAAATTACTTGTTCATTACATGCTATGGCATGGGAGTTACTCTCCCATGCCCAAGAAGAAAAGATCTACTCGTCCATAACAATGTATAGCAGAATTTCTACAGAATTCTCAATGCTAGCCATGGTTTAGAGAAGAAAAGACAAGAAGAACTGAATATGTAACCACAAGAAGCAAGAATTCCAGCTTTAGGACAAAATTCCCTTCCTTTAGCTGCTCCAAGTCGGGCCTACTCCTCTCTTAAGAAGCTGCTCGGAGTTGGGAACGCTGGCTGCACCTTGAAGATGACTAAGGAGAAGTGGAGAAGAAGTAATGGTCTCTTTGTGCAAGAAACCACCTTAGTTTCCTCCCAAATCACCCTCCTCTGCTCTCCTCTGTCTTTGGGACGAGAGAAAACCTCCAAATGGCCGAACGTCACTGTCCCTTCACTTCCCTCTTTCTTTTTAAATCATATTCTAAATTTTCGGAATTCTGAAATTGCCAGGTGCACGCCGTGCACTTTTGGGTGCACGTCGTGCACCTGCAGTGCAGTTGTAACCGACTGATCAGTGCATGGCGTGCACTGAGGAGTTGCACGCCGTGCAACTTTGTAGAACTTCTTCAGCAGTTTGCGTCCCAGGTGCACGCCGTGTCTTTTCGATGTGCACGCCGTGCATTTGTGTTATGTAAGTTTCTGGAAACGTGCACACAGTGTGTTTCCATCGTGCACGCCGTGCACTTTACTGCTTCAACGAACTGATCTTTTCTGGAAAGGTGCACTCCGTGCGTTTGTAACTGCACGCCGTGCATTCTTCTGTTTCTGTAGAAATATCATCTGAATTTAGTCATTTATGTGGTAATTTTGCAATACAAGTTATGGGACACGTAGAACAACTAAAAGATGGAAAAATTAATATGAAAGAGACTGAATTATACTAGAAAGAACCAAATTTGTGTGTGATAACATGTGAAAAGATGATATACAAATCACACAACATAAAACTAGGAAAAAGGTTTCTTCAAGTACACTATCTATCTCTGAATCATAAAGTAAAATAATGTTATATCTAGTAATTACAAACACTTTCCACCTCCAATCTTGTCATTTGGATGAGGCATCCATGCATGCTCATTCCACCCTCAATTTAATAGGGATCAAGTGATATTTCACAAATTCCATCTTATAGGTGAATCATTTAATTTAATTTTCATAATAACTTGGATTATATTGTGATTTCCTATGTCTTACCACAATTTCCATCCACCCATTGTTCTATATGGCAGACCACCTCCATGATTTTACCCTCATTCATTTATATATGGGAATTCCAATTATTGTAGGTTCTGTTAACTATTCTAGATCACGGTAGATAGGGATATCATATGCTACATCAAATATGTGTCCTAATGGCCATTATATTTGACTAATCCAATATTTTTTGTTTTGTTTTGGTTGATCGTTTTTTTTCAACATTTATGCTATGAGAATACTGATCATTGCAGAATAACTACACACTTTGTGGTTTTTTCCCACTTCTTTGAAACCATCCCATTTAGTTCAAAAATTTAGATTATGAAAGGGTGAACAATTCTTGTTATTCTTCATCAACTCCATGATCATAGGGACATGATCACTAATGTCAAATTATCCCACCTTCACTTGGGAATTTGGTATGATTTGTAACCAATCCCCATTTATGAGTTCTCTGTCAAGTTTACATGCAATCATTTTTTCAATTTAAACTCCTTTTCCTAGGCAAAAAGATCACCTCACACCATAGTAATTCACACAATTTATCCTTGTCGATCTCTTGATAGAACACATTTGTAACTATTTATGAAACAATATGGCCTCCTCACTTCTCTTCTTATCACTATTGAAATATCCCATGACCAGACATCGAAGCTTAATGTTCTTTTCCAAGTTAACAATATCATTCCAGAACATGATGCACTATATGTGAAGACTGAACACATACACTGTAGAATTGGTAATCTTCATCCCTACTTTATTTGAATAATACATAATGATCATCTGTACCATCTTTTTTTCCACACTAATGTCCCATGCATTTAGTTTACACCACACACATATTCTTCCCAACTCAATTTAACCATGGTTTGACATGCTTCTCCCACAGTTAGGAATAATATTCACCACCATGTTTATGCACTATCTTTTTATTTTTATATACAGTAGAGGATACCCCCTAGTTTGAATCCAGTCCTTCACTTTGACACTTGTTGAAGGCCTACAAAATACCTATAGCATTCTATATTAGAACTGACATGTATCACCTATTTTTGGACCTCATTTTCTTTCCCGACTCCTAGTTTCCCCCCATATATGATGATCATTTTTCATTCTCACTCTATTCCAATCCCTATTTTGTCTTATCCAAACTATATAAGGTGTCAAACTTGTTGGTGTTTGGTACTGCCACGTGAACCTTATCTTCCTTGTAGTGTTTTTCCTTACTACTTATTATAGCTTCCATTTTTTATATACTCCATATTGCTTCCATTTCTTGTTTTCTATAGACCATTCTGCTCAAGTTCAATGCATTAGATTTAAGTTGTTTGTTCATGTTACTTCTCCCTTTTCCCTGTGAATTTTTGACCTTCTTTTTCTTTTTACACACTTTATGTGGCATTTATAAGACATCTCTTTCCATGCTAGGATTTTTATCCTCCTTTATCTTCAACATGCACTCCATAAAAATCATGCCTGAAGGCACAATATTTGGTACCCCTCTTAGGGATATATGTTCATGAAAAGTATCAAAGGGGAACTCCTTGTTCACTAGCATGCCATCCACATAACGTCTGGCAATTCAATCTTTTCCTTTAGACTCACCAAAACTCTAGATTCTTCAATGCCTATATGATATCCAATATTTATGTAGAGAACCATCCCCATGACAAACACCATTGTCCCCATCACCTTCTGGGTCCATGTACTGTAATTCTATGAGTTTTATATTGCAAAGACAATGAGGACATCACATCTTACTTTAGATCCTCCCCTTTCTTGTAGCTCTTGGTAATGACCATGTGGTTGTCAAACCACTTAGATATAAATCCAAGATCATCATATTGTCCTCTGCATTAGAAAACCGTATTAGGAAAACATTCTATTCCCTTAAGAAGAGGTTGAACTCACCTTAGGGTTCCATGTTCTCTTCATCCATGAAATTGTAAGACCCCTGACCTTGATTTTTGGTTAAACATTCTTTCTTATCTTAATTGGATGCTTAAAACCTTAATCATACCCTAATCCATGATTTGATATCATGTGGAAAAGCTAATTTTCAAGTTTGATATGGTTTAGACATTGTTTTATGGAGTTTTGCAATTTATGTGCTTGTTTTGGACCTTTATGTAATTTGCCCATATCTAGGATTTTCTTGTAATTTGTCACATGCATGTTGTTCCTCATGAGTTTTCATATCATGTTTGATATAGTTGTATCTTAGGGCGCCTAGTTGTATCTTAGGGCGCCTAGTTGCACCATCATATGTCTGTGATGATATCTAGCTTAGGGTTGGAGTCTAGGGTTTCTCACCTAGATGCCCTAAATGGATGGTTTTCCTTTATGTGTTGGGATCTAATGGTCCACCTTTAGGTGGTAGGATCTGATGGTTCTCTTGAGTGTCTTGAGATTTGATGATCTTGCTTTGAGGCACCCAAGGTCAATGGTTTTCCTTGTGTTGAAAACAACCAATGGCAGTGTTAGGGTTTGCCTTGGTGGCCAAGTGATAGCATGACCCGATGGGCTACCTAGTGTTGGAGGCATATGTTCTTTAGGGGTTGGCATCCGATGGCCCCCCTAGCTTTAAGATTTGATGGTTGACCTGGCTTTGCATGGATGTGAGGTTTTGACCTTGGATACATGGCATGCATGTCTTGACACCTCTACCCACCTTTCTCTCTCACCCCAAGCTTTATATACCTCTCTCCTTCCACCCAAAGGAACCCTTTACACACCTTATTCACCATGTTCATATGCTTGATACAAGGAGGTCCGCCCCTCTTTCTTGGTGGATAATAAGGAGCTCTAGAGGAGGAAGGTTGACTGAGCTTTCTTGCATGTTCTTCTAGGGTTTGGATCTACCCTCTCTTGGGTCGTGTGGAGCTTCTTAACCTACCTTCTTGACCTAAGAAAGTAAGATCACCTTCATTCCTTTGATTTCCTTGCTACCCTCCTTCTCTCTTCCTTCTTGGTCAGATCCATGGTCTTCTTTGTGGAGCTTGTGCATGTGGTTGAAGACACCTTCTTTCTTCAGCTTTTCCCTAAGGTTTCCTTATTTTTGGAGAAAGGAGCTGGCTTGGACATGTGGAGTGATCATGCTAAGGTTTCTTTCCTTCTCTATTCTATTTGGACCTTCATCTTCTTCCTTGAGATGACTTATATAACTTTCTCACGTTTGTTTCTTACTCTTAACTTGCTATGTATAGATCTCACTCTAAAATGTAGTACCAAGTAGAAAGGTTCATTCTTTGCCTAGGGTTCTTTCCACAAAAGTGCATTTGCATTGCTTTTGACTTGAATTAGAACAATCTATGGCTTGATAGATTTGATCCTTTTCATTTACCTAATGCCTAAAATCAATATCAAACAAGCATATTAGATACATATGAATGGAATGTTTAAGTCATTATAAAAATATGGACAATGCATAACACTTAGGTTAACATTCTCCCCCCTTTTGACAATGGCAACCCATTTCTCAACATATTGAAAATGATATCAAAATCTAAATCTTTATCTTTGTGAATTCCAAGGGGATACATGAATGAAAAATATTAATTTCTCCCCATCAATTCATGCTTATCTATGCCTACGTGGTTAGTATTTCCACAAATAACCATAGCACATCTATATACTATATGGCCTCTAGCAAGTCACTCGATATGAAGATAATTGACAAGAAAAGGATCATATAAGCAATAAAACAATATACCTGAGGTCAATTATCTTTTGTGGTGCATGCAATACATTTTGTCAGTTTCTCTCCCCCTTTGTCATCGTAAAAAGGTAGGGGGTAGAAGAGCTAAAAGCACATGTCTTCTCCACGAGCACAAACCAAAAAGGCAACAACATATTGCACACACCAAACAGAGACAAAACATAGAGAAACAATCAATCCAGTTCCATAATAAAAATATGGAATAGCAGACCACAAACTCATAAGAAATAGTCAATGAAAGAGTTACGGTACATGGGATTAAGATTACAACACGAAACATGTCCTATCAAAATAAAACTACAAACCAATGAGAAACGATGAAATGATAAATAGTATGCCTCAGGTACACAATGCCCAAATGTATAATACATGATAGTCTATATATGTATATGTCTATATATATATATATATATATATATATGAACACTCTAAATACTATAAAACTAAACATCTACACTATCTATGACATCAAATACATCATCATCTTCATCCCTAGGCTGGTAGTCCTCATCATCATCAGATGGTACAACAGAGGCAGAAGCTGTGGCCTCACCATCATCAGTGGAGGTGGAGGCTCCAAGAGTGGTAGGAGAGGTAGGAAGAAATGTCTTCTTGATTGTAGTCTCACTGATGCTTACTCCTTTCCGGCAAGATTGTAGAGGAAATCATGGAAAAGGGATTTTTGAGTCACAAAAGCAAAGAGACCACAGATCAAGGTAGGATGAGGAGGATGGGTGCCAGAGGTGTTCTTCCCAGAGTCAAAGCAGGTCATGTGATAAAGAACATAGAAAGACCACTTGACTCTGATATTCTTCAAAAGACAATACATTATCACATCGATGTTTTCTACAATTTCCATTTGATTTATCTTGGGATGGATATTGCAATTAACTACCAATGTAATAAGATGGTTTTTTATATCAAGGGAAAAGGATGGTAGGGTTGACTTGTTCCTAAAGGGGAGATTGGGCCTCTTCAAAAACTTATGAATGTCAGTAAGTGTAAGATCATAGCTTTTGTAGAATGTCGTAGGGTCAAGTAGGTCATGATAGTCAGGGAAGTTGGACCTCCATGAGTAAGTAACCTCATTACCATTAAAATAGATATTCAAGGAATCTTCAAAGATGGTAAACTTGGTACCGGCTATCATAGAAGTCAGAATGACCTGGATATCGGGTGGTGGTACATTTGTAGTGTAGTTCCATAGATATTAACATAAAACTCGTGGACCACCTTGGTGCTAGTGATAGAGTTTGAGTAACATAGGTGTTCTACACACAATGCGCTAAGGTGATGGGTCAAAAAACCCTCAACAACCTCCTTTATAGCCTCTCTCATGGTGAAATAAGGTTCATATAAAGCTTGAAAAGGGAAGGATCCCTAGGAAGGAGTTCCTTATAGAAATTTAGAGCAGGTGAGGATAAGAAGGAGGTTCCATCAAAGGATATGGGGGAGGATCAGAGGAATAAGTTGGTTCTCCAAAAGGGACAACTCTTTTCCTACGGCTTGAGGCCATGAAGGAAGATGGAGAAGAAAATATCACTGAAGGAGAAATAAACCACCACAAGTAGGTTTCCTAGAACTAAGGTGCGTCTTCTCTCATGCACCAAAGTGCTTCTTGGGTTGCACCAAAGTGCCTCTTTGGTTTCACCAAAGTGACTCTTCTCTTACACATAGAACTGCTTCTTAGTATTCTTTGAGGACCCTCTTAGCAATGACCTTATATAAGTTATGTTTTATCATTCTCTTTCTCTTGACAACTCTTAACTTGTTCTTAGATCTTACTTTTAGATTTACTCTTAATGTGCATGCGAGATGATACAATTACTATTGAAAAGAAACATGGAATTCAATTCATTATAGTTCTATTAACTTTTATCTTCATAAGCAATTAAATAATAAAAAATACAATTTATAACATTTCATCTACATTGTACATACATAAATTCAAGCAATCATTACTTATGTTCAAAGTGCATGGAACACTTATACAGATTTGAGAAACTCCTAGTTGATCTCCTAAGGTTAATGAAACCCCTTGTCACCATGTTCAGTTATTTAACAAGTATTAATAATCATTATTCAACCTAAAATTGTTAGGGTTTCATATTTGTTGAACGAATCAGGGAAAATCAGGGTCAAAATAGGCTTCAAAACTAGTCCAAGATTGGTTTGTTTTTATGTTTCAAAGGATTATTTATATGGAATTTTCTAACATCTTCATCACATGTACTTACAACTAAGATAAAAGGCATGCCCTGGCTAGGGTGAGATGGCCCAATGGGTAGATGAATCATGTATAGAGGTACCCATTTATGCATCTGGGTATTGCTCATCAAACCAAAATCAAAGGACAAGAATGTCCATGGAAGCATGACATGCATAATTATAGGTTAGGCACAAAACCTGACAAATACATGATGCAATCATTATGCATCAACTACGATAAAATAGTTGGCAACACCAATGTAATCCCACAAAACAAAATTCAATTTCATTCATGGTCATTGGAAGGTAAGGGTAGTGCAGAGTCCTTTTTGCATCACTAGTCTTAGAAAGGCTATATTTGGCTTTTGCAATGGTTTGGAACCCAAAAAAGCTCCAATCCATGGAAGAGCCGGGGAGGATTAGGGTAGCAGTGAGAATGGGGTCAAATTGCTATAAAGCGAGACAAAGGAAGAAAAACCATGAAGAACCAGTTTCACATTTTTTGAAACCAATCGTGGACTCACAAACAATAGAAAGAGAAGGGGTAAATAGGGAAATTGTGGTTATCATTATTGAGGCCAAAACATCGTGCCTAAAGTTTGCTTGGGGATCCCAGAGTCTAGTCTAATCAGAAATAGGGGTTGTGAATGTCATAGTGATTGAGATGGACCTCCAAACATGACTAGATAAAGGTGCATATGTGGCTTATGCTTGTGAGCTTGTAGAGGGGTGTTGGGCAAGTGGAACTCCCACTTGACCACCTCCTAAACAATTCTAAATGTTTTCTGATATAGGTGGGTACCATGGAGGGCTTGGAAGTAGCAGAAGTTTGAAATAGGTAAGGGAAGGAGAGTACTTATTGACTAGGATGTCCAAGGCAAGAAATCTCATGGAAATTTAGGTCTCTATCTTAGTCTCTATGTGTTGAAGGTGGTGGTGGGTTCCACGGTGATCAAGATTTAATAGAGTGAGTGAGAGAGAGATTGGTGCTAAAAAAGTCATTCCTGGTACATTCCTATAGACTCTGAGCATCAGTTGACGGAGATGATCTGGGACTCCTCATCATACTTGGATCTGAGATTTCAATCCAACATGGACTATTCCTAATGTAGATGGTCCTTGTTGCACATGAATCCACAAAGTTATAGTAAAAATTGTCACATTAATCAATTATCCATTATATAGGGTTTCAAAACATATAGATTCTTTCCTAAGTGATTTGAGAGGTCAAACAAAGTTGTATCCTCACAAAAATTGGCTAAACTTTAGTTAGATTTTTGTTTTGGGAGTCCTAGTTGTCCATTCTTTTATATTTATGACTGAACTTTATTTAGTCTTTTAGAATTATCTGTAATGGGTTTAAGGCCCACATTTTACGGAGGGCAACTTATTATCATTTCTATCTCATATGAAATTTATATTGTTGATACAAGCATAGTAATTAGGTTAATTTCATTCTCAACCCTAATTTTGGACTTACGTATTAGATAGGGCTAAGTTTGATGCAATTAAATTATAAACTAATTAAAATAAGTTATGCTCATTACTTACTTTAGTGGAAAATTCTTTAAAATTATACTAGGGTCTCATCATCACATTAGAGTTTAATTGAAGCATCTGGTTATGAATTTGAAAAAATTGAATTTTTGATTAGGGTTTATTTGTATTAAAGTCAAAATTTTGAATTTAATTAGTGGATATGTTTCTATCAAATCGTAATCTTATTTTATTCAAAATTTAGGATACTATAAGTCTACCCACCTTAATTAAATTTCATCCCCAAAATTTTAGGTCACTACCTATATTAGATTTTTACTTGTTCTTAGTTTTTGAAAGACATACATGGTATAAACATTTCCATCTAACTTAGGATATGGTTTGAAATAGGTCATACTTTCATTAAGTTCATCCTAGAGTTACCCTAAAAGTTTGAAGCTTCTAACCATGAATTTAATCTATACTAACCAAATGCATTAGGTTTAGGTGTCTTTCCAATTTAGGTCTTCAGTATCAACTCTCTTAGTGGCTCTTCCATATCAGATACTATTCTATAGGTATGAGAACTCATCTTGATAACATTCAAGATCTTAGTAGTATACATCTCCCATACTAGATATGCTATCAAGAAGAATAAATGATGCATACTTAGTCTTTTTCTCTTGACATTTCCTTTAAAATTCTGAATTAGTTGACCATCACCATTGAGAAGAAGAGAGTACATGACATTAGCTATGGCAAGTTAACACATTAACACAAAGGATAATGATTAAATAAATTCCTATCCTTAACACATATTTCTATATATATCTCTCTAAGCTTGTAGTTCTTTTAGGGTTCCTATCTCTCTAGTATAAGGGGTATACATTCTAACTCCTTGACTTCCTATCCTCTATACATATGTTTTCTATCATCAAGGGAGGGATGAAAGAGCTAACTAGGAAATCATGAGAAAATCCAGGTGGCCAACTATATTTTTTAGCTCTAATACCATTAATGTAACACCCTACTTGTAGAAATATATACAACATAAAATGGAATCATAAATTGCATTCACTTTAAGGGGATGTCACAACCGTAATATTCATTTCCTAAAATTAGAGTTTGTATATAAATCATAATAGGATAGAGATAAACATTCTCATTCTCAAGTCCTCAACGTAACTCACACATAAACTATACTAAACATGTTTCACTCTTAAAACACAATGTGTTTTCCCATAAACACGAAAAGAAGTCTAAACTAGGTATAACTGGCACCCCACTAGGTCCTTTCTTTCGAAGATCCTAGATCTAGTACTAGAACGTCTAATGTCTCTACTCATATATGATTCCTCCTTACCTATGGGCATCACACCCCATCTAGTCAGTTTGTAAGTGGAATTGAACAAATCATATCTTGAAGAGAACATGTATTCTGAAATAAACTTTAAGCATTTAACATCAAAGTAAACGACACATTTATTTTCTAGATCATTTCTTATATCTTGACCTATATAAGAATCCCCACGTTTTGAACGAAGTGCCTCTTCTCTTATGCACTGAAGTGCCTCTTGTATTTCACCAAAGTGTCTCTATTTTTATGCACTGAAGTGAGTCTTAGTTTGCTTCAAGGAGCCTCTTATGATGATCTTATATAAGTTCATATATTATAATTCTTTTTCTCTTGAGAAATATTAACTAGTTTTAGACCTTACTTTTATCTTTATTCTTAATGTGCATGAGAGATGATATAATAAATATTGAAAATACACATGACATTCAATTCATTAAATTCTATAAATTTTTATCTTCATAAGCAATTGAATCATAAAAAATACAATTTATAACATTGCATATACAATGTACATACATTTATTCAAGCAATCAATACTTATGTTCACAGTGCATGAACCATTTATAGAGGTGAGATAACTCCTAGATCTTCTGAGGTGATGAAACCCTAATCACCATGTTCAATGAATTAACATGCATTAATAATCATTATTCAATGTAATTTAAGAGTTTCATAATTATTGAATAAATTAGGAAAAATGAGGTCAAAACATGCTTCAAAACCAGTACAAGATTGTTCCTTGTGTTTTATCCTTACAATGAGTATTTATATGGAACTTTTTGACATCATATGAATTAGATACAAATTGTCAAATCTTATTGCAATAAAAAAACTCAAGAAAATCCATATCACAAAATGTTCTTGCTATAGAGAAAAAAGGCGCATCATGGGCAGGGGAGATGGCCCAATGTGTAGATGACTCATGGACAAGTGAAACATCTACGCATCATGGGTAGAACTCTCCAAAACAAAATCAAAGGTCAAGATGTCCATGGAAACATGACATACATGAACCCAGGTTAGGGGAAAAACCCGTCAAATATACCTTGTAATTGTTTTGCCTCATGATGATCTAATAGCCAAAAACACCAATTAGAACATACAAATCACAACTTGCTTTCATCCATGATCATTGAAAACTAAAGAAACTAAAAATTCCTACATGCATCTCCGGTCCCATAAAGCCTATATTTGGCTTCTATGGTGGCCAGGAACCTAAGAAGACCCCTCCACCATGGAAGTGTAGGGGAGGAGTAGGGAGAAGCGAGAACGGAGCCAAAGCTTGTGTATAACCTCCCAGTTAATTTGGTATGTCGGGACATAGAAAAAGGAAGACAAACCATGAAGAACCATTATCACCTTTGCCAAAACCATTTGTGTGTTTGTGAACAGCAAAAGGTGAAGGGGGAAAAAGGAAAACTGAGGTTACTATTCTTTGAGGCCAAAACGTGATGCCTGGAGCTTGCTTGAGGATCTTGGAGTCCAATACAACTGGAAGTAGGGGTCATGAAGGTCAGAGTGCTTGATATGGATCTCCATCAATGTATAGATAAAGTTGGAGATGGGTCTTATGCTTGCAGGCTTGCTGAGGCATGTTTCTTAGGTGGATCTCACTCTTTGTAATACCTTGGACGATTCTAAAGGTTTTATTATATATTTGGATGACATGGGAAGGATAGGAAGAAGGAAGAGTTTGAAATAAACAAGTAATGGGAGATTCCTCATTGACCATGATGTATAGGACATGGAATCCCATGGAAATTGGGGTATCTAGCTTTGTCTATGTGTGCTGATGGGTGTGATGGCTTTTGTAGTGATTGAGATTTTATAGAAGGGAGTGAAGCGATCAGGGTTGTCGAATTCATGCATGGTATAGTCCTAAAAACTCTAGATATCAGATGAGGGTGACGATATGGGGTCTCATCATACCTAGGTCAAAGAATTTGATTCAACATGGACTTATGCAATAAGGGAAGGTCCACGTGACACATGACCATAGAATCACAAAAAAATGTAACATTAACAAACCATATTGATTCTTTCCAAAACAATTTGAGAGGTTAAACAAAGTCCTATTTTAACAAAAATTAGCGTGAAACTTACTTGAACTATGAGGATTCCAGATATATAGTTAGATTTTTGTTTTGAGAGTCCCAAATATCCATTCTTGTATATTAAAGATAAAACTTTATGTAATGATTTAGAATTATCTGAAAAGGATTTAAAGCCCATATTTTAAGGAAAATAGATTATTATAGTCTTGATCTCATAAAAAATTTATTTGATTGAAACATGCTCAATAATTTGGTTAATTTCATTCTCAACCCTCATGTGGGACTTATACATCACTTATGGATAAGTTGATGTAATGGAATTACAAGCTAGTTAAAATAAGTTATAGTCATTTCTTACTTTAGTGGAACATGATTCAAACATTATATTAGGGTCTTATCATCACATTAGGGTTTAGTTGAAGTATTAAGTAATGAATTTGAAAAATTGGGTTTCTAGTTAGGGTTTATTTGTATTGAAGTCCAAAATTTGAATTTCATTAGTGGATTAATTTCTATTAAGATCCTAAACATATTTAACTCAAAATTTGTTACAAAACCATAGACCTTCCCTTAAGAATGAAAAAAGAAAGTGAACCTAGAAATGTTGTATCCATCTATACCACAAAACGATTATTCAGATTGTATGTATAAGTATATATGTGAGAGTATGTGGTACTTTCATCTCAGTGATGATTGTACATTATTTCCCTATAAGCATTCATAAGTAAGTATGTTATTCAGGGGGCAAGGGACCCTTTTTACAGTAACCTCAAGATCTATTTAGTTGTCCAATTGTTGCAAGTAAGGGAACATAATGTTGAGTGACTTGTATAGGTCAAAGGACCTATGATGTTTTGAAAGTTCACATAGATAGCCATTGAGTTTGTGAATTAGGCTCAATCCTATGTACCCTAGTTACAAGAATCCATAAGAAAGTAGTACCTCATCCTACATTATAATTTACCTCTTTTTTGTTGAGGTGCAAACATTCTTAGTGAGAAATAACCATTTTAAAAATTGCATTTTGGGTTATTTAGACTTTGTGTGTGTATATATATATATATATATATATATATATATATATATATATATATATATATATATATATATACATATCTTTTTTGGTGTAATCCAAGTTAATCTGGGAAAAAACTAAGTGAGAAAGTATGTAAGGGTGATTGGCATTAAAGACACACGACTAATCATATTGTCATGCAAGTACTTGTAAGCTAAAAATAAGCATTCCAAGTCAAGTAGCCTTCCTCTAGTGTGGAGTCAATGATGATTTATATTTTGATATATAAGTAAATACTTAAGTTAGTCATATAGGTGTAATTTGTGTTAAGAGATAAGTAAGAAATTTCTTGTACCTTTCTTCAAATGCCTTATACTTATTGTGCATACATGTTATATATCTCAATTGGGGTATTTTACATTCACTTTGGACTAAAATGTGTCATAAGGTTCTTTCACATATTTTTAGGTATGAAATTAAGAAGAGGACATGTCAAGTTGAGGGAAATTAAAATGAAATCTAGGTTAGTTAGAGTGTCCACATACTCACTTTCCTTGTGATAAATGGGAGTAGGTCAATGTATTAATTACAATTCTTTCATGTATATGTAAAGAGTTGTAATAGGATGATATGATTTTCCAAATTTATAAGATTCTATAGAAGAATAGGAATGGGATTTAATAAAAATGTTTGAGAAGATTCTGGTTAAGAATGAATTTGATGTTAGTTTTTTATGATTGAATTGTTGGTATGCATGATTTAAAAAAAATATTGTGTTTATCACATACTTCCACTAAGAATTTTACTTTATGATTGGGCATTATTGTTTGATCATAAGATAGGTCTCTAAATATGTCCCTTCACTTAATATCTGACCTTTTCAGGAATTCTTCTTCGTAATTTTTCCACTAAATGTGGACGGCGTGGATGCTTTTACATGGATATAATAAGAAATGGGAAACAAAGGAATTGAATGCCCCAACCATTTAGTTTTTGGCTTTGTTGAAAATTTTCAAGATTATCTTAAGAACATAAAATGTGTAAGTCCATGGAATGATACAAAGATCACAACAATCAAGGTCCTATTATCACTATTAACCAACAATTGTACATTGATCCCAGTAGTTAATATTTCAAGGGGTAAGAGTAAAGAAAGATAGAAGAAGACTTAGATATAGAAAAGTTCTTAGAAGAGGAGAAATTAGGAATCAAATGGAAACTTGATGAGGATTTCCATATAAAATTCTTGCATACCATTTCCAAGGATAAATCTTGTCATATACAACATGCCAAAATCATGAATTTCCATGGGATATATTCACATCAAGAACATGAATATTCAAAAAGAATATATCATACCCAAAACCATTGTACCTACACCAATTGTCCCAATTGTCCATACCACTTTGATGCCCCCACATAGGTTATAAGCCTACATAACATGGCAATATCTTATAGAAGCAATTGCCTTCTAATTTCATCTTTCTTTATATTTGAATAGTAAAACACGTATGTTGATAAAAAAACTCATCATTATTATACCTTGTTGCATCCTAATTGTAATCTCCAAACATTAGTGAATATTAAAAAACAAACTCATACCATTGTTTAGCATCATTAAAATCTGTATTAGATAAGACACGATTTCAATGCATACATTACTTGCATATAAAATACATACCTGTAAAGTTGTCTAAAATACGACATAACATAATATTTCACATAGACTATGATGTCTAAACATGTATAGATTTATACTAAGGTTATGGTCATTTAGGACTTACAACATCGACATCCATGTGAGTGCCATTACAATTAAAGTCAAAGGCTTCAATCAATAAACTATAATTTGAAAATTTGTTGCAACAGTGAGTTGAAACAACTGCCATGGATATGTTGCGGCAATATTTGAATATCACACCAACATGGAATGTGAAAACTTTTAGCCTTGATACAATCTCAATTTTGGCAAGCCTACTGCGTCGATCTTAGTCAACTAATTGTCATTTCAAATTTTTGATGTATTTTTTTGCTTATTAAACATTACATTATGTTGGCTTTTTCCCCTTCAGTTTTGAAAAAAAGTTGTATGCAGACCAGTTGTACCTAGCATACATATTCAAATAGATCTAGTAGACTAGCTACAAATTCAAACCATTTCAACACCCCAAACCATTTCAAGCGATCTATATTGAACTTGAAATAAGTCTAAACAACATGTTTGAGCAGTTACACACTCATCATATCTTACAAGAAAATATGTGAACAATGATAATTATTCCCTAGTGAACCTATGACAATCATATCTCTTCAAACAACCATCAAACAAACAATAGACATTGTTCTACATAAATGTAAAGGTAGCCCAACCTATTTTAATGTTGTCACTTACAACACATGAGTATAAGATGCAATACATATAAATAAAAGCACATTTAGTCTAATTTATTAAGAAAACTTGCATTAGAATTGTTAAATTTAACTTATTCACATGTAGTTATAATGACATGGGAGTTTCTTGAATTTGGCTGGATTGTTTAGGAAAATGGAACAACGTAGCTAGGATGATTATTATATAGTAAAAGGTAAGAAAAAAATAGAAGCATGTTGGATATTCCACCTTGGGGTGTTTTGGAAGTCTCTTTAACACTTTTACTTCCCAATCATTTTTAATCTTCTCCTTTCAAATGCGGTTTGTCATGTTATTCCTTAATAAATTCAATGAAGGTATCATACTTATTGAAGGATTAGTGAACATATTATGGTATTTATAATTAAGTCATATAAGTATGAAAATAGGATGAAGTCATTTAATAAGGATGAACACTTGCACATATCAAACAAAACAAAAAAATGGCATAGGAAGATGAAGTCATTTATTATAAAAGAGAGATGTATTGGATGAGCTGTACAAAAGTCAAGTACAAGTACATTGTGTATAAGATGTATGTCCCCCAAAGCGATGGTGATTTTATTTTTGGATAAAATTGGATGAATGTAAACCTGGGTTAAGGTTTGTTTCTGGTGGCTTAGACGAATAAAATGATACCAATATTCTCTAAAATTACATGTGTGTAAGTAAAATAAGAAGATACATACATAGGAAAGTATCATAAGTGTGCAATTATATGTGAAGTCCCAATGATTCATGGTTCAATACAATCAAAGAACTTCATGGTGATGTCCCCTCAATAAATAACCAAAAGAAGTTTCATAACCAAAATAATATTCCAAACTTCATTGAATAAGTTTGCAAATAATATGAAGTAATTTACAAAGATGAACACAACTGCACATTTCTAGTTTACAGAGAATGCAAGAACCTCAAGTCATCTATATGATAAGAGTCGAATAAATCTTATTGATGCATTTGACTTGCTGCATTCGAGTCAAGTCCAAGCACGTTGTGTATGGGGTGTATGTCCTACTAAGCTATGGCCTATTTATGTAGCTGAATTGAATGAATGTAACCATTAATTAAGGTGTACCTTTAATAAGTAGGATGAATAAATAACACCAATATTCTCTGAAAAATACATGCAAGTATGAAAAATAAAAAGATTCTATACATACACGTATGCATCCTTTTTTATATGTATAGTTTCTTAGAGTTGTTGCTGGATGTAACTATGGGCATATTGATCTTTGAGCATTTGACTAAAAAGGGAGACACATTTGTTAAAAATAAAAAAATGGACAATTATATGTGAAATCCCAAAATTCTAGAAATGGATAATAACTGTTACCTGGGTAAGATTTGAAATGAAAAACAAGGTCATGAGAATGGGATTTTGGGATCCTCCCTCACCTGGTGGATTGAAGTTGAACACAGATGAAACTGTTGGTAAAATGGATCGTCAGTTGTGGTCATCATCTAAGATGATAAAGGCCAACAGATCATAGCATTAGGTGCCAGAATTGAAATAGGAATGCAAAAGAAGCTAAATTGACTGGTATTTATATGGCCTTGTGGTATGCTAAGGAAAATAGACTAAAAAGGTTTGTTGTGGAGTCAGGCTGCCAAATATTCACCTGAATGATTGCTCAAGAATACCTAGCTTACTCAATATTTTCCAACCAGATTGTTAAGTACATTAGCTATTAAAGAAGACCAATGTGTAGATCCTTCGTGTCTGCAGAGAGAAGATAAGTTGCTAACGGGTTGGTGAAACACCATTTCAAAAACATAGTAGGACCTATGAGTACTTAGGTCCACCTAGCAAGATCTAGGATTTCTTCCGCTCTGAGCTATATAATAGTATGAGACCTACAATTTTTAATGAATACATCTCAATTGGTATTTCTAATCCTACTTTGAATTCTCTTACAAGTGGAAGGAAAAATGAATAAGAAGCCCACTGACTTCTCAGAAAAAGAAATTGAGATAACCAAAAGGTGTTCTACAATGAAAATATAAATATAAACTTAAATGTACACTTTACCCTTTGTCATCCCCAAACAATGCAATCAATATAAATTGCTTTGTAATTTGCAAACTTAATGTGGATCAGAATCGATCATTGTTATCTCAAGGAAGCTAAAAAAATGTGCTAAGCCGATAACCATGTCATCAACTAAGTGGGAAGAAATGACATATACATTGTGATATCATAAGAAACAACACCAACCTTCACATTATCTAGGTTCATTGGTTGTGAACATTGGTAATTTCTAATATACAATGAAAGCCCAAGTCATATCTTCACCAAGTTGTTCTTTGACATAAGTTCTCAAAATAGAGTGTCTTCAACATAGAATAAAATCTATATAATAATGACTCTACTAGATTTAGTTGTAATACATGATAATTTCATAATGGAAATAACTTCATATGTTTGTTCTATCTAGTTCTTACAATATTGTTCTGTTTAGGCTAGATTATGCTAAAGTATGTTTTTATTTAATCTTCATATGATGATTTTATAGCTAAAAAAATGATGTGTGTGATTGTATATTGGTATTTGAATTAATACTTGAGCAATAAATTTAGAAACTAAGTAATGTAATAAATAGCTAAATTATTCCTTTTAAATAAATCATGGACTTTAATTCATCTAAATCTTTAAAATTTCTAAAAATATAAAAATATTTAGTATATATTATATTATAAAATCGGTATTATATTAGAGAGTATTTGAACTGTTATACGCTTTTAGAGACATGAAATGTCTAAAAATTTCCTAGACTAATTAATTATCTACACTAGTCCAAAATAATAAGTTAGTAATTTATTTGAGTACTCTCAGTCTAGTCTACCATCCTTTCAATTTTGACATCAATAAAACTTTATTTTCCTATCTGTTTAACTGCTTGAATTTTATATGAAGCTCACCCAATTTACATTAATTTACCATTAATATCCCATCTAATCAGTCCATTGTTGACTTACAAGTAACACACCATTGCTTTTCTCCTTTATTGATCCTTTCATTGCATTGAATGAAAGCATCGTCCAACTGTTTCCTCCGCCTTCGCCTCCTCTTCTCCTTGATCTTCTTTCCTTCCTTATTTCTTCCTCCTTCTCTTTCCACACCCTATGGTGCCCTAGTTGCCCCATCCCCTTCTCCTACTCCTCCCTTTTTCTTCTTTTTCTTCTTCTTTATCCATGATTCTTTAGAACCCTAGCCTCCACTTCTTGATGCCCTCGTGCCCAAGCTACCATGCCCATGATATTGTGGTCGTAGGGAGATGTCGCCACCTACTATGGTGAATCCCACTAGATCTTTTTATTATTCAGGAAAGGATCATATCCTACAAAACTATGACAACCTCCTCCTTTATTGTGTGCTTTACTCCATGATGGGCTAAGGCTCTTCTCCAAAATCCTAGTGGCCTATTGGGCCAGGGGACCTACAACTTGTGTCCTCACACCTGCAATCCTCCAACACAACCACAAACACGCATGCCGCCACCAAACTCCTCTCCCACCACCATGTTCTTTCTTAGCTACCTTCTTATTCCTATGTGAGGTTGTGTTCCTCTATTTAGTCACAATAACTACTATTTTATAAGAAAGTTACAACTATCACTCTAACAGAGCCCCCATATCCTCACAAATTGAGTCGCCAACAACACCTATGTTATGTTGCCACTAGATAGGTGTGATGCATTCTTCAAACACTTGCCTTATTGCCTCCACCTCTAGCACAAACCCAGACACTACCTTCCTCCTTCAATAACATCTCTGTCTTCCTACTTCTTTTATTTGTGTCGCCTCCCTCAATGACATGAACAAAAACCTTGCAATCATTTATTGTCTAAGGTTTAATTGATGAACTTGTTAGCACAAGAAGTAGCTAACATGGGTTTTTGAGTATGAGTACTACACATGATATACATGTAAGAATCTTCTCCCATGGTTTAAACCTCCCAATAGGATGAACTGTAACTGATATTCATGCTTGCAATAAATTGATTTTTAATTTGTGCACCTAACCAAGCATGATATAATATTTTTTATAGATGTTACACATTATTTCTAGACTGTCTAGTTCAAGGTATAATCTTATCCTATAGTTCCTATATATATGATTGTGTATAGATGATCATTACCTTACAAAGAAACTTGATCCACAAGCTCTACCATAATTAAGTATTTCCTGATAGGTGGTCGATCTATCACACTTATATTTGTACCATATACATGTTTCTATGATAAGTTATAAAGGTATACCATAAGAAAAACAATGAGTAACAATTTAAAGTAACAAAACTCTTGATTAAGAAATGTAATTACCATGAGAATTTATCATGGTTAATCTACAACCATATATTTTTTTGTATATTTAATAAAAAACCCAGAATAACAATATTAGGAAGTATATTTATCATTGATTATCTATATTGGATTAGAGGGGTATAAAAGAGAAAGAACTATGAAAGTGTACTTATATAAGAATAAATGTAAATATATTCATAGTTTTACAAAATTGACATTAGTTGACATGTTAGTTTCAATCACACAAATTAAATTTAGTTTCATATAGCCATTGGTATATAGTAATTCTTATACATATCAAGATCTAAGTACAATATATGAACAATATATATAAAAGTATGTCAGATTAACCTTGGATATTCCTAGTAAAGGGACTTTGCTAAATAATGGCTATTACCATCCCTCATCCTATATATGGGTAACTCTAGGATTTCGAAACCCCAAATCCACACCATGTGACAAATATTAGGCTTAGACATACATTCGATTATGAGTTAGTAATTATGGACTAATGATTATACACAATACTTTTAAGTTGAGATGGAAAAATGGTGAGTTTCAACCCTAGTAATAGATTTTGTCGTGAAGGCCAGATATGTACTTCTCACTTGAGATGTTTAGGCATTCACCTCTTTTGAAAATCCCTTTTCTTTTAAATTCTTCTTCTTGAATGACACATAATATTTTATTATAAATCATGTAATATTTTGAAAATATCATTACATGTTCATAGTAATCATTCTTGATGTTGTTGAACCCTTGTTCATGTTATGACTTAATTACTACTTTTCATTCTGTATTACACAAGCAATAGTGACTGTTTCCTAGTATAGTGTCAAGTATCAATGGGGTGTATGGCCTTACTTACACACACTCCTTGGAATGAGTCTCCCAATTTGGGGGTGTATGACTTTAGTTTCACACACTCCTTCAGATAGTCTCTAAATTGGTTGTATATGGCCATGCTTGCACATGCTCCTTGGATTCTCATCCCTAAATAGGTAGTGTATGGTGGTACAACTATCAGTTTCATATTTTTTCATGTTTATATTGCGTGTTATATATTTTTACATTGTTTCATTATTATTTATTACAAGTTCAAACAATCAACTAATTAAATAACTCTTGAAATGTCTCGTAATAAAATTTTATTTGGTTTTAATTCATACTTCTTTTTGCATTTTGTATACTCTCATTAAATTATATTATTTGCATCTTGTTTCCTTCCTCAATTTTTCTTCACTACACCCAATCAACATTTGTAGTACATACCAACATCTACTGTGTCTCTCTATTTTCTTTTTGTCTTGGGCATTTTTCTATATTCAGTTTAGGATGATTTCAAGACTATATATATGCATAATGGACCTGAAACAATATTATCATGTATAGTATGGCTTGGAACTTAGACTAAGACAATCAGGTGTAGTCCCTTGCTAGTTTTTTAGATTGGTGTAATCATATGAATTGTAAATATCATGTATTTGATACAACATATCTTGATGTTGCCAAATTTTATTTACGATTGCTGATTGCTTTATATGATACTTCATTTTCCTTCCACTACATAACAATCTAAATCTCTAAGAATTAAAATTTTAATATGATTATATTTATCTCCTAAATTAAAAAAAAAGTTGAACAAGAAATAGTGAAACTTAAGTGCTTTATCGCACTATAGTCAGGGACCTGGAAACCTCATCTTTTTACAAACATTGAAGGCAATATATATACCATATAATCTCATACAATCCCATATATATCAAGTATATGCCACAAATTTCTCATAAAATGTCATGTTATCACTAATCAAGCTAATTCAAATACATGTAACATGATATTATTACTTCAATAAATATCCTTCAAATTGGGTTACAAATATGGTTAAGCAAGTTGCACAATACAAAATTTCTATATGATATTGAAACAACCTCGCACACATTGTAATAGCTTAATTTGAAAAGTATGTTTTAAGTATAAGAAAATATATTAATGGTAAAACAACCACCCCTTATAAGGGCTTCTAAAGAGCATGTATATTTCATGATCCCCATCATTCAAAAGAATGACATCACGTTTATTGTTGAAGTCGTAGACTTAGCATGTCTACGAAAAGGTAGAGATGAAGTGACATATCTATCTATTATGATATTGAGGTGAAGATGTTGTGGTAAATAAATATCAATGGGGGCAATATTTATTAAACAAAATAAAATACTAAGTGAATTTATAGTTCTATATCAAAACGTCACTAGTACATAGAGAGTTTGTAGCATCAATTTTCCTATTCCTATAGCATAGTCTAAAAGCAAAGTAGAGCTAGGAAACACTATAGTAACAAGTACGTGATGTCAGTTTTAATTATAAAAAAAACAATTCAATAATTACAACAATGGCTATACAAGGTAAAGAAATTGAGCTAAGATCAACAGATCGTGTCAGTTTCCTAAGCAAACTGACACAATAGAATCCAAATAGTCGACAATTTTCTTCTTCTTTTGACGATGTATATAGCCTCTGTTTTTTAGAAACTGACACCTCAGACTGGAACTCATTAGTATATTTCTATGAACCACTAAAGCGTCAATTTGTGTAACCAAAACTAATGAAATACTATTTTAGCCTTGATTTTATACTTGAAACTGATGCCTCAGACTATCTTATCAGTAGATTTTTATAATATACTAAAACATCAATTTTCTTAACCAATCCTGAAGTGGCAATGCTATATCCTCGATTTTGCTACTTTTAACTGATGCCACAATTATGGTTTTTTTATTACAACATAGTAGCAGGTTAAAGTCCAAGTATTCTATAGGCCATCTGTAATATGCAAACCTACAATAGAAATAGCCATACAAATTGAAACTAGTGAATTTTAGATTTTTTTTTTCCAGTCTTCACAAAATTGTACACATTCATTTTTAGCTGAAGTGATCCATTCATCATCAAATCATGCACATATTTACTTTCATTCTCAAGACCCAGTCACCACCAAATCATATATGAATTCACACATCCATATCATTCCCAAAAAAATTTGAATTGACAAAAGATTATATTAACTTGACATACAATAGTGTGTTTACAGACTAGTCAAAATCAAAGGATCATTTGTAACTAAGAGTTTTGAACCACATAACTAGACTAATGGAAAGTTCACTTATATTAGGAAAGGGTATGCCTACTCTCAAATGACATCTAAAATATTCAATGTTTAAGTCTGAGTGTTAAAAATATCTAAAAGAGATGTTTGTAACTCCACAATAATATTTATATAAAATGAACCCAATTCAATTTAAATTATAAAATATTACGATCAAAATCTTTGTTACATGTTGTATATTATCAATGTCTTGTTATGTGTCTTGACCATGACAATAATATACTTCACAAGATAGTATTTTTCTGCCAAATAATTATGTTGTATAGGACACTAGTTAAGAATTATGTGAAATGTTAATCATTACAATAAATAGAGTTGACACAAGATTTTAAACCATCAAACAACCATGAAATTGTTTTATTGGCTTTGATTTTAAACCTCTCTCTTTTATAATGATATAGAACAATTGTATATCCCTATAAGTAAAATGAATAAGGTACATGACTAAGTAGACATATCATTATAGATAACATTAATTGAAGTGTTGATATCTGAATGCGTCTGCTTACTCTACAATTAGGAATTTTAGTGTATGTCCCCTTGATGTTTTACCCAATGGGTCAAGATAATAAAAAGACATCCACTGTAATACCAACAAATCACAAGTTTGATTCTGAGTAAGATCAAGGCAAACAAAAACAAAATAAAGTTTTATATTGAAGGATAATTCACAAGTCATAATTTTAAGTTGAGAAATACAACTACATGAAGAAACTTATTAGAATTTGATGGAGATAAAATAGTGGATTTACCACACTATTGTATAACATAAATGGTAATATCTCAAAGATTTAGTAAAAAAAGGATAGAGTCCTAATAGTAATTTATCCACTTATTAAATTCAAATCTTAGACTTCAGTGAAAATAAACTATAATTAGAAAACCAAATTTTCAAAATTATAACTAGATTCCTCAAGTGAACCCTAAGGAGACAATAATACCTAATTATAATTTTTAAAGCATGTTCTTATAAATTTATAGATAATTGAACATTATCAATCAAATTGTGATTCCATTACATCAAAAGTAACCCCAATTAGTAAATTAGTGACACATATGGGTTAGAATGGTATTGACCTAATTAACAATCATCATTTGACCTAATAAATTATACAAGAGATATATTGGGTAATATATGTCTTTTCTAAAATTTTGAGACCTAAACTAATTGTAGGTTATCCTATATGATTATTTCATATTTATTTTAGAAAAGAAAATATAGATATTTGGGACATTCAAATAAGGAAAATAATTTGATTTTTGGCTTCCTTATGGTCTAATTAGGTATGGAGCAATTTTTTTTAGATTTAAACTATCATAGATGTTTTAATGTGATTTTAGAAAGAAATAACCTAGATTCCTAATAATTCCAAAATAAATCTAGTCCTAACTAAGGAACTAAGGTCCAAATATTTTCTAATGTATCATGTCACGTCACCCTTTGGATAGAGTCATAGTCCAAATGGAACTCACATGCCTAGATCTTTTTGTGGGTGGGGGACTCTAACCCTTCACTAGATTCTCATGCCTTTTGGAGTCCTTTGTAGCATGATACCCTACCAGCTTCTGGTCTTTGGTCGACATAAACCACCATAAATTAGGACTCTGTAGCATGATACCCTACCAACTTCTTCTCTCTGGTTGACATACAACACCAAAAAATAGGTTGTCTTTCACCATGCCCAGATCTTGACAAGCATATCCATCCTGGTCTGAAAGCAGATTCGAGCCCTTTAACTCCCAATCATCGAGGGATCCCTTCAGTCAATTGTTTGTAAAACTCTCCTTGTCACCAGTGCTTCTAGGAATCTCTTCCTATGTGATCAACACCTCAAAATGATTGTCGCACCCTCAAAGATTGTTCACCATCACTTGGTTTTCCATGTTCTTCTTCAGTTTGTTGTCCCTATGAATCTCTCCTAAGCTATGGTAACTTGCAACCTTCACAACTTTCTGCCCCAATATCAGAGTCCAACGCAAGCCCTCTTTTCACTTATAACTTTTCACTTATAATATTCTAATAGAAATATAGGTAAGCTTTGGAAAAAAAATTCTTCCACCAATTTAGCAAGATGACACGTATTGCCCTTCCCCTCTTTTAACTGCTAGTTTGGAATTGTTTTAGTAATTCACATCCCTGACCATCTTTTAATCATGAATACATACTTTTTATTTTTGGTATGTTTCAAAGTATTCTACTTTATTAGTTTGATTTAGGCTAATCCATGTTCGATCTCTGACCTCCAATTCCCATCCTACCATGGTGGAGGTCATTGTGGAGGGTGTCTGGATACCCCAAAGCCCATTCTTGGGATCATTAGGTTTGACCGAGGATGATGATTGTGGTTAATACCTTGGCATGCAATGAGAAAACCAAATTCAAAGCTTTTTTCCTCATAAATTTTCTCATGAATTCTAGATCCTGAGTTTCTTGTTCGTCATGAGGTAGAAGATGGAAGCCAGGTAGAAAGTGTATGATTTTATCCTTGATCATCTGATTATAGTGTCACACATGCTAAGATCTTTATGGAATTTTCTTCATGCTCTCACTATGGTCCTTGTTGCACTTTTTTCTTGGGCTAGAAAGACCAAGTAGATGTCCCTTATTGGTTTAGCTATGAAATTTGGCTATGCTTATGGATAATTTTCCAAAATGGTTTTATCTCACTTTGTGATTGGTTAAAGTCATCGAGGAATCATAGTAAATTATCCACTGATAAAAAATTGATGCAAAAGCACTTATTGGAAAGGTTTTAAAAGGTAGAATCCAAATGTATAGATTTCAAACTCTGTCTCCCTTTGACAAACCATATCTTACTAATAGGATAATATTAGGATTTTAAGTGACAAATTAAATACAACATAATATGGTAAATATTATTTACAAGGTGATTAGGATTTAGTCAACCCCAAGGAAGTAATTAGGGTTTCATCAACCTAATCAAAGAAACTAGTTTTCTTTCTAAGAGAGGAAGTGGATACATACACTTTGAGTATGTAGTATGCATTTTCAATCACCTTATATTTATTATGTCATGAAGATCCAGTTAAATTATATGCATAACCATGTAATCCAATTTGACTATTACCTGAATTGATGTTACTAAATGATTCGTATGCTTTCAAGTTAAATTTGGGAAAAAATTACCTAGATACCTAATAATTCCTATATAAATCTAGTCCTAACTAAGTGGAGCTAAGTTCCAACATTTATTTAAAGTATCGTGTCACACAACCCTTTAGAAAGAGTTAGAGTCCAAATGGACTCACTGGCCTAGATCTTTTTGTGGGTGGGGGAGTCATCCCCTTCACTAGAGTCTCATGATTTGTGGACTACTATATAACACGATACCCTACCAGATTTTGCTCTTTGATCGACAAACACCACTAGATATTAGGTTGGATTTCACCTTCAATAGATCTTGATAAGCATATCCATCATGGTCTGAAAGGACATTCAATCCCTAAAACTCCCAATCATCATGGGATCCTTTCAGTCCTCTATTTTTAAAATCTCCTCACCTCTAGTGCTTCTAGGAATCTCTCATATATATAATCAAAACCTCAAAACGATCACCACACCTAAAGTTTGTTCCCACCACTTGGCTTTCTGTATGTTTCTTTAGTTCATAGTCCATGCAAAACTCTCTTGTGGTATGGTCTCCTACATCCTCACCAACTTTCCACCCCATTATTAGAGTCCAACGCATGCCCTATTTCCACTTATAGTCTTCTGCTAACAATACATCGAATATTTAAAAAGCTTTTTCTTCCACCAATTTGGTAAGATGACATGTTTTCCCCTTCCCCTCTTTTTATTGCTACTTTGGCATATTTTTAGCAATCCATGTCCCTAACCATCTTTTGATCACAAATTCTTACTTCTTGTTTTCGATTGGATGTTTCAAATTGTTCCCCTTTATTAGTTTTCTTTAGGTTGAACCCTGTGTAATCTCTAACCTCAACACCCCAACCTATAATGGCATAGGTTGTTTCGTGGGTGTTTTTCCACCCCACAACATGTTCTAGGGTTTGCTAGGTTTGACCAATGATGCGAATGGTTGTTAGCACATTGGCCTCCAATGAGAGCTAGATTTGATGTTCTAGTTTCCTCACAAGTTTTATCTTGAATTCTAGCTCCTAAGTTTCTTGTTTGTTGCAAGGTAGGAGATTGAAGTTAGGTAGCAAGTGTACGATATTGCCCTTAATCGTCTGATTATAGTGTCACAAATGCTAAGATATTTTTGGATTCTTTTGTTTCTCTCATTATGATCTTTGGCAAGCATTGTTTTAGGGATGGAAAGACTAAGCAAATGGCCCTTATTTGTCCAGCTAGGACATCTGATTTGTTTTTGGATAATGTACCAACACGGTTCTATCATGCATTGTGATTGGTTAGTTTCTTCAAAAAATCATAGTAAGTTATTCATTGATAAAAAATTGATGAAAAAATACTCATTGGAAATATTTTAAAATAAAAATCTAAATTTTTACATTTTTAGACTCTGTCTCTAGTTGACAAATCATGGTTTTATAAGAAAATAAAATTTGGGTTTTAAGGTGATGAATAAAATGCAAAATGATATGGAAATGTTATTAACATGGTAATTAGGGTTCAATAAGCCCCAAGGAAGTGATTAGTGTTTCATCAACCTAACCGAGAAACTAGGTTTCTTTACACGAGGGTAAGTTAGTCCATACACTTTGAGTATTTAGTATTGTTGGATCTCTAGAGGTGAATGAATCGAGATAACATAAAACTTATGAAATTTCAAACACAAAGGAGGTTAGATTGCAACTTGCTTAAAAGATAATGCAACAAAAATGTAAAGAAAGTAAATTAAGAATGAAAGCAAACACAAGAGGCACGCGATGTAGAGTGGTTCCATCAAATGACGTCAGTCCACTACTAGGTGGTTTCCAACCAAGATTTTTCAACCTATATTTTATTCCTTATATCAACTGATACAATAGAAAGAAATCCACCAATGTCTTTTTTAGCTCAAGATAACCCTCCTTATCTATATCAAGGAGAACCATCAACTTAGATTACATCACAATCTCCATCCACACCTTGGTCACATACTTCTTGTAAGAAGTAGCTCAAGTAGCTCTGCACAACCTTCTTGCAAAAAGTAGTTGGACACAACAAGCACATACAACTAGAGTAAGATAGGAAGAGAAGTTACAACTCTTCAGAAGATTACAAAATGAAGCTCTCTATGAACAAGTTATGGTTAGCTTCTCCTCAAGGAATACATAAGGTTGTACTTCATTAAGTAGGATACTAGCTTAGATCAAAGAGAGGAAAATGTGAAATTATATGCTTTGAGAAAAATAGAATGTAATATATTTCTCAAGTGTGTGTCCTAAGTATTCATATGGCACACCTATATACAGTAAACACTTAAGGATGGTCAATATACATGTTGAGAGTGTTTAGGCCAAGACAAAAACAAAACTAGTATGTAGGGTGCCAAAATTCAAGTTGAAACATTTAGATGAAAAATACTACATATTGTATCATAGTCCAAGAAGAGTTTGATTGAAATAAATTCAATCCAAAAAGAGTTCGATGAAAAGCCAGCCCCTTCACAAAAATTGGAACGACTATTTTCTACAATGACTCTTTTCTACAATACTATTTCTCAGTCCCAAAAGAGTTAGACAAAAATTAATTTAGTCCAAGAAGAGTTCAACCAAATTTTTTTTGTAAAGTCATCTCTAAAAAATTATAAAATATATCAAAAGATTTTCCAATGACACCTAATTATCCTATAGA
The DNA here is from genome assembly GCA_963693085.1 of Alisma plantago-aquatica. Taxonomy (NCBI): domain Eukaryota; kingdom Viridiplantae; phylum Streptophyta; class Magnoliopsida; order Alismatales; family Alismataceae; genus Alisma; species Alisma plantago-aquatica. The sequence continues at coordinate 1,277,435,996 of OY856409.1, read as the reverse complement.
CTAGATATACGTGTGAAAATAGGTTTAGGATAGGATATGGATGAACATCACTTGTTCTTACATCATTCCTAGAAAAATGTACAAAATGCATTTAAACATAGCATATACATGGTAAAACTTGACCTAAAACACCCAAACACAAACATATATAGCATATTCTTTGATGTTGGATTTTCTTTAAGTTCCTTGCTCACCTAAAAAACTAAATGCACAGATTAGTGAAAAAAAATTGGAAATATTTGCATCATCAAAATTAGCGTGTGGAATATCCAAAAAGGCAACAATCTCCCCCTTTTAATGATGATAAATATTTCCATAAGATAATTTGAAAATATACAATTGAGATAGCATACCTTTAATTATTGTTAGATAGCCAAATTTATCTTCATGAATTTTTCTCCCCCTTTTTTGAAGTCAAAAAGGGGTTATACTTACCAATGCTCCCCCCTCAAGGAGACACTCACCCTTGACAATATAATCATTTTGAAGAGGAAAAGAATATACCCAACAAAAAAAGGATTTACTAATTGAAATGATAAACCATTTGTTGAAAATAACAATTAGAAGTAGATATAATTCATCATATGGAGTATAGATAAAAAGTTTTATTTGATCAAGGAACATCAAAAGGTCGTCTAATTACTAATGAAAGGAATGTAAAGTCCTTCATGATAAAAAGATCTATTAAGCACAAAAACATCAAAAAGATACTCTAATCCAATGGTAAGGAATGTTAAGTCCACTATTGATATAGATATTCCATAAAAACATCAATTTTCTAAAGAGTATCTCCAAAATAAATACAAGGAAGGTGAAGTCCTCAATTATATAGAGAATCCATTAATCACAAAGCAAGGTGAAAATCGAATCTCTAAACCAAATATAAGGGATTTGAAGCCCATAATTGATAAAAAGAGTGAAAAATATGATTATGAGAGTCCGTAAGTGATACTATGATTATGAGAGTGAAAGAGTGACAATATGATTATGAGAGTGAAACATATTATTCAATATATTTCAACTGTTTGAATTTTTTTTAAAGATATTTTCAACTATTAATTATCCTTAGAAAGAAATAGAGAGTCTTTAGTAGTAGTAATTAAACATTTTTTTATATTGTAAATATTTTCTTCAAGCATATCAAATTTATCATTTGATTTATTTCAAGTATAAGATCATAATCGAGATGTGAGCAATAAATAGGTTGTTTCTCCATATTACTCAATTGATCTAAAAGAGTAATCACTTGAGTTTGCAAAGAAACATTTTGAGAAATAAGATCATCTATCTCTGTAGCCACATGGGCTGCCTTTTATTCAGTGGCGCTTTTAGCTATTTTTATGTAGAGGTGCTCAGTTTCATCTAAACTTAGCCTTTGAGCTGTTGCATAGGATCATCATTTTTTTGCTTTAATATCTACCGATAGAAGTGTTTAGTGTTTGTTATGTAGAATGGGGACAAATATGAAGTGTGGTGATTATATTTGAGATGAACAATTAATCGTTGCAGTTCTCCTTATTCTTTATTATGAAGAATGTCCCTAACAATGTCATATTAAGTCATGTAGACATCATCAAGCTCGTCCGTTAGAAGGAACACACATGATATCATGACATTAATTGCTATATAATCTCCTAGTATGAGTATCTTCCAGAGGTCAGGCCTAAGGACGTGGACATTGTCGCATTCAAACACAGTGATGATCTTGTCTTCTTGTGGATAGAGTTCTTCCATGATGAACGTCAAATCTTCTAGATATAGCCCATAGCACCTGTCCTTGTAAAATTTTTTGATGGTGGGTTGTATCATATATGTAGGCATTGGCTCTGTCATTTCCTCTCATTCATGCTAGCATGTATTGTCTTTTTTAGCTTCATCTTCCTCAGCTCCTTGGTTTGACAAGGAAGGAGCCTCCATCTCTACATCTACTTATGGTACAGGTCGGTCTGGCTAAGCTGGTGGAGTGGTTCCTTATTTTGGTATTAGACTCTTAGTAGTTGTAAAATGAGGGTCTACAAGTTGTGGTGGAGGTGTATGAACAATTGGCTTGGAGGGAGGGGCTGAAGGATCAAAAGGATGATGGGCACTAGAGGAGGGTGAATAGATCTATAAACACAAATCAAATTCACTAAACCTTCAAATTACTTCAAGAGATAAGGTTGTAAATATGGAATTTGAGTGCAACTAGGCATACATAGCAAGGTTGAGAGAGATTGAACAAGCAGAAGAACACAAACTATGTATAGTGGTTCCAAAATCCAAACTAGGAGAGTGTACATCCACTAACTAGAGAGGTAAACCTCAAGGATTTTTCAACCATGTCTCACTCCTTATATTCCATTATAAGAGTTACAACATATGACCTTCCTATTCTTAGACAAGGATACACAACCTTCCCTTTGAAGACAAGGGAGCCAATATTCATACAAAGGACTTACATATCCATGATCAAGACTATTCTACCTCACCAATGACTTACCCACTTTTGCACCGAGTCTTACTCCTTCACCAAGGACTTACCCTCTCTTGCAACAAGTCTTTTGCCTTTTGGATTTACCCACTTTTGACTTGGATCTTCCACCTTTGACTTCACCTTTGCCAAGGAGAAGCTTTCAGAAAGGGACTCCTTCCCTTCTTAATCTTCACCTCTCTTAGCTAAGAGAGAGAACCTTCATCTTCATGGTAGAAAGAGAGATTGGGAAGTGGAGGAAGTGAGATACTCACAAGATATACATCTAGAGGACTAGCTGTCTTATAAATATCCAACTCACTCTAATGGATGTAGAAAGTGAGTAGGATTAAGAGTGTAAGGATGCTCTTAGAGGCACTCATGTACAATATAGGAACCTTCATAGTGCTTGGATAACCCTGGGAAGAAGCCCAAGGGGTCCTATTTATAGTTGAGGATGTCTACTAGCCAGTAGAAGCACTTAAGGATGAATTATAATCATTTGGTGGTGTTGTAATGGATCTATTTTTGAGTTTTGCAACAATCCAACAGATAGAAACACTTCTTCTGCACATTCCATATAGTGTGTCGGTCCATTTTACTGTTGGGATACTCAGCCGGTGGCACTGTTTGACAAATCAATTTTGAGTTGTCGGTTGAGTTTATCCTAGACGAAATTAGGTCAATGGCTTAAAATTGATTTATTTGTACAGGGGTGTGAGTTATGTTTGTCCTGTGGAAACTCGGCTGACCCTGGCAGTTCCTAAGATCCATCAAGGGTGTCGGTCAAGTTTATCCTAGATGAAACTCAATCAATAAAAATCCCTGTGATGAATTTTGAAAATTGCCATAAAAGTACTTAAATATTCAATTTAAGTGCTCTTGATTTTTTTGAAGCTAAATTACATGTCATATAATCATTATGAGTGATTAACAACATGATTGTAATAGATATTGACCCTTTTCCTCAAAAGTTCATTTGCATTGATTTTGACTTGTTTTCTCCAAGTTAGAATGTGCAAGTTTAGGCATTTGGAGTGTGCCCATACCTAATCTGAAATCACTCAAGTAGAAGCATTAGACACAAATGAGTGGAATGGTTAGTCATCATCAAAATAAGGTTTTAGCCAATTGGACTTAGAGTCAAGATTCTCATCCTTTTTGAAGATGACAAACCATTCCATAAATGTATTGAAAGCATTAAAAGATACCTTTGGAGAAACCTAGGGGTTTTAATAGAATTGAGTTCATATGCTCCACCTCAACTGATGCTTTTAGAGTTCATATACTCCCTCTCAATTGATTCTATTTGTCCTACATAGTTAGCTTTCACAAATTTTGTAGAAACTATGTCTTCTACTCATATATGTTCTACATATATGTGTTCTCCCGTTTACATAAGATAAATCTTCTCCCCCTTTCAGAAAGTGTGGGGGTGAAGAGATAAAACACAACTTGTTAGTAAAAGGGAGTGTAGAAGAGAAAAAAACTAGGGCTTGTCCAATCAATGAAGATAAATCAAATTGAGACATGCATTAGAACAACCCTAGATGCAATTTTAGCAAATAATCAAAGAAAAAATTACAAAGGGTCCTTGAAATTATAATATAATGTGTCGGAGAAAATTGATAAACCATGATTTTGACCCTCAAGATGATGGAATTCGCCCAAAAAACGTTAGGGTTCATGCTAAAGCCATGATATTTGCTCATAAGGCCATTTCTGCATAAAACAAACACTAGTTTTGTACCAAAATCGGACATTAGAGCAGAAAATTAAAAAAACTACATAAATTCTTTAGATGCTCCAATTTCTTCAAATGATGTAGCTATATTTTTTTCACATCACAAGGCTATGCAATAAACCCAAGATAGTAGATATGCAAGTTAAGGAGAAAGATAAGAGTATGTATGAAAAAAGATACATGCATAGCATATAGTTGGATAGCAATTGATGAACAAGACTAGAACTACATGTAGATGGACTACTAGTTGATGATATCACAATTTAGGACTACTAATAGGATCTAGATCATATAAAAATATGCATAACTTAAAGAACAATCTATAATTAGATGTAGAGGAAATATCCAAATAAAAGTATATGCAATTTCATAAACATGAAAGGGTATTACTCACTAGCAAATATGCATTCTTAATAAAATATGATTATTACTAAGAAGCTCAAGGTTGAATGAAAAGATATACATCTAGATAGATGTAGCACGTTAGAGCACAACAGAAGAAATTTAGATCACAACCAAGAAAGTCAAAGAGATCATCATCAAAACATGCATCACAACTCAAGACAAGTAATCGCAAGATATAGAGATATCAATTTATTACAATTAGAAAGAAAGGGTTGTATGCAATATAGGGAAATATAAAGAATGGTACAATAAACATATAAAGCTACCAGGGGAGTGCCACAGAATAAGGCTATTGGTTGAAAAAAATCTAGTTGAGAGGGAAATTTTCATCGAAAAAGCCAACTATATATTCTGTGCATAGTGTTATTGGTCGAGTTTATGGGTTGAATTTCTTGGCTGACAATAACTGTTGGCAATACCAATCGGTGCTTTTCGGTCGAGTTTCTTTTAGGACAAACTCAATCGACAACTACTATTATAAAAAGCACATATATTTCAGAAGAACGAATCTAGATGCATGATAAAAATATAAACCATATTCAAACATGAGTAAGCAAGTTAGTAATGCACTCTGAAAGCATTGAGGATAGTTTTTGAGTAAGAAAGTGATGAGATATACAATATACTAATTTTACTCATAAACTGTATGTATAGTGCACACTAACTTGGCAAAAACAAGCCATGATTGAATATGGGAAAGGATATCATTACCTCTATTCTTACCATTTCTTTTCCACTTGTTGCTGCCCCATACACATCTCACATTTCTTCTTTTATGTAGTTTGAGAAACCAATTTGCAAATCAATAGTTCATCTCAATCCATTTCAAATGACCTACAAGAAGAAAGATTAAATGGTCCCCAATCATATTTTTGGGTCTGGAAGGGTTAGCTTAGCAACCCAAGTCCTATTGCTCTTAGATGTTTTCCTAAAAAGGAAATATGTAGCATAATGACCAATTTGATTACAATGATTGCAAGTGCCCATAGCCTTCGAACTAGAGGATTCTCCATGGAATATTGAAGATCCTTTGTCTTTGTTGTTCTTTGGCTACTATCAAGTCCAAAACCATCTCTAACCATTTGTTCAGTAGTATGATCTAGGATTTAATTAATATTCCTTTTTTCCTCTAAGAATCTTTTCATAGAGGACCTCAAACTATGATTGTCATGCATAAGAGAAGTAACAGTAGAAGACAATTGATTGATATTATCACTAGCATGCAAGAGACCAGTTTCAAAGCAAAGATCTTAAGTCATGTAAGAATCTTTATCAATATGAAGAGAAGCAATATTATTCTCTCTAATAGTAGAACTAGAACAAGATTCAAGAATATTGATTTTAGCAAGCAAAAATTCATTTTAATTTTTAAGAAAAGCAATCTCATAAAGGTAAACACTCATTTCAGAGTCTGTTCCTTACAAAACAAAGTCTTTTTCCTCATTTTCAATTTTAAGAACATCAATATCAAGCATGAGAGAATTCATGATTTTACTATGCTCTTAATTAGAACTATGCATAAGAGCTTGAGCTTCTAGAAATCTAATATTATCAAGAAAGTTAGCATTTTCAAGTATAAGATCATCTATTTCTATATGCAAGTTATCAACAATTCTATCAAGCTTTTTCTTTTTCTTTTTAATAGACTTAAGAGAGGCATGCGTATCATGAATAATGGAAATTAAAGTTCTTTATCTAAAGAGTTCATATTTACATCATTTGAGTCTTCATTTGAACTTGCCATGGGAGCAAAATGACATTCTCCATGTTCACTAGAGCTTGAGCTAGATCCCCGCTAGAATCTTCACTTGAGCTTGAGTTTGAGGTGTCACTAGATCTTTAGTGGAATTTGTCTTTATTCTTTTACTTCTCTTATCTTCTCTTGTATTGATGGGTATTTTTTCCTTGTGGACAATCTTCCTTTAAGTGGCCCTTCTTTCCACATTTGAAGCACTAGATAGAGGAGGAAGACTTGCCTTTATAGAGTCTACACTTAGAGTTCATGGATCTTCTTCAAGTTGAGAGGATGGAGAACTTTGACTAACAATAGCTTTAACTTGGGCTTTGATTTCAGCCCCTTCATTATCTTGAGCTCTTTCTCTTCTTCATCTTTCTTGTCAAGTTTAACTTCAAGGGCTTGTAGACTTCCTATGAGCTCTTCAATAGGAATATCACCAAGAGACTTTGTTACTTCAATGGAGGTCACCTTGGATTTCCACCTTTTGGGTAGAGTTCTAAGGATCTTTGAATTTATCTCTCCTCAATCCATAGGATGACCTAGAACGATAAGGCCATTCACAATAGTGTTGAGCCTTGAGTACATCTCAGCTACCCTGTCCTTCTTCCCCATCTTGAAGTTTTCAAGGAGGCCTTTGAGCATATAGACTTTGCTTTCCTTCACTTGTTTTGTTTTCTCAAAAGTGACACACACCTTTCTCCATACCTTATAGGCCATCTCACAAGAAGAAATCTAGTTGAACTCAGTGGGGGAAAGAGAAGCATAGAGAATGATAATTTCTCTTGCATTCAAGGTTTCTTTCTTCGAAGTGGCTTCATCCCATTCTTCTATCTTTGTCTCTGGTAGCTTGTATGGAAGATCCACCTTTCTCCATAGCTCAAGACTTGATCCTTGGATGTAGAATTGTAACCTTCTCTTCCAATAGAGGAAATTGCTCCCAATGAAGATTGCAATGTTGATGGGGCATCTCCCACCTTGATAATCGGCAATCTTCTCCTACTAGTGGAAATGTGCTTGGAGAAGACATACTCTGATGCCACTTGTAGGATCAAAATAATGATGGGCTCTAGGGGGGTTAATAGAGGTATAAACACTTAAACCAAATTCATTAGACCTTCAAATTACTTCAAGAGATAAGGTTGCAAATATGGAATTTGAGTGCAACTAAACATACACAACAATGCTGAGATAGATGGAACAAGCACAAGAACACAAGATATGTACAGTGGTTCCAAACTCCAATCTAGGAGAGTGTACATTCACTACCTAGATAGGTCAATCTCTAGTATTTTTCAACCGTATCTCACTCCTTATACTCCATTATAAGAGTTACAACATATGAACTTCCTTTTCTAGGACAAGGATACCCAACCTTCTCTTTGAGGATAAGGGAGACAATAACCTTAGAAAGGACTTACCTATCCATGACAAAGAGTCTTTCACCTCACCAAGGACTTACCCACTTTTTCACTGAGACTTCCACCTTCACCAAGGAATTACCCACTCTTACAACAAGTCTTCTTCCTTGAGGATTTACCCACTCTTTGCATGGATCTTCCACCTTTGACTTCACCTTCACTAAGGAGCAACTTTCAACAAGGGACTCCTTCCCTCCTTCTTCTTTACCTATCTTATCCAAGAGAGAGAATCTTCATCTTCATGGTAGAAAGAGAGATTGGGAGGTGGAGGAAGTAAGATCCTCACAAGATGTACATGTAGGACTAGCTCTCTTACAAATCTCCCACTCACTAATGGATGTATCAAGTGATTAGGATTAATAGTGGAACGAGGCTCTTGGAGGCACTCAACTATAATATAGAGACCTTCATAGTTCTTGGATAAACATGGGATGAAACACAAGGGGTCATATTTATAGTTTAGGATGCCACTAGCTAGTAGAAGCACTTTAGGACAAATTTTGGTCATTTGGGGTTTTGCAACAGATCTATTTTTGAGTTTTACAACACTCCAATAATTTGAAACACTTTTTCTACATACATTTGTACATTGAGTTCAATCGAGTTTACTTTTGGAAAACTTGATCGATGGCACTATTTGACAAATCAATTCTGAATAGGTCTTGTTTATCCTAGATGAAACTTGATCGATGCCTTAAAATTGATTTGTCTGTGCAACATCCTTTTCCACAAAAAAGCACTTGCATTGATTTTGACTTTTTTTTTCCAAGTTAGAATGTGCAAGCTTAGTTATTTGGAGTGTGTCTATACCTAATCTAAAACCACTCAATTAGAAGCATTAGACATAAACGAGTGGAATGGTTAGTCATCATCAAAACAAGGGTTTAGTCAATTAATGTTGGAGTCAATAGGGGCCACTGGGCTATTTGTATAGAGATTTTAAGGGGAGGATTTTTTGTCCTATTGTAGTATCCTTACCTAACCTCACTAATGTACTTTTACATGTAGGGGAACTAAAGAACACATCCTTCTTGGTATATCTTCCATATGTTTGTAATCGAAAAATCAGCTATCATGGATGATTTCCATGACATACTTTCCTCTTAAAGAATGGAAGTTTTTGGTAGCTATTTGCTCAAGAGGAATTCCCCTATTTAGTGATTCAATTATTCTAGATATTATGAAGATGGCGTCCCCCAAATAAGGCATTTGTTGGGGTCTGCTGCAGTCAATGTTGAACTCTTTCTAGTTCGAGCAATACCACTCATCTGTATCTTGAATGAGACGTTTTAGATGGGTTGGTATCATTTGTATAGTTGTTGTCTATGGCTTCTCAAAGATCATTCCACCACAAGGTAGGTACTTGACATTGAAGTTGTGGAGCATGTATCACCTTGTTGATAGATCTACCACAGTCCATATCTAGTGGTTGAAGGCCTTGAATGGGAGAGTGATATGTTGAAGGGTTCTTATATTGTGTAGTATTTCTTGTAGCTTTACAATTGACGGTGCCATGCAGTTTTGCACATATAATTGTACAACTAGGGTTGATGTGGTGTTGAATATTGGTCCTAGCTTCTCCATGTATATATATTGTTTGATGATAGTACCACACACGACCTTGAAGAAGGCTCTGGTATATATTTGTTTTATATCTAAAATCTGACCGCATGTCATTTATTGTCAGTAGGTATCTAATATTGGTGTAGAGGACATCATCTCCTAGCTTACCATTGTCTATAATGTTGCCTAATACATGGATGTCGTGAAGGGACATCCCTGCTACTGATGTCTTGTCCATATTCTTCATTTTACATGGAAGTGGTGGCGGTGTTGCTGCATCATCACTTGCTATAGGAGGTGGTTATGGAAACACTATGTGTTCCATTTTTTCGGGGGTGTTGATGAACATCTAGTTCATATTCCCCTCATCTTGCTTTGCAATGTCCTCCTCCATTTTTACCATGAAGGAAACTTCTTGAGACTCATCAATGATTGGTTCATCTAGTAGAAGTTCACTGATAAAATCCTCATGGTTGTGCTGTGGTGCTAGGATTTCATAGTGAGTTAGAGGGTCCAAGTTGTTCATCATATCTTTAGTTGTCTCTAGTACCTCCTCCCTTCCTTTTATTGATTGCAACATGAATTGTTCCTGCCTATTGCTTCAATGTTTGTGGTGAGAACAACTTGTCTAAGAACCTCTGGGGTGCGCTGGTCTGCTGGCTCACCTCGTTCCTCATTGTTTGTGGAGTTCCTTGGTGAGGCTGGGGAGTTTGTGAGTTCTTCCTCCATAGTGAAAACTCTTTAGTTCTTGATTGACTCCTCACTTTTTCTAGTGAATAATTCAACTATGGATTCTTTCTCAGGGAGAGGTGCAACCTTGCTTGATTGTATTTTTTCTAGAACCATGTTAGCCTTTAGTTGGACGTCAGCTTCATATGCGGTCAAAGGCAAAGACTGCTTGTGGTTTAGTCATTTTTTCTTTAATGGTTACTCTTTACTGGAGGGTGACATCAGTGTGCCTCCTTTCTTTTCCTCCCTTTTGCCTGAAGTCATTCATTTTCTTGGTGAAGGTCATCACATTCTTGTCAGAGAAGAGTGACCTCTTTGGTCATTCCTTCTGGAGCCTCTATAACTTGCAATTGATTTGTAGTCAGAAGCTCTATTTTCTATGGCAGACTTTATAAGGGTTGGATGTCAATGGTTAACTTCTCCACCTGCGATGTTAGTGCAAACACATTTGTGGTTAAAGATGAAATATTTAGAGTAGAAGTTGAGACAATCTCACAAAGGTCATCTATCTCTTACCCTATTTCAATGAATCTTACTATAGAAGGGGCTCGTCGTGACTTCTCCACATTCCTCCTTGAGCTTGCTCTTTCTCTGGCATCATTGTTTGGATAGAGGGTTCTTTTCTCCCTCTTACGTGTGGGCTCTGATTGATATTATGCATCAACAAGGGTGCCTCCCTATCAGAGGCCTCTCATATTGATATCCCTGGTACAACTACACAGGTGGGAGTGGTGCTGGTTTGTGTTCTCTACAACCTCTTCATTGATTTTGTCGCAGGGAATATCATCCCTTGCATTGCTGTTAGCCTCTTTGGATAGAGTTTGTGGAGATGCCAAACTGATGTTGGTGGAGGGTTGTACAAGTTCATCCTCTCCTCTTTCTGGTTCTTTTGGTACCTCTGGCATGAAGTTTCTATTTGCATCCATAGAGGCATCCATAAAGTCCACTCCTATCCCGACATCCTCGGGTATCTTAGGCATACTTGGCCCAAGAAAATCTGGTGGAGTGACTTCCTTGTCTTGTCATGGTTCCTCCATTATAACATTGCTAGGTGTAGCCACCATAGGTTATGGATGCTCAATCTCTAGATGTGATACCTGATGTGTTGGGGACCATTTTCTCTTGGATGCCATTTTCTTTGGTAGCCATATGATAAGATTTTTCCTTGTTGATCTAGTAATTGCATCTTCAATATTCAGCTGTAGCCTGGTTGACGCTTGTTCACTTGCATTTTGGAGAGGTATTGTCCTTTTTTTCATCTTCAGTATCTTGTCCTCTACAAACAACAATTTATCATAGTTGTAATTACACAATTTGGGGAGATGGAGGAAATCATTGCTTTGACTGAAACTGTAAAAGTACTTGTTTCATTCTCTTCTTAAAACATTAACAATTGTCAAATATTTAGCATCTATCAGATTATCTCCAACTGTTTTGTTAAAAATTTGTAGTTTATTGGGGTAGCCTAGACTATGGTCTATATAGGTAATTATGCCTCCCGTTTAGAAATCCTGTGAACCCTCTGCAGTTACTGCCACTGCCAATTTGTCTACCAGGATCCACCCAATGTTAACTGGCTTCTTTTCCAATATGCTCCATAGGATGTGGAGGTCCATGTTTGTAACATTTCTAGTGTCAGGTCTGAAAAAGTGAGTGTTGGAAAAAAGGTTGTGCAATATGCATATCATCCCAGAATGCATCTTTGTAGCTTTTTTATGGCCTGAACTAAATTTGTACTCTCTATATAGTTCTCCCATGGATTTTTAGTGTTGAACCCTCTAACTAGGGATGTAAATGGGTATGGGTAGACCCCCAGACCCGCAAATACTCACCATGTAACAAATTGTCACGGGTCTAAATTCTTGGACTCAAAAAATTGTGGCTTTGCATACCCATGGACCTACATATAAATGAGTCCACTAATGGGTATGCTTGGACCCAGACTCGCAGACCCGTATACCCACTATACATGAATAACTACTTAAATAATATGTTATTGTATCATAATTTACTTGTCTAATTAATATAATATTTCAAATTATGTGTTACTCTAATTATATTAAGGTTAAGACTAGCAATCTAATTGAGAATTAACTAATCTAATTAAAATTATGAGGAATATATGTAAAGTTAAAATCAAAATAGTTACATGGTATACTATAAAATTAAAATACTATGACAATGACTACAAATTTGTAAATAATAACTCAACTAATATTCAATCTACAATGTATAACATTATTTAATATAACTATTACATGTTTATATTCTATATAATAGCAATTTCTTGTTGTATTAGAATATATAGAACACAGTCATATTTTTTCTTACATAAATAATATTATGGTTATATAGAACCGCTTACCTTCATACCCGCATTGCAAACCTGCTATTATTGCGGGTACCAATATAGTGCAGGTCTAGATTTCCATTATGCAGGTCTAGAAATGAAATCAGACTGGCTAAATTAAATGGATATGGGTATGGGTATGGCCAGACCCACACCATACTGGCACCATTTACACCCGTACCTCTAACTTCTTTGTCTCTTTTAGCCTAATCTAAATATGTAAATTGTTCATTGGAGTTAGTGAAGATGGAATTCATCCATAATTCTTGATTATATAATCTTCTTTAATGATTCATACTACCAATTTGAAGGGTCCCCACACTCTATCTATCTACTTGTTTAGTGACAACATGAACTCCAGAGCATGTTCGTCATTTGAGATTTGGTTGTTAAAGTAGATTTCATAGAGCCCCACTTCCTATAGATTCTCCTTCATCATTCTATATATCCTTAGCCTACTAAGGGTGTTTTTATCCCTGAACCTTGTGGACTTGAGGTTCTTGCTGCTACATATATCCCCTGAAGTATCTAGATGTTCATCATCTCTTGGTAGAAAGGAGTTATTGGGTTGTTCCTTGTGGACGACCTCTACTACTTCTGGAATAACTCTAGTGGAAGGTTCGATTGATACTACAATATCTGGTTGTTCGGGCTCTGATATCCCGATCAATTTTATTGATCTCTTCGTAGGAGGGGAATAGTTTCTTTTCTTGCATTTTGAGCTTGTATTTCCTCTTATTCAAAGGGTGCATAATCGGATGCCTATGTCCCTATTGATTTACTAGTTCATGAAGATTCATCTCTGCTAGAAGAATTCTCAATGTTGGAAGAGTTCTCATTGGTGAAAGACTCTCTTGAGGTTGTCCCTTCTCTATATTGTTCTCCATCCCCTGCACTAGTGGGGGTTGATTCCCCATGTGTGTTAATGTATTCAACATCATCTTATTCCTGATGAAGCAAAACTCTAATTATAGTAGCCCTTCTGGAACTAGTTTCCTTGATTGGGTTACCTAACATTTTGAAGCTTTTTGTTGTGATGTAGGTATTTAAATACCTCTTGCAATATTAGTCCAATAGGTAAAGAAAATTGTAATACAAGACAGGAAAGGAACCGATGGCTTTTAGCAGAGCGTCAGGAAAGCAAACAATTAATAGTTGTGCTAAGGAATAGGAAGAACTGATGGTTCAGAGGGAGGAAGAGCTTTACATGCTTAGTGTGAGTAAAGATCCTATGACTTCAGAGAGAAAAGATCTGATGGTGTTACAAATAAAAACTTAAGGTCAAAAGAACAGATGGTTTCTCATAGTGATAGGGAAATGATAGTTTTATGATGGGAATCTAAAACCAGTCAGGGGTACTGATGGTTCTTGAGGTTGGAATATACCAAGAATGGGTAATGATCTGATGATTTTAAGAAGCAAAGGAAATAAATTGATGGTATTTCAAGGTGGAAGAATCAAGCAAGGATAAAAAAAGATCACATCTAGATATGTAAAGATCCGATGATCCTGATAAACTATGAATAAGAACTATGATAAAAAGAAACGACAACGTATTCCTTGAGTGAGAATGAAAAGATATGATGGCAAAAGGGAGAGGGAGGTCTGTCTGAAGAATCGATGGTTCAGTGCAAGAAGTGATAGGCAAGAATAAAGTACATGTGAGGAAAAAGGATGGCCTCTCATCAGAGAGAGAGAGAGAGATGAAAATTGAACGCAACATGATTGGTCAACTAACATGAAGATACTTCAGCAAGAGAGGTTAAATTTTGCTGAATTCTTCAGTTCCCTTATCCCTCCTACTAATCCTTCCTCATTGGATGGTCATCTAGGATCTCTTCTCTCCAAGGTGGGACTCTGACTCCGTCGATGTGTGCTTCTTTAGTTCTTTAGTTTTGGTGGAATTTTGGTTCAATGCACTTCCGATGGTTAGAGGTGGGTTACGTTGCTCGAGAATCGAGGGAGATTAGTTTAATCATTGATATTAGGGTTAGATTAAGAAGAGGAGGTAAGTGGATAGGCTTTAGAAAGCTCTACTACATGTTTACTTCTCGTAAGACCGATAAAAAGTGAAAGGGCCGGATCCCTCTTTCCTTTTATAGTGTCTGGTCTTTAATGTTGGTGGGTTCCAGTGCAACCATCATATCTGGCGTTACGCCTTCTAATGGCTTGCCTGGGTGTAATATACCGATGGGTCGGAGGAACAATCTGATGGATTTATGACACGTTTGAACCATTAGTTCTTAAAATATGATGGGTTGGTAGTGTCTATCATATGATGCCCTTGCTAGAGTCTACCTTGGTCTTCCAATGGTCATACTAGCCTTTAAAACAAATCTGATGGTTTGGCACTGTATATCAAAATTGATGTTCATATCTTCAACATCAGATGGTTGTGTAGGAACAAAAATTTGACGATTCTATTGGTCTTGCAGCCCTTCCATGACAATCGTCTGATGGTGAAGTAGAATTAAATATGATCGTGAGGATGACCATAAGGAATCAATGGGTGTTCAAAATGGTTTCAAGGGATCTTGAGAATCAATGGTTTGACTAGATTGGAGTTCAATGCCTTTAAAGATCTTATGGTCCCTGTAGTGGAAGTAAAGATTAAATTTCTAACTTTATTCTATGTACACTAAAGATTAGGAAATAAGGCACAATTTTAAACAAATTTCTAACACTAAGGTGAAACCTAAATTAGAAATTAGCAAAATTTAGTTACTAAAAAAATGTAACAAATTAAAAGTTCAAGGAAAAGGGTAAAGGAATTTCTTGGGTTGCCACCCAAAAAATGTTAATTTATAGTCTTTAGCTTGACTATCTTTAGTTGGTTTCCTTCAGTTTTCTGGTGGTGTAAAAGGCGGGAGCATGAGACAAATGGGAGAGAGGTGGAACTGAATTTTTGTTCTCAACACCCAAATGGGACATGTCCACTACCACTCCTTCTTTGGGAGTGAAAGTTTGCTTAGATTTCCTCCACCTAAACTTCTGATCTTCTTGTGAAAGACTCATTTTCATAATATCTTTTGACCTTGTGTCCGTTCACTTAGAAAGTCCCAGTCTTTTCACTATGAATCTCCATCATCCATTATGGGTATATCTTTGATACAATAAAGGGACCTGACCATCTTGAGTTTAGTTTACCAGGGGAAAGAAAAATTCTTGTATTGTATAGGAGAACTCTGTCTCCTTCTAACACATACTTTTTCTTTAAGTGGGCATCATGCCACACCTTGGTTCTTTGTTTATAAATCCTTGCATTTTCGTAAACATGGATCTTTAGCTCCTCTAATTCTTGCAACTGTAAAAACCTCTTCTTTCCCACCAACTATGGGTACATATTTAGAAACTTGATTGCTAAGAAAGCCTTATGCTCTAATTCAACCAACAAGTGGCAAGCCTTACCATCTATCAATCTGTAGGGTATGATCCCTATAAGAGTCTTTTAAGTAGTGTGGCATGCCCATAGGGAATCATACAACTTCATGGATGGATCTTCATCCTCCCTGCCGCCTTTTCTAAGATTTGTTTTATTTTCCTATATGAGACCTCCTCTTGAACGGAGGTTTTTGGGTGATAGGGGGTGCAACCTTGTGTCATACAACATATTTCTACAATAATGTTGTGAACTATCTTTCAGTGAAATGTGATCCCCTTTCACATGATGGTACGACAGACTCCAACTCTAGGGAAGATAATCTTTTCAAACGTTCTTATCATAGGCTTTGCATCATAAGATGGGGTATCTATTGCTTCTACCCATTTTGACATGTAGTATACAATGACTAAAATATACTAATTTCATTTAGATGATGGGAAAGGCCCCATGAAATCTATCCCCTAAACATAAAAAATATCTACCTCAATCTAGTTTGAAATGGGCATTTCATTTGTCTTTGAAATGTTTCTCGTGAGATGACACTCGTTACATGTCATAACAAATGTGTGTGCATCCTTAACTAAGAATGGCCAATAGAATCTAGACGGAAGAACTTTGTATGTGGTCTTGTCTCTGTTTAGCCTGACCACACTAAGGTGAAGCGTGGCATTATTTGAGGATCTGAGGTCCTTCTTCTTCTAAGATACATCGACAACACATATTATTGATTCATTTCTTAAATAGAAGAGGATCATCCGAGTAATAATTTTTCAAATCATAAAAGAGCTTCTTTTTATGATTGTATGTGAAGTTAGGAGGTGGTTGCTATCACACTAAATAGTTGCAGATGTCTGCGACCTAGGGTAAAATAGGTTCAATGGACCTTGCCATCACTAAAGCTTCATCAACATAATTGCCATTTATAGGCAGTGGGTATTTTTGGGTAACAATGATTCATGATAAATAATATGTGAAAACATTCTTTGTTCCCTTTTTGATGATAATTTCATCATCAAATTCTTGCAACAACAGAGCCCACTATAGGAGTCTGGGCTTGGTCTCATTTATCTACACTTAGTACTTGATAGCACCCTGGTCTATGTATATCATCAATTTTGATCCTATCAGATAGGACCCAAATTTGTCAAAGGCAAACACTATCATGAGAATTTATTTTATAATAGTGGTGTAATTTACCTGAGATCCATCCAACGCTTTGCTTGCATAATAAATTAGATGGTGTTTTTTGTCTTTATTCAATCCTAGCACAGACCCTATGGCATAATTGATGGCATCACATATTATTTCAAATGAGAGCACTCTATCTGGATGTTGGAGAATTGGTGTGGTTGTTAAAGCACATTTAAAGGTTTCAAACAATGAAGATATTCATCTATGAAATCGAATACAACATCCTTGACTAGAAGATTCAACACTGATTTTGAGATTTTGGAAAAATATTTAATAAATATTTTGTAATAGCCCATGTGGTGAAGAAAACTTCTCACCCCATCATATATGTAGGAGGTGGAAGTTTAGAGATTACTTCCACCATTCTTAAATAAAATTCAATTCCTTTCTCAGATATCTTGTTTGCGAGCACTATGCCCTCATGGATCAATGACATGGAATTTCTCCCAATTTAGAACTAAATCTATGTCTTTGCATCTTTTTAGAATTTGAGATAGGTTCTTCAACAAGGAGTCAAAGTCAGTCCCATACACTGAGAAATCATCCATAAATATTTCCATTATATCATCCAAAAATTCTGTAAACATCGCTAGCATACACCTTTGAAATGTAGTTGGTGCATTTTAGAGGTCGAATGGCATCATTTGGAAATCATATGTTCTGTAGATGAAGGTAAATATGGTTTTCTCATGATCTTCTGGGTGGAAGGATCTGGTACAATCTTGAGTACCCATCCAAGAAGCCGTAATATGAATTATTGGCTAATCTTTCTAGAAACTTATCTATGAATGGCAATGGGAAGTGGTATTTCTTGGTGGCAACATTTAGATTTCTAAAGTCAATGCACATGTGCCAACCTATTGTAGTTTTTGTTTTCACTTTATCGCCCTTTTACCCCTTCACCACTGTATGCCTCCCTTTTTAGGGACACACCCAATTGTTGTTGTTAGTTGGGTATATAATGCCTACATCTCAAAGTTTTATCACTTCTTTCTTAACTACCTCCCTCAACATCTAATTCAACTTTATTTGTGGTTGAGAAAAGGGCTTTGTATTTTATTAAAATTTATTATATGCATGAAAACAACTGGGCTTAAGCCTTTGATGTCCTCAATAAAGGATTCCATGGCCTTTCTTCTAACCTTGAGTTCATTCAGCAATTTCTCTTGGTGTTCCTCTGTCAAGTCAGAGTTTACAATCACTAGATTTCTCTCTTCATTATCTAGAAATTCATACTTCAATCCTTCATAGGATGTTTCTTTAGCTCTGCCTTGGGCTTGGGTGCATCCTTTTCCTATGGAGTCTTCTCTAGAGAGGCATATTTTACAGTCTCATAGTGTTCATCTTCTTATCACTGCATTCCTCCTAGTTGATTCAGATGACCAAGACTCTCAACAACTTTGGGATCTTCAATGTTTGGATCAAGATTGTTCAAGGCTCTCATTAGTAGATCAACTGTAGAGTTTTCCTCCTCGACCTCTTTGCAAAATTGGTTGTTGATGTCCATGAAATAGACTAACTCAAAGAGAAACAATCCTCTCATGGAATCTTAAACATGGAAATCGATGTGATCATTCCCTTCCCTAATGGTAATGATCCCAAATTTGACATCTATCAAGGCTCTCCCAATGAAGGGGAATGGTCTACCAAAAATCATTGGGTGTGTCAGATCTTCTAGCATATCTATGACGACCAGATCACAAGGTATGAAAAGTCATCCAACATGGATTGGGACATCCTCCACAAATCCTATTTGTTTCGTGAACGAGTGGTCAGATAATTGAATTCTCATCCCTATTTTGACCATATCAGTAAGTCCTAGCCTCTAAGCTAGAGTAAGGGGCATAAGGCTAATGCTTTCTCTAAGGTATGCTAATATCCTTGTCTCGCTTCAGTGTCTCCCACATTGAATGGGATATTGAACACTCCTAGATCATTTTGCTTTGTGGGCATCTTTGTTAGTATAAAAGAACTGGAAAATTTTCTAGTCTCACCATTTCCACATGGTATCCTCTCCTTATTTTTATAATCATATCTTTGAAGAACTTTGCATAGTCAATATTTCCTCAATGGCATCAAGGAAAAAAATATACATGTGTAATTTCTTTACAGCTTCCATAAACTTTTCATACCTTCGTTTCAAGTGAGATTTGATCACCTTATATGTAAAGGGAACTCTTGGTGCATAAGGATCCCTATTTGCAAAGGCTTCCTCTATTGGGTCAGATTTCCTCTCTTTCACAGTCTTTTTCTCCTTGCTCTTCTCCTTTGCTTTATCCTTTTTAGTAGATACTTCTACCTTAGGTTCTTCTTCTATGATATAGGTTCATGTTGGGATTTAGTAGTAGGGTTGCTTTCTTGGATTGTCTCATATTTTGGTTCATGTTGGGATTTAGTAGTAGGGTTGCATTCTTGCACTTTTAGTGTTTGAAGGTATCCTCCCTTGTGGATTCTTTATCAACTCTAATAGTTGTGCAAGATGTTGATCAATTTGTTTTGGATGGGTATGCATGCCAGTCATCTAAGTTGTCACGCCCCAAGATGGGTCTCCATAGCATTTAATACCTTAATATTGGTAACAACACTCTGAGTTAGTTTCTCATTCAACAACACTTATCTCTTAGCGAATTCAAAAAAGTTCAAACATCATATCTGGTTGATTGGTGTTTTTGTTTGGACTTGGTCTTGACTTGCTCCACTTGAATTTTTATTCTGTTTCTGGCCTTGGACTTGGTACTTGTTTCTAATTTGTTAGTAAGTTGTGTTGTGGGTGGATACACATGGTCCTTCACCTCTCCCAAAATTTGGTAGTATCATAGGTGGGTTGTTTAGTTGATAAGCATTTTCAACAACGTCCTTGTTTCCATATGAGAAGCTGGGATGATCCGGTTTCTTAAAGTTAGCATAAAAGAAATTTTTAGTTTCTTATTTATCATCATCCTCTTCAGGTTGGGTGTAGATGCAATTGTCAATATCATGCCCCACTTCTTCACAGATAACACATTTCATGACTTTTTCAATTTTCCCTTTACCTTGCTTCTAGTGTCCTACATTTGTTTCACATCTTAAGTAAACTTCTGAATTTGAATAGTTGTGGTCTCTATAGCTTTAGATTCAGTAGTATTACCTTCAGATGATGCCTTCCTGGTTGTTCCTATGTCATAATCTAGACCAGCTTGCAAGGATGGCATGTTATCAATGATCCTTATGGTTTTCTTTGGGTTCTTTGAAGGTATTCACTTCCTATAGCAACTTTTATCAAGGTCCTTTCAGCTAAAGTAAATCTATCTTAGAGGATAGTGACTAAAAATCTCTTATCATAGTTATGGTGAGGGCATCCCCTCTAATAATCTTGGAATTTTTCCTAGGGTTCATACCAGTTATTTACTGGTTTTTGTACAAGTCTAGTGATCTTGTGCCTGATCCTAAGGGTTTTCTCAACTAGGTAGAACTTTGTGATAAAAGCGTCTACCAAGGGTGCCCATCCCCATTAATGGTCTTGTTAGATATAGAAAGATATCATGACATACATTTATCCATTAGGGAATAATTAAATACCTTGCAATTTATTACCTCTTGTGTCACCCTAATCATCTTGATGGTGTCACAGATATTTTTGAAGACATATAAGTGATGGTAGGAGTTTTGTTATGCATCATGGATATAACAACAGACTTGAGTCCAAAGTTCAGAGCATTGATTATAGAAATGATCATTAGGAACCTAGATTCATTGGTCCTGGTAATGTCAAATTCATAAAGGAAAGGACCTTCATCATCTTCATCGTCGTCATTGTTGTCGTGATTCCTCCTTGTCTTCTATTTCTATCACGACATCCTTCATTATGAAGCTCTTCTTCATGCTCTTCCTTGCATTCATCCTCATGGGGTTCATCTTTGTGTTCTTCATCATGACACTCTCCATCGCAAGTCCTTCTTCATGATCTTCTTCATGCTCTTCTTCACATTCCTCATTGCAATCTAGGAGGCCCTCTTGTCACTTATAGTCTTCTACTAGAGATCTAGGGAAGATTTAAAAAGCTTTTTCTTTTACCAATTTTATAATACGACATGTTTCCCCATATTTTAATTGCTACTTTGGCATCTTTTGGGGAATTCACTCCCTAACCATATTTTGATCACAAATTCTTACTTCTTGTTTTTGGTTGGATGTTTCGAACTATTCCCCTTTATTAGTTTGCCTTAGGGTGACCTTGTCTAATCTCTAACCTCCACACCACAGTCTACCATGGAGGAGGTTGTTTTGGGGGTGTCTATCCACCCTCTAGCGTATTCTTGGGTTTGTTAGGTTTGTCTAGTGATGATGATGGTGGTTAGCACATTGTCCTCCAATGAGAGTCATATTTGATGTTTTGGTTTCCTCACAAGTTTTCTCTTGAATTCTAGCTCTTGAGTTTCTTGTTTGTTGCAAAGTATGAGATGGAAGTTGTGACGACCCTAATTTCTACATACTTTCCTTAGTGACATTCTCAGATATGCATGCACTCATATCTAAAGATATTAAAAGGGAAAATATAAGAGATTGTTCTTGTCAACTATTTATAAAAAGAATCCAGATTGTGTTCACAATCATCATTGATTAGCCACACAAACAACATTCACTGGAGATAATAAAATTCATACATATTATTCAGGAAAAGGAAGAAATAGTTCTTATGAAATGAAAAATACATAGGATATGGAGAATCATATACAACATCTACAACATCTAGTAGAAAAAGAAACTATCTAACTGAAAAAGAGATAAGGAATGGAAACCTAGCTAGTCTATCCTCCATGCCCATTTATTTGGTAGCTTCATGTACTTTGAGGTGCATTATTTGTTCCTTGTACCTAGAAAATACGAGAAACAAAAATCATCAACATAAGTTGGTAAGTGGCTCAAAATACACTACTATAATTGCATTATTCAAATACTAGAAGAAACAAAAGAAAGAAAAGAAAACCATTGTATAAGGCAGAAAATTTGGTAAACACATCTTTTAGACATATCATTAGATGAAGTTGTACTACACTTTCTATTTGCACTTATCATACATCCAGTATGGGAAAATTACTTTATCATACATCTAGCATGGGCAATTCATCATACATCCAAGCTAGGTAATATATCATACATCCATACTGGGCCATTTGTGCTCTAGTAGCTACAACTCATCAACAGTTCATTTATGTTCCATTTAGATTTGGTGAAGCATAAATAATAGTAATCATCCAACAAATTATAACAAATAAGTCACCCAACATACATCATATCTTATGCAACCATGAAAACTAGTCTTATACTTAATAAATTCCACGTACATGTTTGATCAGATCTGGAATCCAAGAGTCTAGAGGAACAATAAATAGATCACACTGAAAGGAAATCAAGGGTGTTTGTTACTATTGTTCCACATGATCCATGACTAAGGTTTGTTCTATTAATTATGATTAATATAATATTTTCATGATTGGATTAGGGATTATTCATGACTCCATCATGTTTTGGAGCCTCAAGGTTAGATCTTGAATCTAGGGTTTCATCTAAGCAATGATGCCTTCTTATTATACCAACAAAGGAAGCATCTATTATTAGGGTTTTTGTTAGAAGTTGGATCATTAATGGTTTCTTTATAGGACTCACATGATCTGAGGGTTCAGGGTTAAATTTAGGGTTTTAGGGTCAATAATGATCATAGGGGTTCATTAAGTGATTATATAATTATAAAGAGTATTCTCATGAAGAGGGAGAAACTAGATGCTAGGGTTTTATATTATCTAGTAGGTTAGTTAACCGTACTTGATTAGGGTTTTGAACCATATGTGTATAGGGCACTATTAGGGTTTAGGCTTCTTAAGGAATCATATTTCATCAAAGAATAACCATTACTGCTTGATTAATTTATATAAGTATAAACATCATGCCCTAAGCTAATACTTTTGGAGAAGGAGTCAGATCTATGTCCTGATGATATTTTATTTGAAAAGCTCGCATTTTGTGATGAAAATGGTATATATTATCAATATTTTTGGAGTTATGATGGATTTTCTATGATTTAAATAGGATATGGATGTTTAATTGATTATTCGTGAGAGAGGGTCAGAAAACCTTGATAGCAAAAAATCATGGACCGTTGATGCTTTGATGGACTATCACAATTGGTCCTAAGATGAGGCGTGACTCACTGATCTCAGGTTGGTTTGATCCTTGGGTTGGCTAGGTATTGAACCCAATTCTCCTCCCTAGACCAGTGGTCAAGGCTTCCTCTCTAGTTCTGACCCTCGCGTAAGGTTAGGAACTTGCGGTGGAGCAGCTCACCGGTGCCAACACGGCTTGGGGGTTGGGACTTTGGATCCGTCAGCGAGGCTTCTGCCCAAGATCACCGCGTCTTCACGACGTCATAGCAAGTGGCAATTTGGAGGAAGATGATGACAAGAGGGAATGCCCAAGATGGGTAGTGCGATGACACCGCAGGTCAAGCAATCAACTACAAAGGCCGATTGGGGGCCTTAAGGTCATGAGCAGGCTCGAGAGTATGAGTTGAAGGTAAAGGGGGGTGGTAGTGACCCTTTGGAGGTCTTATATAGACCCTCGAGGTAGGCTTAGGGCTAGGTCAAGTCTGGGGTTCAATGGCCGCCGCCAGAGTGAGAACAGAGAGGATAAGGGAGTTGGTTCTCCCTACTCCAAGGATGAGGAGGCTCGAGATAGGGTTTTCTAAGCTTGTTTTGTTTAGGAAAGGATCTTTATCCTTCTAGAATTGTGAATAAGCAAGAGGATAACGCCTGAGGACACACAACCTAGAGCTCAGGTTGTTGATAGGGGGGCTGAGAAAGACGGGGGTAGGAGACGACTTGTTAGTCATTCCATCATTCCTTCAATGACTGAGATCAATCCGCACAGATGGCGATCTGTGTCCCAGGCATGTGACATAAAAAAAAGCTCTTATGTCGATCGAACAATAGCAACTTAGGTCTTAGGGTTAAGTAAATGAAATAATGTACATCAATTTCAATTGCTAATAACTCCTAATTGGTTCATCCATTGTAATGAAATTTTAGATGGAGCTTCAAGATGTCACAACTCTACTATGATATAAAATTGATGGTCAAACTTGAATGTTTGTTATATAATCATGGATTTCATCTACTATGCAATTAGGGTTTGGATTTTTATGAAGTAAATATTCACTTATAATCAATTAAGAAAGGGAAAGGGTTGAGGGTATTATTGGATATAAAAAAATCATAGGAGAGAGAAAATATAAGTAAAAATTCACTCTATCACATTCTCCCCTCCTTTTTAAGAATTTTGTCCCCAAAATTCAAGCGGCTTGAAACAAGTGCTGATATTTCTGCTCTACATCGGACTTAAGCTCCCAGGTGGCATCAATCTGATCATGGTGGCTCCAAAGAACTTTCACCATATCTATATGCCAATTATTATGAAGTTCCTTTGTCTTGAAATCAAGAATCTGGACTGGGGACTTAGCATAAGACAAATTATCTTTCAACTTGAGAGGCTCGTGATTTATAATGTGACTAGGGTCTTTGACATGACACTTTAGATTAGATGCATGAAATACATTATGCATGGTGCTATACTGAGGTGGCAGAGTAAGACGATATGCACATTCACCAACCCTTTCTATAATATCAAAGGGTCCAACATAACTAGGACTGAGATTTCCTTTATTCTTAGCCAAAGCTCAAATAGGTCAAATCTTCAGAAAGATGTGATCACCTTCCTTGAACTGACGTTCCTGCCTATGAGCATCTGCATAAGATTTCTACCTATCATGTGCCCACTTCACCCTCTGCTTGATCAGTGCAACTTTGTCTATGCACAATTGCATCTCCTCAGATTTCATCAAGGTGCATTCTCTGACGTCATCCCAGTGTAGTAGAGATCTGCACGATCGACCATAGAGAGCTTCATAGGGAGGCATCCCAATGCTCACCTGATAGCTATTATTGTATGCAAATTCAACTAAAGGAAAATAGTGGTCCCACGAGCCTTCCCAATCAAGAACACAAGAACTGTGCATTCTGACTGCCGGTCTGTTTGTGGATGGTAGGTTGTACAGAAGTTTAGTTTTGTGCCCAATTCTTCTTGAACCAATTTCCATGGCTTTGAGGTGAACTTTGGGTCCTTGTTCGAGACAATGGACACTGGAACTCCATGTAGACACACTATCGCTCATATATAGAGGTCGACCATCTCAGAAACTTTTGCAATTGTCTTTACAGGAAGAAAGTGAGCTGACTTCGTGAGACGATCCACTATAACCCATGACGCATCATATCCCTTCCTAGTCTTGGGTAGTCCCACCATGAAATCCATGGTGATGTGTTCCCATTTCCATTTTGATATTTCCAAAGGTTGTAATAGACCACTCGGTCTCTGGTGCTCTGCCTTAATTCTTTGGCATGCTAGACATCTAGACACAAATTCAGCAATATCATGCTTCATGCCCCTCCACCAGAACTGAATTTGCAGGTCTTTGTGCATCTTAGTCGTGTCGGGATGAACTGTGTACTTTGACCCATGTGCCTCACTGAGAATCTTTGTCATAACAGTTGACTGTTCAGGAACCCATATCCAGTTTTTGTATCGAAGACCATCATCAAGACCCAAAGACAGATGTGTTTGAGGCTTTGACAAGAGAGAGGAGAGGTCTACAAGATCGGGACTAACTTTTTATACCTTAATAAGTTCAGAATGAAAATTAGACATGATAGAGATGTTGTTGACATGTACACAATTAGACAGAAATTGTGGCTTATAGCCCACTAGGTCCTCCATATTCCTCCACTCATGAATAAACAAAGATGCACATACTGCCTTTTTTCTTCTAAGGACATCTGTGACTACATTGGCCTTACCCAGATGGTAGCCGATAGTGAAATCATAATCCTTCAGATACTCGATCCATCGACGTTGATGTAAGTTCAAGTCCTTCTAAGTTAGGATGTACTTTAGGCTTTTGTGGTCAGTGAAGATATCAAAGGTCACCCCGTACAGGTAGTGCCTCCAGATTTTAAGAGCATGAATGATTACAGCTAGTTCCAAATAATGCATGGGATAACTAAGCTAATTGGGTTTTAGCTGTCTGGATGCAAAGGCCACCACCTTTCCATGCTATTTTAGGACACATCCTAACCCATTTCTTGAAGCATTAGTGAAGATCATGAACTCTTCATTTCTAGATGGTAGGACTAGAACAAGATCACCGACGTCAACTTCCGCTTTAATTCTTAGAAACTAGACTCACAAGAAGTTGACCCGATGAAGTTCTCATCCTTTCAAGTTAGCTTAGTCAAAGGAAGTGCCACTTTGGAGAAGTTTAGGATAAATCGACGATAATATCTAGCTAGACCCAAGAAGCTCTAAATTTCAGAAGGATTCTGGGGAGGTTGTCAATCAAGTACATTAGAAACTTTGACAGGATCAACAGATATGTTATCCCCAGAAATGACATGTCCAAGAAACATAACTTTATCAATCCAAAATTGACATTTAGAAAGCTTGCCCTAGAAATTTTGGGCTCAAAGGATTTCAAGAACAGCCTTTAATTGTTCCCTATGAATCTCCAAAGAATTAGAATAGATCAGGATATCATCAATGAAGTTGACCATGAACTCATCAAGATAAGGTTGGAAGACTTTGTTCATCAGGTTCATGAATATGCTAGGTGCATTGGTCAACCCGAATGGCATCACTAGAAATTCGTAATGCCCATAACGAGTTCAAAAAGCAGTTTTAAAAATATCAAAATCATTGACTTTAAGTTTATGGTAGCCAGAGAGAAGATCAATTTTTGAGAAAACTTTGGTAGTGCAAAGCTGATTAAAGAGGTCATCAACGCGAGGGAGAGGATACTTGTTTTTAATAGTGGCTTGGTTCAACATGCGATAGTCAATACATATTTGCATAGAACCGTCTTTCTTTTTGACAAAAAATATAGGCGCACCCCAAGGGGAAACACTTGGATAGATAAATCTCTTATCAAGAAGTTCTTGTAGTTGTTTCTTCAAATTCGTAAGCTCAACAGGAGCCATTCTATACAGTACCCTATTAATCAGAGTGGTTCTAGGAAGAAGGTCTATGGAAAACTCAATGTCTCTATTTGGAGGCAACCCAGGAAGCTCCTCCGGGAATATGTCGACAAAATCACGTACAACCTCAGTCTTTATATAGGCTTGTTGTTAGGACTGGTCTCTGAGATTAATGCAAGAAAGACTTTACATCCTATAGAAATGAGCTTTTTAGCTTTAAGAGAGGAAATTATAATGTTATTACAGAATCTGCTTCCCTGAGGGATCACTACAGGACATGAATGAGGTTGAGAGAGAATTACCATCTTGTTTCTACAGTCAATGTGGGCATGATACGTGTATAGCCAATCCATACCAAGTATAATATCAAAGTAATCCATAGTTAAGAGAATGAATTCGAAGGGCATGTCATGATTTTCAAGTTTTAGAGGTAGGACATTAGTTTTCTATAGGGTAGTAAGTATTTTTCCAATAGGAGTAGACACATCCAGGATATAACCTAAGTCCCTTATATGCAGGCGTAACATAGATGCCAGATTTTGAGAAATAAATGTATTTTTGGATCCAGAATTGAATAAAGCTTTTACCATGATGATCATTTAAAAATACAGTGCCTACATAGGATAATTGAGTTATGAATAATTTGAAGGCTCGAACAAGACATTAGATTACGAAAAGAATTTTAATTACCTTCAACAAACTGGTTGGGATTTTCCTTGGTCTCCTCTATAGTCACTATGAAAAATATGTCGTTGTGATGTCCCTGAGGAGGTGGAGCAGCTACTATAGGTTTGCCAAGGATAGAAAAAGTAGGGCACTTGACAAGGAAATGACCCTCGTTCTTGTAGTTGTAGCTGGACGGATTGGTATAGTGACAAGGTCCATCATGCCCTCATCCATAGGTTTTACATTTGTTGTGATAGTCCCTCAGTTGGTTGATGTTCTGTCCTCTTTTTCCTAAACCTCCTTCTTTCCCTGATCCCTTATTGTTTTGGCCAGGGTGGAACATCCTAGACTTATCCTCTTCAATGGTGGTTAACCCTAAGTATCCCATGCTGGAAGGCTTATGTAGACCCTATTCTCTTTCCTTCTTGAAGGCCATGTCTAGGGATTCATCTATGCTTCTGGGATGAGAGGATATAACTAGGGTTTTTAGATGGGTAGCAAGGTAGTTGACATAATGCTCCGCTAGGCGATCTTCAGTCTTAATAGGGGCATAATGTTCCTGAAGCCTAAACTTCTGAGTATAATAATCTACAGAGAGACTACCATACTTAAGCTCTGTATACATCTTCTCCTTCCTCTTCCTCCTAGCTATAGGCATAAAATAGTTAGTGAAGAGAGTTTTGAAGGCTTCCCACCCAATGTTATATACTTCTTCTCCCCTATTCCCGCCATAGTTTTCCCACCAGATTTTTGCCCCTCCCTTAAGAAGATGGGTGGCAAATTTGACTTTCTTCTCACCGTATACTTCTAGGGTACGGATGGCATTTTCTACAGACAAGATCCAGGCTTCAGCCTTATCCATGATCTTAGGATGGTCCTCCTCCCAAAAGGTATCAAGATTGAGCTTAATGAAATCTAACACAATCACCTCCTTCTTCCTAGATGAACTGGGTTCAGGGGTTCCTTTTAGGGCAAGGGTCTCCATGAAGTCTAGAAGGATTATCTTTTGTTCTTCCCACCTTTCCCTGGCCTCACTATCAGTGTCAGGTACCTAGAGGTTTCAGGTTCCTTCCTATTCTTAGAGGATGTCTCTTTGGAAGCCTTGGAGTTATGGGTCTTGGGAGGCATCCTGAAATTAGGTGGAACATATTATATTTGTCATCATTTCATTTTTTTAATCATATGATATTTCATTATTCTCCTTTATTAATTATTAATGATCATAATGTTATGATTTGTGGAGGATACCCTAAAATCCTTACCAGTCAGTCCTTAGGACTTTATAAATAGAGTGACTCTTTTCCTAACCTTATATCAAAAAGGTAAGAGGAAAATATTTATGAATGAAGATGAGGGGAAACTTTTTCTTATAAAAAAGATGAGAGGGAATATCTATAGATGAGAAGGGTCCTAATTAAGGTATTCCCAAGAAGTAGGGGACATTTAGAATATCATCTAGGTAGACTTATACTACCATATAGGTTGTGAGAACCCATTACACTAAACAAGATTACTCAAAACAAAAAACACAATCAATCACCAATTAACCACATACCCAAAAATATGAGTAAATTAAAACCAATTTCAACATCAGCACCTACTCAGAAACATTTGCATAAGAGCCCAACATCTTTCTTTTATCCATACTATGACAATAATTTGATACAAATTGTTATATCACCTTAGCCACAACATATATATAGGATAACAATATTTGTATATGCCACACAAATAAGAATTAACATGCTAATAAAATTCTGATTCATTTGAAACACCATATACAAACTTTTCCTGCCCGGACCTGAGAGTACAAGGACGCCTCTAGGACACACTAGACATCTAATCAACTTTCTCAAAGATTCATTACTATAGTTCCTCTTTGCTGCCACACGTTTGTTTTTGCCACTTTAGATTACCTAAAAAAAATGTGGCGAACCACAAGGGTGAGACCCATGTCCCAGTAAGAGATATAACCTCCAACAACATTTATTGATTACAACATTTTAAAGTAACTAAACAGTTAAGTAGTTTAATCAGATATAACAAATAAGCTCAGCAACATTGATGATTAACAAAATATATAAAGGAGCAGATAATAACTATCATTATTAGCCAGACTATCATCCTTTATCTTGTTGACAATATAAGCAATTCAGTATCATATGCATATCTAGCATCATGAAAATGTCTAGTAACATAGAATCTCTATCATTATGAATAAGTCTAGCCACATAAGCATAGCTAAAAACATTAGCATGTCTAATAGGTTGAACATATCAACATCATAAGAAAAGCTAACAACATAAGCACAACTATCTGCATAAGCATGATTAGTAGTATATGCATCTCTAGTAACATAGGTATATCTAGAAATATAAGCATAAGCATCCCTGACATCACGAATATGCCTAGTAACATAACATGGCTATCAATATTGGCATCTCAAATAAAGGGAACAAATCCATATCATAAGTAGAACTAACATCATAGCACAATGAATGACATAAGCATGATTAGTAGTTTAAGCATTTCTAATTACATAGGCATGACTAGCAATATTAAACATTACTAGCAGCAGAATCTTAACCATCAGTGTCAGTATATTTGACAACATAAGCATGTTTACAACATGAGCATAACTACTGCATAAGCATATCTATTATCGCTTATGTACTATATATGATCCCAGTGAAAAGAAAGCAAACAAGGGTTATCATCCAATATGAAGCGTTATGTATAACCCTTAACAGATATGCTACACAACTATCTTACATATTTTATTATGCCTTGGGAAATTTGAATCATACCATAGAAAGTCTAACTGACCCATGTGAAGGGCTATTCAGTTTCGTGCAAGATCTAGGGAGTGCAATATCCTAAGATCTCTTCCCCTCGATTAGTAGGAGTAAAAAGGAAGTGAAATATCAGTCAAAGCTGCCACCACAATGAAATATTGTCCTGTAACTAGCCCACCTTGGTACATGTCATAGTGCTAGCATCTAGGGTATTCAAATCCAATGACTAAGGCACAAACACAGTTGTCCTCTAGCCACATCATGTTATAATCATCGAGACACGACCACAACCGTTCTTAATCACATCAGATGTATGATGCATGACCATAGACATTCTTGAAAATCTACATTGTGGATGACAAGGATATATCCTCAACCTGCCACCCCCACATATTCAACAGTATGCGCTCTGAGTTTCCCTTCGGAATACTCATTTCACCATCAAGTAAGTTCTGACACTAAAGATGGATCTATGACACAGGGCACTACATGATTAGAGTTGCACTTGATTAGTTATGTCAATTGGGTGAATTAAGGTTGCATCAAACAAGTGGACATACAAACCCTAATTCACTTCTAGCAAGCATATAAATAACACAACTTTTAAAAGTCATAGAATGTGTGAAACATAATTTCTCATCTCATTATCACATGATACTATTCACTTGCCATTCATGAGACCACACTAGTCATCATACTATCACAAGATATAAATCCTTTTCATAATATCACAAGTTATCAACCCTTATTAACATAAGTGGATTACACCTCATTCAGGGCTCAACCATGACCAAAGGTCATCAAGACCATCATACTATCACAGGATATAGATCCTTTTCACAATATCACAGGGTATCAACCCTTATCAACACAAGATGATTACACCTCATTCAAGGCTCAACCACGCCCAAAGGTCATTAAGACCATCATACTATTCCCTGCAATATCATCATTATCTTTCCATGCCTTATAACAAGGCTCAAGAACATCACTTACATATAATACACCAGATCAACACAATATTGCATTAATGAGATAGGAGATATTCATAAACAATCATAGCATGGCTATATATACATTAAGAACATTCCTTTATTACATCAACATGCAAGGAATCTAGATGTGATTAACACTCATCATATTCATAATGCACATGTTTAGCATAAGAAAGTATCAAACATGTGGCTATGATAACCTCCAATTAACACATTAAGGTTATGATCATGTTAATGAGGTTATTCCACCATCATTCCATCATATAAGAATATTAAACACGAATAATCATCTTTATCTATTTACATTAGAGTTAGATTCAACATGATAACTTATATCAATGTTACTAATCAACACTTATACCCAAACCCTAACTCACGACATCCCCATTGGATCATGAATGCATAAGGTGAAGCATAAACATCATTCCATACTATTCTCAAGTATTAACCCACACATAAATCAAGGTGTAACCACTGGTTTATAGCATACTAGGGTTTCAACAATAGTAACATAGTACTCCATGATTGTATTAGTCATTCAAGGACTATTCATACCCAATTACCATCATTTAGTTATATTAAAGCTAGGTATAACAAGCTATACCTCATTAGGGTTACATATCAAGACAATATGGTTATCATCCCTTATATTCATATGAGTGAATAGGTAAGACTACCTTATTAAGGGTAACCCTCCATTTGTTCCATCATCATTCAACCCATATCACCATACCACAATGTCACCCAGAACCATTGGATGTTTAAGAAGGTAAGACTGTTGGTTGTTTACATAAGTAAACACCTTAGATAAACCACCTATGAAGTCCTTTATTTGTTCTCTAAAAAGAGTCACCATAAAACCCTATACATCCCTTGATTAACAACACAAAAAGTTCTATTGAGAGTAGGGTAAAACCCACAATTGATTGTTCAGTTAAAACAATCAATTATAGTCCTTAAGTTGATCATATAAAGGAAACCATCTAAATCACATATTTAGGACCAAAAAATTACATTACCCATAATTCCACTTTATTGGAGGAATAAAAATTATATCTTGACCATTGGATCAAGTTCATATGTTAAAACCATCAATTATAGTATAGGTCCAACCATTGCATCAAGTGACCCAAGAAACCATTGGTCTAAGGA
This sequence comes from Alisma plantago-aquatica, assembly GCA_963693085.1. Lineage (NCBI taxonomy): Eukaryota > Viridiplantae > Streptophyta > Magnoliopsida > Alismatales > Alismataceae > Alisma > Alisma plantago-aquatica. The sequence continues at coordinate 1,277,403,361 of OY856409.1, read as the reverse complement.
TTAATTGATGCTACAACTACAATGCTTAACTCACCATAGGTTTTAGAGACCTGATCCACCATCAATAGTGACCATTAAGTCACCATTGGTTGTTAGATCAACACTATATTCATTAATTAGCATCAAATATTAAGCTAATATCATCATTGATTGATAACATCAGTAGGGTGCTTAATGGTCGATCATTAAACTTCTAATTGATCCAAAACCTGACCTAAGGGGGTGACCATAGGTTTTCACCATCATATGAAACCTTTTATCCTAACCATTAGTTTTCATGAAGACAACACCATAGGGTTATTTGAATGGTACCATCATCGGGTCATGGGTTTATAGAAGAAATCAACTTAAAACCCTAAATTGACCATTGGTTGATAGATGCTTAGCACCATAGGTTGTCAAACCAACCTGATACAAGTCATTTATACCTTAGGAATAACTTACACATGATCACATGTTCATCTAGAACTGAAATTAGATAGGGAACATTACAAAATCAAAATCCAAGTCAAGCATAGATTTTTAGTGCATGGATCATCATTTTCAAGCAAGAACATGATCTAGAAAGCTTATGGTAAGAAATAAACGTAGAGCAAGTTATAAAACATGCCTCTATTGAGAATATGAAATCCCAAATAGAAGAAAACTCGAGCATGTAGGGTAGAAAATTGAAGTATAAGCTGTGAACTCGTCCATCTAGCACCTTTCTTCATCAAATGAGCAAACCCTAAGCACAAGGAGTAAGAAAGGCAGGGTTTTAGAGCTTTAGAGCAATTTCTACCATGGAACAGAAAGGTTCCGACCTAGAGAAAGGTAGGAGGAAGTATAAAATAGAAATAAATGGAGTAAAGAAGGGGATTCTTACTCTTTTAGGTCAAGATCACTAGAAGGAAGCTTTTTAAACCCTAAAAGGAAGTCAATTGCAACCCTAGATTCTTTTCCAAGAAGCTCCCCTCTTTCTTCTTCCTTGGATAGGAATATCACAACATCACAGAGGGAGGACGAGGTTTTTATAAGGAGGGAAGTGTTTGAGAGCAAATGTCTCATTGTGGTGCTTAGGGATAAGTATATGAAGCTTTAAGATAAAGAAAAAGAAAAAGTTGAAGTTCTAGTATCTTTCTAAGTTTCCATAGCCTTTAACTATTAATAATATACAAGAACACATACAAGAAGCTTCCCCACCATACATAGAGACATGCTTATCCGTATTTTCTTGAATTCCCAAGCAAAACAAATAACTCATTAGTTTATAGCTACTAAAGGTAACTTATCCATGAAGGGGTAAAGCGTAAAATGTCCTTGTAGAAAACACCTTCAAACCAAGCTTTAAATAGGTGCCCCATGGATCAAAAAGATCAAGAATTATGACAGAATATCCAAGGAACATAATGTAAGTGATAAATTGAAAGGAAAACCTCTCAATTGGGTAAATTATAGAAAAGTCCAAAATGTGCATAAAATTGCATAACTTGCTCAAACAATGTCCAAATTGGACCAAATTTGAAACTTAAGCTTGTCTTATGATTTAAAAGAATATCATAAGGTTAGATTAGGGTTATAAGAATTCAATTATGATAATTAAGCTTATTCAACTCATTAAGCAAGTTTAGGGGCCTTACAAATATAAACCCCTAACAGGGATTTCACCCCCAAAATCCAAGGTAAACAAAGATGGGTACTTCCTTTGCACCTCATCTTATTACCTTCACATGGTTACTTTCATATCATGGTGATGTCACATAATTCATACATATCTCATCTTGGGTCAACACAAAAACCCCCACCTAAGAAGACATTCTCAATATGGAATGTAGAAACTTATTGTGTCGTCTATACAACTCTAGTAGTAATGTTCAACTTTAAATTCTAGCTATCATCCTAAAATTATATCTATTGTATCAGCACATTACTCAAAATTCATACTTTCTAGATTTTTACCAATCATGACATGTGTCCCATACTATTCCTTGAAGCATAAAAAAAGGTGATGTATCCATCCTTTTTTATTCTTCTAGATACACTGACACTAGAACACTTGTCAGTTCTTTTTCAGCATCAATAGAAATGCTGACGCTGGCACCAGTAATTCCATACAAGGAAACATCATTCCTAGTCAATCTTGTTAGGGGTGAAACAACAACACTATCTTCACCTTACTAGGATTTACAAAACCTACTTAAAAGACATATCATGATCCCATAAAGACATTTAATCAACCCCATATCACTCTTATTCAACTTGTCTCATAGCTATTTCTGCTTAGACAACCCTAAGGTTTTTGAAGAAATATTGATCATATTTTTGACCATATTTGAAATACTTTGACATGTCATCATTCAAAGCTTGAAATAACTTGTATGACATGATTGGAGCACTCTGTTCCTCCGATTCATAAATTGTATTTGTACATTGGTTCATCTAAAGGACGTAACTCTAAACTCATAATAGTCATGTGAATTATGTCATCCAATCTAACTCTTATGCATTGATATTTGATCATATGTTTATCTTAAAGGAACACGGTATCACATATTTATTGATTAACAAACCATCTATCCTTGATCGTGGTCTTTCCCAACTATCAATGAACCATACACAACATTATAGAATCACTTTTGTTTTTGTTTTTTTTTCTTCCAAACAATATTTAGAGGGTCATCATCAACTCTCTCTCTCTAAGGGAGAGGAACACCTGGAATGTTCATTTAATAAACATCTCCAACCTTCGCATACTTCCCATATTGTTGATACATCTTGGATACTAGGATTCATTACCTTGGTATCCACCTCATGTGCTATAAGGAACTCACGTCCTTATCTCATCTACTTTTACCAACATAACAAATATCAAGACATATAAGAGGAGTCTTCCTAATTATTGGAAGGCCCAAAAGAAAATTCATCACAAACTTTATGATCTTGGAACCATAGTCCAAACAACCTTATGCTATAATAAGCTATCATCCCTCATGTTTACAATGAATCCAAACATACCAAGTGACAATGATGCACTTGAAAGTTATGCCTTGGAAAGGAAAGACACAAAGGGAAACACACTTCCCACATCATAGCAACATTGTTCAAGGATCACTAGCAAAAAGGAAACCAATTCTATTTTCATTATGCAAGTTGCAGCTTCTTAAGTATCATTTTACCCTTTCATTTTGGGTTCCTTTCCATTAGCATAGGAATCATCATGTTTAACATATCTCATTACTCCTTCCTTGATGACTATTTATCACACTTGGGTATGTTCTCTTATTTTATTATGTTTTTCAACCACTTATCAATAGGTAAATCATCATATTCCACATTTTCTTCATTACACATGGATCATCTGCCTTAATTTCTTTCAAACGCCATGCTTATTTTACATTAAAACTTTCTTACACACATAGGTTGGTCTGAGATTAACTCAGGTTCCACCTTATTCCTTTATCGTTGTTCTCATTTATCTTCTCATTTTATACTTATCATTGGAGTTCTCTCTATCTTATGTGGATTTCATACCTTGAATCACTTTATAAGAACCAACTTATCTGTCTATTACTTTATTATCTTCTTGAATCACATCTTCAAGAACTCCTTTTTTGCTTATTTATATTCGAATTTATATTTCATGGTGTTATATCTTTCTCTTATAGTTACCAACAATTCATGTTTTGATAGATAATGATGCAATTCTCATCTTCTTTAAGGTAGGATTGAGATATGTACATGATGATTTCTTATTCATTATGCTCTTTAGCTTGTTTCAAAATGACTATTTGATCAGAGTAATAAAAAAGATAACAATCTAAGAGTTCCATACTCACCTTTTCTTCAATAATTGAATACCTGGTCAGGGCACCCAAATACTGAGATTAGGCAGTATGCACCATATTTTTATGTCATATTCCTAATTTTGACATCATCCTAGTCCTAAGTCCTAATGTCCCTATAGACTTAGTGAACCGAAAGATCTAATACCAACTTGTCAGCACCCGCTACACTAAATGATATTACTTAAAACATAAAACACAATCAATCAACAATTAACCACATACCAAAAAATATGGGTAAATTAAAATTGATTTCAACGTCAGCACCTGCTCGGAAACATTTGCATAAGAGCCCAACATATTTCTTTTATCCATACTATGACATGAATTTGATACAAATTATTCTATCACCTTAGCCACAACATATATACTCAGGATAACAATATTTGTATATACCACACAAATAAGCATTAACATGCTAATAAAATTCTAATTCATTTGAAACACCATATACAAACTTTTCCTGTCTGGCCCTGAGAGTACAGGGAAGACTCTAGGACACACTAGATATCAAATCAACTTTCTCAAAGGTTCATTACTATAGCTCCTCTTTGTTGCCACACATTTGTTTTTGTCCCTTCCGATTACCTAAAAAAATGTGGCGAACCACAAGGATGAGACCCATGTCCTAGCAAGAGATATAACCTCCAACAACATTTATTGATTACAAAATTTTAAAGTAAAAAAATAGTTAATAAGTTTAATCTGATATAACAAATAAGCTCAGCAACACTGATTATTAACAAAATACATAGAGGAGCAAATAATAATTATCATCATTAGCCAGACTATCATCCTTTATCTTGTTGACAATATAAGCAATTCAGTAGAATATGCATATCTAGCATCATGAGAAAGTATAGTAACATATAATATCTATAATTATGAATAAGTCTAGCCACATAAGCATATCTAACAACATTAGCATGTCTTATAGGTTGAACATATCAACATCATAAGAAAAGATAACAACATAAGCACAACTATCTGTATAAGCATGATTAGCAGTATATGAATATCTAGTAACAAAGGTATAGCTAGCAATATAAGCATAAGCATCCCTGACATCATGAATATGTCTAGTAACATAACATGGCTATCAATATTAGCATCTCAAATAAAGGGAACCGATCTATATCATAAGTAGAACTAACATCATAGCACAATGAACTGCATATGCATTATTAGAAGTTTAAGCATTTCTAATTACATAGGCATGGCTAGCAATATTAAACATCGCTAGCAGTAGAATCTTAGCCATCAATGTCAGTATATTTGACAACATGAGCATGTTTACAACATGAGAATAACTACAACATAAGAATATCTATCATCTCTTATTGTACTATATTTGATCTCAGTGAAAAGAAAGCAAACAAGGGTTATCATCCAATATGGAGTGTCATGTATAACCCTAAACAGATATGCTACATGACTGTCTTACATCTTTTATTATGCCCTATGGAATTTGATGCGTACCATTCAAAGTTCAACCGACCCTTGCGACGGGCTATTTGGTTCCGTACAAGATATAGGAGTGTCGGTATCCTAAGTTCTCTTTCCCTTGGTCTGTATAAGTAAAAAGGTAGTGACATATCAATCAAAGCTTCCACCACAGTGATATATAGTCATATAATTAGCCCACCTTGGTACAGATCATGATGCTAGCATCTAGTGTACTCAAACCCAATCACTGAGGTACAACTACAGTTTTCCTCTAATCACATCATGCTATAATCACTGAGACATGACCGTAGCCATTCTCAATCACATCAGATGTATGAGGCATGACCATAGCCATCCTCCACAATCTACATTGTGGATGACAAGGATATATCCTCAACCTACCACCCCCACATACTCAAGAGTATGTGCTCTGAGTTTCCCTTAGGAATACTCATTTCACCATCCAGCAAGTTCTAACACTGAAGATGGCTCTACGACACAGGGAACTACATGATTAGAGTTGCACTTGATTAGTTATGCCAATTGGGTGAATTAAGGATGCATCAAACAAGTGGACATACAAACCCTAATCCACTTCTAGCAAGCATATAAATATCACAACTTTTAAAAGATTTAAAATGTGTGAAACATAATTTCTCATATCATCATCACATGGTAATAGTCACTTTCCATTCATGAGACCACACCAGTCATCATACTATCATAAGATATAAATCCTTTTCACAATATCATAGGGTATCAACCCTTATCAACATAAGAGGATTACACCTCATTCAGGGCTCAACCATGCCCAAAGTTCATTAAGATCATCATGCTGTCACAGGATATAAATCCTTTTCATAATATCACAAGGTATCAACCCTTATCAACACAAGAGGATTACACCTCATTCATGGCTCAACCATGCCCAAAGGTCATTAAGACCATCATACTATTCCCTTTAAGATCATCATTATCTTTCCTTGCCTTATAACAAGGCTCAACAACATCACTTACATATAATACACCAGATCAGCACAATATTGCATTAATGAGCTAGGAGATATTCATAAAAAATCATAGAAGGGTTATATTAACATTAAGAACATTCCTTTATTACATCAACATGCAAGGAATCTAGATATGATTAACACTCATCATATTCATAATGCACACATTTAGGATAAGAAAGTATCAACCATGTGGCTATGATAACCACCAATCAACACATTAAGGTTATGATCATGTTAAGGAGGTTATTCCACCTTCATTCCATCATATAAGAATGGTAAACAAGAATACTCATCTTTATCTATTTGCATTAGAGTTAGGTTCAACATGATAAATTATATCAATGTTACTAATCAAAACTTATACCAAAACCCTAACTCACAACATCCCCATTGGATCATGGATGCATAAGGTGAAGCATCAACATAACATTCCATACTATTCTCAAGTATTAACCCACACATAAATTAGGTGTAACCATTGGTTTATAGCATACTAGGGTTTTAACAATAGTAACATAGTACTCCATGATTGTATTAGTCATTCAAGGACTATTCATACCCAATTACCATCATTTAGTTATATTAAAGCTAGGTATAACAAGCTATACCTCATTAGGGTTACATATCAAAACAATATGGTTATCATCCCTTCTATTCATATGAGTGAATAGGTAAGACTACCTTATTAGTGGTAACCCTCCATTAATTCCATCATCATTCAACCCATATCACCATACCACAATGTCACCGAGAGCCATTGGATGTTTAAAAAGGTAAGACCATTGGTTGTTTACATAAGTAAACACCTTGGATATACCACCTATGAATTCCATGATTTTTGCTCTAGAAAGAGTCATCATCTAACCCTAGACATCCCTTGATTAACAACACAAAAAGTTCCATTGAGAGTAGGGTAAAACCCACAATCGATTGTTCAGTTAAAACAAGCCATCCATTATCAACAAGTAAGCTCCTTAAGTTGATCATGTAAAGGAAACCATCTAAATCACATTATTAGGACCAACATATTAAATTAACCATCATTCCACTTTGTTGGAAGAATAAATATTAGATCTTGACCATTGGGTCAAGTTCATATGTTAAAACCATCAATTACAGTATAGGTTCGACCATTGCATCAAGTGACCCAAGAAACCATTGGTCTAAGGCTTAATTGATGTTACAACTACAATGCTTAACTCACCATAGGTTTTAGAGTCCTGATACACCATCATTAGTGACCATTAAGTGATGATAGGTTGTTAGATCAACACTATTGATATTCATTAGTCAACATCAAATATTAAGCTAATATCATCATTGATTGATAGCATCAATAGGTTACTTAATGGTTGATCATTAAACTTCTAATTGGTCCAAAACCTGACCTAAGGGGGTGACCATAGGTTGTCAACATCATATGAAACCTTTGATCCTGACCATTAGTTGTAATGAATACAACACCATAGGGTTGTTTTAATGGTACCATCATCGGGTCATGGGTTTATAGAAGAAATCAGCTTAAAACCATAAAACTGACCATTGGTTGATAGGTGCTTAGCACCATATGTTGTCAAAACAACCTGATCCAAGTCATATTATACCTTAGGAATAACTTACACATGATCACAAGTTCATCTAGAACTAAAATCAGAACATGGAACATTATAAAAATTGAAATCCAAGTCAAGCATAACTTTTTAGTGCATGGATCATCATTTTCAAGCAAGAACATGATCTAGAAAGCATATGGTAAGCAATAAACGTGGAGCAAGTTATAAAACTTGCCTCAAATGAAAAGATGAAATCCCAAACAGAAGAAAACTTGAGCAGGTAGGGTAGAAAATTCAAGTATAAGGCGTGAACTCGTCCATCTAGCACCTTTCTTCATCAAATGAGCAAACCCTAAGCATAAGGAGCAAGAAAGGTAGGGTTTTAGCGATTTAGAGAAATTTCTACCATGGAACAACAAGGTTATGACCTGGAGAAAGGTAGGAGTAAGGATAAGAAAGAAATAAATGGAGGAAAGAATGAGATTCTTACTCTTTTAGGTCAAGATCACTACAAGGAAGACTTTTAAACCCTAAAAGGAAGTCAATTGCACCCGTAGAATCTTTTTCCAAAAAGGTCCCCTCTTTCTTCTTCCTTGTACATGAAATTCGCAGAAGCACAAAGGGAGGATGAGGTTTGTAGAAGGAGGGAAAGTGGTGGAGAGCAAATGTCTCATTTTGGTGCTTAGGGATAAGTATATGAAGCTTTAAGATAAAGAAAAAGAAAAAGTTGAAGTTCTAGTATCTTTCCAAGTGTCCATAGCCTTAAATGATTAAGAATATACAAGCACACACACAATAAGCTCCCCCACCATACATAGAGACATGATTATCCCTCATTTCTTGAATTTCTAAGAAAAACAAATAACTCATTAGTTGATAGCTACTAAAGGTAGCTCATCCATGAAGGGGTAAACCCTAAAATACCCTTGGAAAAAACACCTTCAAAACAAGGATTAAATAGGTGTCCCTGACGTGGTATTTTGAACGCACTAACAAACTCACTCGAGGTTGATATCCCTGAGTTTTTTCCAAAACCAAAGTGCAATAATACCACCCACAAGCAGACGAGTCTTATCGCAGTATAGTTAAGGATCAAACCCAAAGGACAACGTTTTTAAGAATCTTTGTCAATCAAATCTTGCTCAAGTAAAACTAATATTTAGAATGATTGGTTGATTTGAGGTTAATTAGACTAATTGGAAGAAAGTAAAAGCTGAATTAAAGTTGGATTTAGATCAATGATATGGAATCGCTGGGATGATATCAGGGTTTCACCGCCGCTACACATGCAAACACATTCAATCATAAAAAAACTAGGCAAGATATATCAATCCAAAAGGAGCGGCTGCAGAACCCCCCGTTAGGGCGTTAGGTTAGCATAAGCATCACCTTAGGCATCAGATGTCTCGTCACCAACCGGATCACTTTCTTACAGCTCTGAATAAAATCCCATTCTATTTCTAGTTTGGGAGTCAACCACATTAATTGATAAACAAGAAGATGATAGATCTACAAACTAACATCGACGATAAACAAAGATGATACAAAATCCAACTAAGGTTGTGGTCCTCCCTGAGGGATGTTTAGATCATAGAAGCATCATCGTAGGCTAGATGTCTCGTCCCCCAACAGATCATACACTTACAACCTCAAGGAATCTTATCAGAAGTTCTCGTCAAAGAGTCAGACTTTGTAAACTGCCATTTCATCCCACATATAGAAGATTTTGCAATATAGGAAGGAACAAGATGAAATCAAGTAGATATCAACTACAAACGTACCAACTAACAACAAAATGGAAAGTTATATACATTGCCATGGAGAGTTTAACAAAAGAACATGATTTGCATGGGCAGCGGGGCTAGTCCCCGCACACTAGTGAAAAGGTACTACTCGCTCATGATGCGAGAAACAAGAAGAATGAGAAAGAGAGAGAAATCTGCCATGAACTCAGTGCAGAAGGTAGTCACAGCTCGGTGAAGAAGATGCGGCCTCCTACGTCGTGTCAGAGCAGATCTGGACGCGAACGGGAGGTGCCAAGATAGACCGGACAGTCTCCCTTATTCCTTCTTCCTTCTCTCCTTAGCCTCCTTGGTCACTGCACGGGTAGTAGATGGAATGAAACTGGCATGAACTGGATAGGATTTGGATCGGACCTATGTACAGGAAGACTGTCGGTGTCCCAGAACTGATGTCCAAGTGAGGACCCTTGGGTCCTATTTATAGGCACAGGACTGACCCCAAACGGTCTGGAGATATTTTTGCCCAAATGGTTTCATTTGATTTAGCCCAAATGATATGTAGAAACTAACCAAAAGGTCTTGCACAACTTTAGCAAATGCTCTGTAAACCGTATAAGACCAAACGGTCTTGAGCAGCAAACGGTTTGGAAACTGTATGAGATCAAACGATCAACGCTTCAGCCAAACGGTCTTTGGTGACCTTTGATCTCACGATTTGGAGAACGCATGAGACCAAACGGTCTCATAGAGTTGGGCAAACATTCTGTAGACAGGGGAAAACGGTTTGTAAACCGTTTGCTAGCAAATTGTCTGGAAAAAGGGGCAAACGGTCTTCAGCATTAGAAAACGGTCAACACTCCAGCCCAACTCAAACGGTCTTGGAGATGGCTGATTCAACGATCTGAAAACCCGCATAGGGGGCAAACGGTCTCGCATCAAAGAAGGGAAAATAGTCTTGGACAGATCGTTTGGTTTTCTGCAACTGATTCAAACAGTAGACAAATTCGTCACCAGTTGGGTCAACCCGATCTAGAACCCTTCCGATCTGCAAACGATCTTCAGCCTTCATCTGCAGGTGCAATAGCCTCGGGATGACCTCATTTGGTATACGAACCACCTCCAATCGATCTTGCTCATGGACTGTAAATGTGTGCTGGTCGGAGGTTGAAGACGACGCACCACAGTCATGGTTAGGCACCACGGTCGTGGTAAAGCTGTTGTCCCATGGCCGTGCCGCCTTGCACGGGCGTGGTGGGTGAGAAATCAGGCTCTGATGGCATTGTGCCACGGCCGTGGTGTGACACCACAGTCGTGGTGAGGTGGCTTCCACACGGCCATGCTGCCTCGCACGGGTGTGGCGAGTGAGAGGGGGTCGATTCAGGTAGGGTGCCACGGTCGTGGCTCGTCGACCACGGTCGTGGTGAGGGAAGGCTCAGGTCTACCACGGTCGTGGTTGCATCACACGGTCGTGGTGATGGCAGAAGACCATGATCATTTTGGACCACCCCGGTTGTGGTTAGGACTCTGCTTCATGACCTTGAGTTCATGCACTGCTCGATCCCTTGCGGCTGAGTGATGCCTCCAATCGGTCTCTGCTGCTCAAATGATCCTGAGACCGCATGGGCTCGAACGGTCTTGAGACCGCATGGGCTCAAACGGTCTTGAGACCGCATGGGCTCAAACGGTCTTGAGATCGAATGGGTGGAATTTCTTGGTTAGATATCTTGATCGGAGCCAGAGATGAAGGTGGACCTTGACTACTTGTTCAACTTTGTCAAAACCTGCATTAAATGAACAATGTTTAGTTAAAACCTTGATAATCGAATCAACTAAGTAATTTTGCACATTATGATTCATATTGAGTGAAATAGTATGTATAGAGATGAATTGGTCCCGAAGTGATAATTGAATTTCATTATGAATATACATTCATCAAAATACCCCGAACTTAAATGTTGCTCATCCTCGAGTAACACAAAATCTGAAACGATCACCAAATGAATACTTTCAATTCATGTGATTGCTTCATCTTCACATCACGAATGCTTTCTTTCTGCTCAATATGACTCAGTATCTCAACCTCCTGAGACCACTAAACACATCTTACCATATCTTCGTTCCTAATTTCTCTTTCCAATATCACTTCCTCCCCACTTTTTTTCGACAACAAGCATGTCAAAGATTTTTGTAAGAATTCAGAGACACCCACAGAACAACAAGATGCATTTGATCTGACAATGGTGTTTTTTCAGGATAGGATAGGCATTCATTGCACCATTAGGTAGAAAATGGAGTGAATGGTGGTATGGAAGGAAGAAATAAATCTCTCCTCTATTCGACTCAAGATTTTTATTTGCTTTGCAATTTCATTTATTGCATTTTTTGTGCGAATCTCTCCTCCATTCGACTCGAGATTGCATTTATTTATGTGTGCGCTTTGGCATCTTTTTGTTTGCAAATCTCTCCTCTATTCGACTCGAGATTGCATTTTTTGTGGTTCACCCCTATTTATTTGCGAGGGGTATGGAAGAAGCGGATAAAGAGGGAAGTGGTGTGCCACCCCGAACTTAGGGTTTGACACATATTTGACTATTTTTGTTTCTTTTTGATGAATGGGGGGATACAAAGATGATAGAAGAGGTGTAGAAGAGAGTTCAGATCGTAATGCAACTTGATTTACAATTCCATGCACCAGGTTGTTCTCTTTATCAAACTCTGCTTAAATAATGACTTGATGAGGATCCGGTGGGGATTTCATGCTATTGTTCCACAAATCAGTTAGGAAGCACGTGTTTGATCCCTATCAGTTTGACATACACTTATCATTTTTGCAAAAAGTATCATGAGGTTAGGAATCATAAACTTCACAAGATGATTTCAATCAAAAGGCTTGTTTCAAAAAGTGGTCATTTTGAGGATTTACTTCGATTAAGGAGGATATAATGATTGAAAATGCATAGCGATTTAGTTAGTGACTTTTAATGAAACTAGGAAGTGACAAAAAGTGTCAAAAATTCATCAAGTATCTGTTCAATTTCTTTGAAAAACATTAAAGAATTTTGAAAATTTTGAAATTTTTTATCAGGAATGTGATAGTGAAAACTTAAGTATGAAAAGGATGGGTGTAGGTGGAAAGTGAGGTACGTACCACCCACCCTCCACCCCGAACTTAGATATTTGCTCGTCCTGAGCAAACCCTAAATCTAAGATCGAGGGGAGAAATCATGCCAGAATGACCACCAGGTGTGGTTGCGTTCCGATCAGCGCGTATCCTCTTATCTGAAAATCTCAAAGGTGAAGGGCAATTAGATCTTAAAATAGCATCTTGCGATGAAAATTTTATTTAATGAAAAATTAACTAGAATGTAAAAAATTGAAGAAATATTCTAATTTGAAAAGAAAAGTAAAACAAATTTATTGATAGGGTTGCCTCCCGACAAGCGCCTTTTTTTTACGTCGATGGCTCGACTGAATTCTTCAGCTTTATGGTGGATCCTTCGGATTGGTGAGTTCCAACGTTGCTTTAGTGCCTATGTTAGTTGAGGTGAAATATCTCTTTAAGCGGTGACCATTTGTTACAAATTCACCTGACTTTTTACTCCATAATGAGAAGGCACCATGTGGGGAGATGCTCTTGACGATATATGGTCCAGACCAGTGTGAGTGGAGTTTTCCTGGGAATAACTTCAACCTTGAGTTGAATAGAAGAACTTGGTCTCCCACTTGTATGTCTTTTCTTTTTATATGTCCATCATGCCAAAGTTTTGTGCGTTCTTTGTAGATTCGTGCATTCTCGTAAGCTGTCATCTTGAGTTCATCCAGCTCTTGGAGTTGCAGAATCTTGGCTTTGCCAGCTTCTTTCATATCAAAGTTTAGTTGTTTAATTGCCCACCATGCCTTGTGTTCTAGTTCGACTGGCAGGTGGCAATCCTTTCGATATATTAATCGAAAAGGTGTGGTCCCAATAGGAGTTTTATAAGCAGTTCGATAGGCCCATAAGGCATCGTTGATTTTTGTTGACCAATCCTTTCGATTACGTCCTACCGTTCTTTCCAGAATAGCCTTTAGTTGATGATTAGAGACCTCTACCTGTCCACTTATTTGTGGATGGTAAGGCGAGGATACCTTATGTGTTACACCGTATTTTCTCAGTAAAGCTTCAAAGCTTCTTTCAAGGAAGTGGGACCCTTTGTCAGATATCACGGTTCGTGGCACTCCAAAATGGGGGAAAATAATATCTTTGAATAATTTGATGACGGGTTTGGAATCACTAGTGATGGTTGGTATAGCTTCAACCCATTTTGAGACGTAGTCTACCGCCACTAGGATGTATGAAAATCCATTAGAAGATGGGAATGGACCCATGTAGTCCACTCCCCAAACATCAAATATCTCTACTTCTTGCCATAGATTCAGCGACATCTCGTCTCCTTTTGTTATATTGCCTAATCTTTGACATTTGTCACATGATAGGAAAAAGTCATAGGAACCTTTGGATATGGTTGGCCAGAAGAATCCACATTGCAAAACCTTCAAAGTCATCTTTTTAAAGCTCATATGTCCTCCCACTGGTCCTGAGTGACATTGTTCCAAAATAATTTGAGCTTCTTCTTCGGCGATACATCGTCTATACAGGACATCAACACCTAGTTTATAGAGATATGGCTCATCCCAGTAATATTGCTTTACATCATGCATGAACTTCTTCAGTGCATTCCCGGTGCATTGAGGATGGATAACCCCAACAACAAGGTAGTTCACAAAATCTGAGTACCACGGTATAACTTCTGAGACCTTCATTAGTTGATCATCTGGAAGAGAATCGTTAATCGGAATCTTCTTAGTATCCTGAGTGTGGATGCGGTTGAGGTGGTCTACTATAACATTCTCTGTGCCTTTTTTATCTCTTATCTCTAAATCAAATTCCTGTAATAGAAGGATCCATCTAATCAATCTGGGTTTTGCATCTTTCTTTGCTAGGAGGTAACGAATGGCGGCGTGGTTTGTGTAAACAATGACCTTTGAACCAATTAGGTAGGATCTGAACTTGTCAAAGGCATACATGAGATCTAGAAGTTCTTTCTCGGTAGTTGAATAATTCCTCTGAGCTTCATCGAGAGTTTTTGATGCATAATAGATCACGTAGTGGTTCTTCTCTATATATTGCCCTAAAACAACGCCCACAACATAGTCGCTGGCATCACACATAATTTCAAAAGGGTGGTCCCAGTTGGGAGCTCTAATAATGGGGGTGGTTGTAAGGGCCTATTTCAGTGTGTTGAAGCTTTTGACACATTCTTCATTGAAATTGAAATCAGTATCCTTTAGTAATAGGTTCGTCATTGGCTTCGTTATCTTGGAAAAGTCCTTTATGAATCTTCTGTAAAATCATGCATGACCCAGAAAAGCACAGACTTATTTTACATTTTTTGGAATAGCTAGTTTATAAATCACTTCATTCTTGGCTTTATCTACTTCAATTCCTCTATTGCTGACCCTATGACCGAGTACAATGCCTTCTCTTACCATAAAATGGCACTTTTCCTAATTTAGCACAAGATGTGCTTCTTCACAACATTTGAGGACCAGGGAGAGTTGCTTAAGACATGAATCAAATGAATCTCCATATACAGAAAAATCATCCATAAAAACCTCCATAATGGTTTTGGTGAGACCGGCAAATATTGCATCCATGCAACGTTGGAAAGTTGCAGGTGCATTGCAGAGGCCAAATGACATTCTTTTAAATGTGTATGTTCCGAATGGGCAGGTAAAGGTTGTTTTCTCTTGGTCATCTGGATGTATGGGTATTTGGTAGAATCCAGAGTAACCGTCAAGATAAAAAAAATATTCTTGGTGAGCCAACCTTTCTAGGACTTGATCAAGGAAAGGCATTGGAAAATGATCTTTTTGAGTTGCCTTGTTCAATTTTCTATAATCTATGCACATCCTCCAGCCTGTGACTATTCGGGATGAGTTCATTATTTTCATTCCGTATAATAGTTGTTCCACCTTTCTTCGGGACTACATGCACTGGGCTCACCCATGGAGAATCTGATATCAGATAAATTATTCCAGCTGTGAGCAGTTTAATGACCTCACGACAGACCACTTCCTTCATATTTGGATTCAACTTCCATTGATGCTCAATAGTAGGCTTGTGATCTCCCATCATAGGTATCTTGTGGATACACAACGCTTGACTGACCCCAGTGAGGTCACTCATTTTATAACCGATGGCTTTCTTTCTTTCCCTTAATTCCTTCAGGAGTTTCTCTTCTTGTTCAGCTGTTAGATCGGAATTCATAATAACTGGGCAAACCTTGAGATCGTCTAAAAACACATACTTCAGTCCTTCAGGCAGGGGCTTCATTTCGGGAGCTTCTAGTTTTTCGCTTGTTTCTTCTGTAGTTTCCATAGCTTTGAGTTCTTCACTAGTGGCTTCAACATCTTCTTTAGCGGAGTCGACAGATTTGACGCATTCTTTCACTTATTCGTCAATTTGTTCATAAATTGATGGGTTTGTTAGAGAAACTTCTAAGGGATCGTCTGATTCATGATACTCTTGGGTCAGAAGTGACATCTGCTTAATGAAGTCAATCAAATATACTTCTTCTTGCATACTTGGTCTTGTCATACTTTTGAAAACCTTGAATTCGAGAGTTTCTTTGCCTAATCTGAGCAGTAAGGTACCAGCTTCAACATCAATTAGGGCTCTTGCAGTGGCAAGGAACGGACGCCCAAAGATGAGAGGATATTTGGTATCTTCTTTTATATCCATAATGACGAAGTCGCAAGGAACATATGTGTCCTTGCCTACCTTGACCGGGACATCTTCGAGGATTCTTGACAGACGTTTTATCAAATTTTCTGCAAGCTGTATAGTCATGCCAGTGGGAAGCAATTCTGCAAACCCTAATCTTTTGCATAGGCTAAGTGGCATAATAGAGATGCTTGCACCTAGATCTGCCAATCCTTTCTTGCATGATGAATCACCAATATGACATGAGATTCCAAAGGATCCTGGGTCTTTTTGTTTCTTGGGTATCTTGCTCAATATGATATTCGATGTAGTTGTTGCCAGTTTTACTATCTCATATTCCTCAGTTATATACTTCCTGGTTAGGAGTGACTTTAGGTACTTAGTCCGGGCTGGTATCTCAGCCAGAGCATCTAAGAAGGGTATATCAACATGAAGTTTCTTCATAGCCTCTTTAAACTTATTGAATCTAGTATCGAGCTTGGTTTGCCTTAGACAGGCTGGGAAGGGTATACGAGGCTTATATACAGGAATATCAGGTTCTGGTGTTTCAGTTTCTTCATCAGTAGATTTCTCAGGACTTCCCTTATCTATCTTATCATCTTTTGATTGAGACTCTAGTGTTGTTGAGTTTTGGACAATCACAGGTTCATCTTCGTCTGTAATAACCACATGTGTCTTTACTAGGGGATCCAAATAGTCTTTTCCTGACCTGGTGGTGACTACCTTCAACTGTTCAAGATGCTTGGGATTGTTCTCGGGTTGGCCAACAAAGACTCCAGTGAGTGGCTTTATGCTAGCTGCAAGTTGAGCTAGTTGAGATTCAATAGACTTCTACTGAGCTTGTTGGTTGGCTATCATAGTTTGTTGAGTTTGCAACATTTTTTCAATGGATGATAGCTTGTCATCAGAAGAGACGGGTCCTGCTTGCTGTCCTTGCTGTTGATTAAGATTCTGATACTGAGGGTTTTTTTGATAATTATTGTAGTTCCTATTCTAAAAGTTCCCCTTGAAATTTCCTTGATTCCCAAAATTCTATTGTTGGTTATACTGGAATCCTGGTGGGCCTCTTGGTTGATTGTTTAAACCCAATTGATGCGATTTTACTGCTCCAGAGGGGTTTCCATATTGAAAACCTGGGTGATTCCTATTCTGATTCAGATTGTAATAAATTTTCCCAGGAATAGTGTTGATAGCATTAAGATTTTCCATCTGACCATTATCTCCTTGTCCACATACATTGCTCAGTACAACGTCATAGAGAACATTGCATGATAAAGTGGAATGGTCGGTGCTCTTACATGCTTCACAAAATAGGGAAGTGGACTTGACCTGTTCCGATTGCCGAGTGGGTGAACTTCCTCTTCCAATAGCAGCTAGAAATGATTCAATATGGTCTTGCTTGGAAACTAAGACCTTCAAGGTTTCAACGACAGACTTGTACTCGGGAGTAACTTCGGCCATATCTACTTTCAAGACTCCTTTACCTACATATCTACCCCAATTGGCTTGATTTTCTTCTCCCAGGGTGACGAATATCCATGCGTTGTCATAACTTTGACGCATGAAGTTTCCTCCAGACGAGGAATCTAGAAACCTCTTAATATCATCATCCACACCCCTATAGAAAATTTCAATGAGTTGATTCTTAGGAATTCCGTGGTGTGGACATTTGCGTAGAAGCTCTTTGTACCTATCCCATGCTTCAACGAGAGTTTCTCCAGGGACTTGAGTGAAATTTGTTATCCGACCCCTAATTTCATATGTGAGAGATGGAGGATAGAATTTTTCTCGAAACACATTTTGGAGTTGTTCCCAGGTGGTGATGGGTATTTCACTTTGCAATGAATTGTACCAACTTATGGATCTATCAGCAAGGGAATACTTGAAGAGACGAAATCGAATGGCATCATCAGTGAGTTCATTTTGCTTTGTCATAGCACAAAGATCGATGAATCTCAGAAGATGTTCTTGGTTGTCCTCAGCTTGTTTGCCATAGAAAGGGTTGTTTTGAAGCAATGTGATTCAATGTGCCCTAATCTCAAAATTGGTAGCATTGATGGGGGGAGGCTGTACTGGATGATGAACATTCACAACTTTTGGGATTGAGAACTCTCTAAGATCCTTTTGTAGTTCAGTTGCTTGTGCTGCTAGGATTTCATGCTAAACCGCAGACCTGGCTTCTTGCATGAGCCTCTCTCTTTGTGCATTGATGGCTTGGGACACCCTTTGGGCTACCTCTTCTTCTTGAGCCATCCTTGCTTGATTCTCTCTGATCTGACGATGGAAAGTTCTATCTATCTCGGGATCAAAGCTCACTGTGAGTCCGGGGCTGTCCGAACGGTGCATACACTATGCCTTGGGTTGTACCTGAACATAGAAAGATTTTGAAAATGAGATCCACAAAATAGAGTCAAATTCAAGTAGATGATCGATTGTTTCAAAAGAAAAAGCAAAATCCTAGATTAGTCTTAGAAGAACTAGATTTGACTGACTGATTCCGTTGTCCCCGGCAACGACGCCAGAATTTGATGTGGTATTTTGAACGCACTAACAAACTCACTCGGGGTTGATATCCCTGAGTTTTTACCAAAACCAAAGTGCAATAATACCACCCGCAAGAGGACGAGTCTTATCGCAGTATAGTTAAGGATCGAACCCAAAGGACAACATTTTTAAGAATCTTTGTCAATCAAATCTTGCTCAAGTGAAACTAATATTTAGAACGATTGGTTGATTTGAGGTTAATTAGACTAATTGCAAGAAAGTAAAAGCTGAATTAAAGTTGGATTTAGATCAATGATATGGAATCACTGGGATGATATCGGGGTTTCACCGCTGCTACACATGCAAACACATTCAATCACAAACAAACCATGCAAGATATATCAATCCAAATGGAGCGGATGCAGAACCCCCCGTTAGGGCGTTAGGTTAGCGTAAGCATCACCTTAGGCATCAGATGTCTCATCACCAACCAGATCACTTTCTTACAGCTCCAAAGAAAATCCCATTCTATTTCTAGTTTGGGAGTCAACCACATTAATCGATAAGCAAGCAGGTGATAGATCTACAAACTAACATCGACAATAAACAAAGATGATACAAAATCCAACTAAGGTGGTGGTCCACCCTGAGGGATGTTTAGATCACAGAAGCGTCACTGTAGGCTAGATATCTCATCCCCCAACGGATCATACACTTACGACCTCAAGGAATCTTATCAGAAGTTCTTGTCAAAGATTCGAACTTTGTAAACCGCCATTCCGTCCCACATATAGAAGATTTCACAATATAGGAAGGAACAAGATGAAAGCAAGTAGATATCAACTACAAACATACCAACTAACAATGAAATGGAAAGTTATATACATTTCCATGGAGAGTTTAACAAAAGAACATGATTTGCATGGGCAGCGGGGCTAGTCCCCGCACCCCAGTGAAAAGGTACTACTCGCTTATGATGCGAGAAACAAGAAGAATGAGAAAGAGAGAGAAATATTCCATGAACTCGGTGCAGAAGGTAGTTGTAGCTCGGTGAAGAAGATATGGCCTCCTACGTCGTGTCAGAGCAAATCTGGACGTGAACGGGAGGTGCCAAGACTGACCGGACAGTCTCCCTTGCTCCGTCTTCCTTCTCTCCTCAGCCTCCTTGGTCACAACACATGCAGTAGATGGAATGAAACTAGCGTGAACTAGACAGGATTTGGATCGGACCTGTGTACAGGAAGCCTGTCGGCATCCCAGAACCAATGTCTAAGTGAGGTCTTTTGGGGTCGTATTTATAGGCACATGACTGACCCCAAACGGTCTGGAGATATTTTTGCCCAAATGGTTTCATTTGATTTAGCCCAAATGATCTGTAGAAACTGACCAAACGGTCTTGCACAACTTTAGCAAACAGTCTGTAAACCATATAAGACCAAACGGTCTTGAGCAGCAAACAGTTTGGAAACCGTATGAGATCAAACGGTCAACACTTCAGCCAAACGGTCTTTGTTGACCTTTACTCTCATGATTTGGAGAACGCATGAGACCAAACGGTCTCATACAGTTGGGAAAACGGTCTGTAGACAGGGGCAAATGGTCTGGAAAAAGGGGCAAACGGTCTTCAGCAGCAGCAAACGGTCAACGCTCCAGCCCAACTCAAACGGTCTTGGAGATGGCTGATTCAACGATCTGAAACTCGCACAGGGGCCAAACGGTCTCGCGTCGAAGAAGGGAAAACAGTCTTGGACAGATTGTTTGGTTTTCTACAACTGATTCGAACAGTAGACGTATTCGTCACTAGCTGGGTCAACCCGATCTAGAAGCCTTCTGATCTGCAAACGATCTTTGGCCTTCATCTGTAGGTGCAACGGCCTCAGGGAGACCTCATTTGGTATACGAACCACCTCCAATCGATCTTGCTCATGGGCTGCAAATGTGTGCTGGTCGGAGGTTGAAGATGATGCACCACGATCGTGGTAAAGCTGTTGTCCCACGGCCGTTCCGCCTTACACGGGCGTGGTGGGTGATAAATCGGGCTCTGATTGCATTGTGCCATGGCCGTGGTGTGACACCATGGTCGTGGTGAGGTGGCTGCTACACGACTGTGTTGCCTCGCACGGGCGTGGTGAGTGAGAGGGGGTCGATGCAGGTAGGGTGCCATGATCATGGCTCGTTGACCACGATCGTGGCAAGGGAAATCTCAGGTCTACCACGGTCGTGGCTGCATCACACGGTTGTGGTGATGGCAGAAGACCACGACCGTTTTAGACCACCACGGCTGTGGTTAGGACTCTGCTTCGTGACCTTGAGTTCATGCACTGCTCGATCCCTTACGGCTGAGTGATGCCTCCAATCGGTCTCTGCTGCTCAAACGGTCCTGAGACCGCATGGGCTCAAACGGTCTTGAGACCGCATGGGCTCAAATGGTCTTGAGACCGAATGGACTCGAACGGTCTTGAGACTGCATGGGCTCAAACGGTCTTGAGACTGAATGGGTGGAATTGCTTGGTTAGATATCTTGATCAGAGCCAGAGATGAAGGTGGACCATGACTACTTGTTAAGCTTTGTCAAAACCTGCATTAAATGAACAATGTTTAGTTAAAACCTTGATAATCGAATCAACTAAGTAATTTTGCACATTATGATTCATATTGAGTGAAATAGTATGTATAGAGTTGAATTGGTCCCGAAGTGATAATTGAGTTTCATGATGAATATACATTCATCAGTCCCATGGCTCAACAAGCTCAATAATGATGAGAGAATATCCAAGGAACATAATGCAAGTGATAAATTGCAAATAAAACCTCTCAATTGGGTTAATTGTAGAAAAGTCCAAAATGTGCATAAAATTGCATAACTTGCTCAAATAGTGTCCAAATTGGACCAATTTGAAACTTAAGCTTGTATTATTATTTCAAAGCATATAAAAATGTTAGATTATGGTTATAAGAATTCAATTATGATAATTAAGCTTATTCAACTCATTAAGAAAGTTTAGGGGCCTTACAATTATAAACCCCTAACATGGATTTCACCCTCGAAATCCAAGGTTAATAAAGATGGGTACTTCCTTTGCACCTCATCCTATTACCTTCACATGGTTACTTGAATATCATGGTGATGTCACATAATTCATACATATCTCATCTTAGGTCAGCACAAAAACCCCCACCTAAGAAGACATTCTCAATATGGAATGTAGAAACTTGTTGTGTTGTCTGTATAACTCTAGTAGTAATGTTCAACTTTAAATTCTAGCTATAATCCTAAAGTTATATCTATTGTATCAACACATTACTCAAAAGTCACAGTTTCTATCTTTTAACCAATCATGGCATGTGTCCCATACCATTCCTTGATGAATAAAAAAAGGCAATGTATCCATCCTTTTTTCTTCTTCTTCTAGATACACTGACACTAGAACACTTGTCAGTTCTTTTTCAGCATCAAAAGAAATGCTGACACCGACACCTATCATTCCATACAAAGAAACATCATTCCTAGTCAATCTTGTTAGGGGTGAAACAACAACACTATCTTCACCTTACTAGGATTTACACAATCTACTTAGAAGTCATATCATGATCTCATAAAGATATTTAATCATCCCCATCTCACTCTTGTTCAACTTGTCTCATAGCTATTGCTGCTTCAGCAACCCTAAAGTTTTTGAAGAAATATTGATCATATTTTTGACCATATTTGAAATACTTTGACATGTCATCATTCAAAACTTGATATAACTTGTATGACATGATTGGAACACTCTGTTCCTCTAATTCATAAATTCTATTTGTACATTGGTTGGTCCAAAGGACATAACTCTGAACTCATCATAGTCATGTGAATTATGTCATCCAATATAACTCTTATGCATTGATATTTAATCATAGGTTTATCTTAAAGGAACATGGTATCACATATCTATTGATTAACAAACCATATATCCTTGATAGTGGTCTTGCCCAGCTATCACTGAACCATACACAACATTATAGAAACACTTTTTTTTTCTTCCAAACAACATTTAGAGGGTCATCATCAACTCTCTCTCTCTCTAAGGGAGAGGAACACTTGGAATGTTCATTTAATAAATATCTCCAACCTTTACATACTTCCCATATTTTTGATACATCTTGGATACTAGGATTCATTACCTTGGTATCCACCTCATGTGCTATAAGGAACTCACGTCCTTATCTCATATACTTTTACCAACTTAACAAATATCAAGACATATAACAAGAGTCTTCCTAATTATTGGAAGGCTCAAAAACAAAATCATCACAAACTTTATGATCTTGGAACCATAGTCCAAACAACCTTATGCTATAATAAGCTATCCATCCTCATGTTTACAACGAATCCACACATACCAAGTGAAAATGATTCGCTTGAAAGTTATGCCTTGAAAAGGAAAGACACAAAGGGAAACACACTTCCCACATCATAGCAACATTGTTCAAGGGTCGCTAGCAAAAATGTAACCAATTCAATTTTCATTATGCAAGTTGCAGCTTCTTATGTATCATATTACCCTTTTCATTTTGGGTTCCTTGCCATTAGCATAGGAATCATCATGTTTAACATATCTCATTACTCCTTCCTTGATGACTATTTATCACACTTGGGTATGTTCTCTTATTTTATTATGTTTTTCAACCACTTATCAATAGGTAAATCATCATATTCCACATTTTCTTCATTAAACAAGGATCATATGCCTTAATTTCTTTCAAACACCATGCTTATTTTACATTAAAACTTTCTTACACACATAGGTTGGTCTGAGATTAACTCAGGTTCCACCTTATTCCTTTGTCATTGTTCTCATTTATCTTCTCATTTTATACTTATCATTGGAGTTCTCTCTATCTTATTTGGATTTCATACCTTGAATCACTTTATAAGAACAAACTTATATGTCTTTTACTTTATTATCTTCTTGAATTACATCTTCAAGAGCTCCTTTTTTGATTATTTGTATTCAGATTTAGATTTCATGGTGTTATATCTTTCTCTTATAGTTACCAACAATTCAAGTTTTAATAGATAATGATGCAATTCTCATCTTCTTTAAGGTAGGATTGAGATATTCACACCATGATTTCTTATTCGTTATTCTCTTTAGATTGTTTCAAGATGACTACTTGATCAGAGTAATAAAATAGATAACAATCTAAGAGTTCCATACTCACCTTTTCTTCAATAATTGAATACTTGGCCAGGGCACCCAAATACTGAGATTCGGCAGTATGCACCATATTTTTATGTCATATTCCTAATTTTGAATCATCCTAGTCCTAATGTACCTGTAGACTCAGGGAACCTAAAGCTCTAATAGAAACTTGTGAGAACCTGTTACACTAAATGAGATTACTCAAAACATAAAACACAATCAATCACCAATTAACCATATACCCAAAAATATGGGTAAATTAAAACCGATTTCAACGTCAGCACCTGCTCGGAAACATTTGTATAAGATCCCAACATCTTTCTTTTATCCATACTATGACAAGAATTTGATACAAATTGTTCTATCACCTTAGACACAACATATATACACAGGATAACAATATTTGTATATGCCACACAAACAAGCATTAACATGCTAATAAAATTATGATTCATTTGAAACACCATATACAAACTTTTCCTGCCTGAACTTGAGAGTACAGGGATGACTCTAGGACACACTAGACATCTAATCAACTTTATCAATGATTCATTGCTATAGCTCCTCTTCGCTTCCACTCATTTGTTTTTGTCACTTTCGATTACCTAAAAGAAAATGTGGTGAACCACAAGGGTGAGGCCCATGTCCCAGCAATAGATATAACCTCCTACAACCTTTATTGATTACAACATTTTTAAGTAAATAAATAGTTAAGCAGTTTAATCAGATATAACAAATAATCTTGACAACACTGATGGTTAACAAAATACATAAAGGAGCTGATAATAACTATCATCATTAGCCAAACTATCATCCTTTATCTTGTTGACAATATAAGTAATTTAGTAACATATTCATATCTAGCATCATGAGCAAGTCTAGTAACATAGAATCTCTATCAGTATGAATAAGTCTATCCACATAAGCATAGCTAACAACATTAGCATGTATAATAGGTTGAACATATCAACATCATAAGAAAAGCTAACAACATAAGCACAACTATATGCATAATCATGATTAGCAGTATATGCATTTCTAGTAACAAAGGCATAGCTACCAATATAAGCATAAGCATTTGTGACATCACAAATATGTCTAGTAACATAACATGGCTATCAATATTGGCATCTCAAATAAAGGGAACATATTTATACCATAAGTAGAACTAACATCATAGCACAATGAACTGCATAGGCATGATTAGAAGTTTAAGCATTTCTAATTACATAGGCATGGCTAGTAATATTAAACATAGCTAGTAGTAGAATCTTAACCGTCAGTGTCAGTATATTTGACAACATTAGCATGTTTACAACATGGACATAACTACAACATAAGAATATCTATTATCTCTTATTGTACTATATATGATCTGAGTGAAAACAAAGCAAACAAGGGTTATCATCCAATATGAAGCATTGTGTATAACCCTAAAAAGATATATTGCACGGCTTCATCTTTCATTATGGACTGGGGAATTTGAATCATACCATTCAAAGTCCAACCGACCCCTTTGAAGGGTTATTTGGTTCCATGCATGATCTAGGAGTTTTAGTATCCTACGATCTCTTCCCCTCGGTCAATATGAGTAAAAAGGCAGTGACATATCAGTTAAAGATACCACCACAACAACATATAGTCATGTAACTAGCCCACCTTGGTATAGGTCATGGCACTAGCATCTAGGGTATTCACCCCAATCACTGAGGTACAACTACAGTTGTCCTCTAATCACATCATCTTATAATCATCGACACACGACAAGAACCATTCTCAATCACATCTGATGTATGAGGCATGACCATAGCCATCCTTCACAATCTACATTGTGGATGAGAAGGATATATCCTCAACCTTCCACCCCCACATACTCAACAATATGCGCTCTGAGTTTCTCTTCGGAATACTCATTTTACCATCCAATAAGTTCTGACACTGAAGATGGATCTACAACACGGGGCACTACATGATTAGAGTTGCACTTGATTAGTTATGCAAATTGGGTGAATTAAGGCTACATCAAACAACTGGACATGCAAACCCTAATTCACTTCTAGCAAGCATATAAATATCACAACTTTTAAAAGATATAAAATGTGTTAAACATAATTTCTCATCTCATCATCACATGGTACTATTCACTTGCCATTCATGAGACCACACTAGTCATCATACTATCATAAGATATAAATCCTTTTCACAATAACACAGGGTATCAACCCTTATCAACATAAGAGGATTACACCTCATTCAGGGCTCAACCATGCCCAAAGGTCATTAAGACCATCATACTATCACATGATATAAATCATTTTCACAATATCACAAGGTATCAACCCTTATCAACACAAGAGAATTACACCTCATTTAGGTCTCAACCATGCCCAAAGGTCATTTCCCTATAAGATCATCATTATCTTTACATGCCTTATAACAAGGCTCAACGACATCACTTACATATAATACACCAGATCAACACAATATTACATTAATAAGATAGGAGATATTCATAAACAATCATAGCATGGTTATATTAAAATTAAGAACATTCCTTTATTACATCAACATGCAAGGAATCTATATATGATTAACACTCATCATATTCATAATGCACATGTTTAGCATAAGAAAGTATCAACCATGTGGCTATGATAACCACAAATTAACACATTAAGGTTATGATCATGTTAAGTATGTTATTCCACCATCATTCCATCATATAAGAATGTTAAACATGAATACTCATCTTTATCTATTTGCATTAGAGTTAGGTTCGACATGATAAATTATATCATTGTTACTAATCAACACTTATACCCAAACCCTAACTCACAACATCCCCATTGGATATGGATGCATAAGGTGAAGCATCACCACCACATTCCATATTATTCTCAAGTATTAACCCACACATAAATAGTGGTGTAACCATCTATTTATAGCATACTAGGGTTTCAATAATAGTAACAGAGTACTCCATGATTGTATTAGTCATTCAAGGACTATTCATACACAATTACCATCATTTAGTTATATTAAAGCTAGGTATAACAAGTTATACCTCATTAGGGTTACATATCAACATAATATGGTTATCATCCCTTCTACGCATATGAGTGAATAGGCAATACTATCTTATTAAGGGTAACCCTCCATTTGTTCCATCATCATTCAACCCATATCACCATACCACAATGTCACCCATAACCATTGGATGTTTAAAAAGGTAAGACCATTGGTTGTTTACATAAGTAAACACCTTAGATAAACCAATTATTAAGCCCTTGATTTGTGCTCTAGAAAGATTCACCATCTAAGCCTAGACATCCCTTGATTAACACCACAAAAAGTTCCACTGAGAGTAGGGTAAAACCTACAATCGACTATTCAATTTAAACAAGCCATCCATTGTCAACAAGTAAGCTCTGTAAGTTGATCATATTAAGGAAACCATCTAAATCACATTATTAGGACCAACATATTACATTAATCATCATTCCACTTTATTGGAAGAATAAACATTAGATCTTGACCATTGGGTCAAGTTCATATGTTAACACCATCAATTACAGTATAGGTCTGACCATTGCATCAAGTGACCCAAGAAACCATTGGTCTAAGGCTTAATTGATGCTACAACTACAATTATTAACTCACCATAGGTTTTATATACCTGATCCACCATAATTAGTGATCATTAAGTGACCATAGGATGTTAGATCAACACTATATTCATTAATCAACATCAAATATTAAGCTAATATCATCATTGATTGATAACATCAGTAGGGTACTTAATGGTTGATCATTAAACTTCTAATTGGTCCAAAACCTGACCTAAGGGGGTGACCATAGGTTGTCACCATAATCTGACACCTTTGATCCCGACCATTAGTTTTCATGAAGACAACACCATAGGGTTGTTTCAATGGTACCATCATCGGGTCATGGGTTTATAGAAGAAATCAACTTAAAACCCTAAAATTGACCATTGGTTGATAGGTTCTTAGCACCATAGGTTGTCAAACCAACCTGATTCAAGTCATATTATACCTTATGAATAACTTATACATGATCACATGTTCATCTATAACTGAAATCAGAATAGGGAACATTATAAAAATCGAAATCCAAGTCAAGCATAACTTTTTAGTGCATGGATCATCATTTTCAAGCAAGAACATGATCTAGAAAGCTTATGGTAAGCAATAAACATGGAGCAAGTTATAAAATTTGCCTCTAATGAGAAGATGAAATCCCAAACAGAATAAAATTCAAGCAGGTAGGGTAGAAAATTCAAGTATAAGTTGTGAACTCGCCCATCTAGCACCTTTCTTCATCAAATGAGCAAACCCTAAGCATAAGGAGCAAGAAAGGTAGGGTTTTAGAGCTTTAGAGAAATTTATACCATGGAACAGCAAGGTTCCGACCTGAAGAAAGGTAGGAGGAAGGATAAAAAAGAAATAAATGGAGGAAAGAATGGGATTCTTACTCTTTTCAGTCAATATCACTAGAAGGAAGCTTTTTAAACCCTAAAAGGAAGTCAATTGCAACCCTAGATTCTGTTTCCAAGAAGGTCCCCTCTTTCTTATTCATTGGATAGGAAATTCATATAAGAACAGAGGGAGGAATAGGTTTGTATAAGGAGGGAAGTGGTGGATAGAAAATGACTCATTTTGGTGCTTAGGGATAAGTATATGAAGCTTTAAGATAAAGAAAAAGAAAAGTTGAAGTTCTAGTATTTTTCCAAGTGTCCATAGCCTTAAACAATTAAGAATATACAAGAACGCACAAAATAATATCCCCCAACCATCCATAGATACATTATTATCTCTTGTTTCTTGAATTTCCAAGAAAAATAAGTAACTCATTAGATGATAGCTACTAAAGGTAGCTCATCCATGAAGGGGTAAACCCTAAAATACCCTTAGAGAAAACACCTTCAAACCAAGGTTTAAATAGGTTCCCCATGGCTCAAAAAGCTCAAGAATGATGATATAATATCCAAGGAACATAATTCAAGTGATAAATTGCAAATAAAACCTCTCAATTGGGTAAATTGTAGAAAAGTCCAAAATGTGCATAAAATTGCATAACTTGTCCAAACAATGCCCAAATTGGACCAAATTTGAAACTTAAGCTTGTATTATGATTTCAAAGCATATCACAAGGTTATATTAGGGTTATAAGAATTCAATTATGACAATTAAGCTTATTAAACCCATTAAGAAAGTTTAGGGGCCTTACAACTATAAATTCCTCACCGGGATTTTTCCCCCAAAATCTAAGGTGAATAAAGATGGGTACTTACTTTGCACCTCACCCTATTACCTTCACATGGTTATTGCATATCATGGTGATGTCACATCATTCATACATATCTCATCTTGGGTCAGCACAAACTCCCCCCGGAAGAAGACATTCTCAATATGGAATGTAGAAACTTATTGTGTCGTCTGTATAACTCTAGTAGCAATGTTCAACTTTAAATTCTAGCTATCATCCTAAAATTATATCTATTTTATCAACACAGTACTCAAAAGTCATACTTGCTAGATTTTTACCAATCATGGCATGTGTCCCATAGCATTCCTTGAAGCATAAAAAAAGATGATGTATCCATCCTTTTTTTTCTTCTAGATACACTAACACTAGAACACTTGTCTGTTCTTTTTCAGCATCAAAAGAAATTTTGACCCTGGCACCTACCATTCCATACAAGGAAACATCATTCCTAGTCAATCTTATTAGGGGTGAAACAACAACACTATCATCACCTTACTAGGATTTTCACAACCTACTTAGAAGACATATCATGATCCCATAAAAACATTTAATCAACCCCATCTCACACTTGTTCAACTTGTCTTGTAGCTATTGCTGCTTCAGAAACCCTAAGGTTTTTGAAGAAATATTGATCATATTTTTGACAATATTTGAAATACTTTGACATGTCATCATTCAAAGCTTGATATAACTTGTATGACATGATTGGAACACTGTTCCTCCGGTTCATAAATTCTATTTGTACATTGGTTAGTCTAAAGGACATAACTCTAAACTCATCATAGTCATGTGAATTATGTCATCCAATATAACTCTTATGCATTTATATTTGATCATAGGTTCATCTTAAAGGAACATGGTATCACATATATATTGATTAACAAACCATCTATCCTTGATAGTGGTCTTGCCCAGCTATCACTGAACCATACACAACATTATAGAATCACTTTTGTTTTTGTTTTTTTCTTCTTCTTCCAAACAACATTTAGAGGGTCATCATCAACTCTCTCTATCTTTCTCTAAGGGAGAGGAATAGTTGGAATGTTCATTTATCAAACATCTCCAACCTTCACATACTTCTCATATTGTTGATACATCTTGGATACTGGGATTCATTACCTTGGTATCCACCTCATGTGCTATAAGGAACCCACGTACTTATCTCATCTACTTTTACCAACATAACAAATATTAAGACATATAAGAGGAGTCTTCCTAATTATGGAAGGTTGAAAAGCAAAATCATCACAAACTTTATGATATTGGAACCATAGTCCAAACAACCTTATGCTATAATAAGCTATCCACCCTCATGTTGACAATGAATCCACACATACCAAGTGACAATGATCCGCTCAAAAGTTGTGCCTTGGAAAGGAAAGACACAAAGGGAAACACACTCCCCACATCATAGCAACATTGTTCAAGGGTCACTAGCAAAAAGGTAACCAATTCTATTTTCATTATGCAAGTTGCAGCTTCTTATGTATCATTTTACCCTTTTCATTTTGTATTCCTTGCCATTAGCATAGGAATCATCATGTTTAACATATATCATTACTCCTTCCTTGATGAATATTTATCACACTTGGGTATGTTCTCTTTTTTTATTATATTTTTCAACCACTTATCAACATGTAAGTCATCATATTCCACATTTTCTTCATTAAACATGGATCATCTGCCTTAATTTCTTTCAAATGCCATGCTTATTTTACATTAACACTTCCTTACACACATAGGTTGGTATGATATTAACTTAGGTTCCACCTTATTCCTTTGTCATTGTTCTCATTTATCTTCTCATTTTATACTTATCATTGGAGTTTTCTCTATATTATGTGGATTTCATACCTTGAATCAGTTTATAAGAACAAAGTTATCTATCTTTTACTTTATTATCTTCTTGAATCACATATGTAAGAACTCCTTTTTTTCTTATTTGTATTCAGATTTAGATTTCATGGTGTTATATCTTTCTTTTATAGTTACCAACAATTCAAGTTTTGATAGATGATGATGCAATTCTCATCTTCTTTAAGGTAGGATTGAGATATTCACACCATGATTTCTTATTCATTATGCTCTTTAGATTATTTCAAAATGACTACTTGATCAAAGTAACAAAAAAGATAACAATCTAAGAGTTCCATACTTACCTTTTCTTCAATAATTGAATACTTAGCCAGGGCACCCAAATACTGATATTAGGAAGTATGCCCCACATTTTTATGTCATATTCCTAATTTTGACATCATACTAGTCCTAAGTCCTAAAGTCCATGTAGACTCAGTGAACCTAAATCTCTGATACCAACTTGTGAGATCCTGTTACACTAAACGAGATTACTCAAAATATAAAACACAAATAATCACCAATTAACCACATACCCCAAAATATGGGTAAATTAAAATAGATTTCAACGTCAAAACCTACTCGAAAACATTTGCATAAGAGCCCAACATCTTTCTTTTATTCATACTATGACAAGAATTTTCTACAAATTATTCTATCACTCATAGCCACAACATATATACACAGGATAACAATATTTGTATATGCCACACAAACAAGAATTAATAAAATACTCAAAGGAGCAGATAATAACTATCACCATTAGCCAGACTGTCATCCTTTATCTTATTGACAATATAAGCAATTCAGTAGTATATGCATATCTAGAACATGAGCAAGTCTAGTAACATAGAATCCCTATCATTATGAATAAGTCTAGCCACATAAGCATAGCTAACAACATTAGCATGTCTAATAAGTTGAAAATATCAACATCATAAGAAAGGATAACAACATAAGCACAACTATCTGCATAAGCATGACTAGTAGTATATGCATCTCTAGTAACAAAGGCATAGCTAGAAATATAAGCATAAGCATCCCTACCATCACGAATATGTCTAGTAACATAACATGGGTATCAATATTGGCATCTCAAATAAAGGGAACATATTTATATCATAAGTAGAACTAATATCATAACACAATGAACTGCATAGGCATGATTAGAAGTTTAAGCATTTCTAATTACATAGGCATGGCTAGCAATATTAAACGTAGCTACCAGCAAAATCTTAACTGTCAGTGTTAGTATATTTGACAACATAAGAATGTTTACAACATGAGCATAACTACAACATAAGCATATCTATTATCTCTTATTGTACTATATATGATCTCAGTGAAAAAAAAGCAAACAAGGGTTATCATCCAATATGAAGCGTTGTGTATAACCCTAAATAGATACGCTACACGAATGTCTTACATATTTTATTATGCCCTGGGGAATTTGAATCGTACCATTCAAAGTCCAATCGACCCCTGTGAAGGGCTATTTGGTTCTATACAAGATCTAGGAGTGCTAGTATCCTAAGATCTCTTCCCCTCGGTCAGTATGAGTAAAAAGGCAGAGACATATCAGTCAAACCTGCCACCACAACAACATATAGTCCTGTAACTAGCCCACCTTAGTACAGGTCACGATGTTGGCATCTAGGGTATTCAAACCCAATCAATGAGGTACAACCGCAGTTGTCCTCAAATCACATCATGTTATAATCACTTAGACACGACTGCAACCATTCTCAATCGCATCAGATATATGATACATGCCCATAGCCATCCTCCACAATCTACATTGTGAATGATAAGGATATATCCTCAACCTGCCACCCCCACATAATCAATAGTATGCACTCTGAGTTTCCCTTAGGAATACTCATTTCACCATCCAGCAAGTTCTGACATTGAAGATGGCTCTATGGCATAGGTCGCTACATGATTAGAGTTGCACATGATTAGTTATGCCGATTGGGCGAATTAAGGCTGCATCAAACAATTGTACATACAAACCCTAATTCACTTCTAGCAACCATATAAATATCACAACTTTTAAAAGATATAAAATGTGTGAAACATAATTTCTAATCTCATCATCACATGGTACTATTCACTTGCCATTCATGAGACCACACTAGTCATCATACTATCACAAGATATAAATACTTTTCACAATATCACATGGTATCAACTCTTATCAACATAAGAGGATTACACCTCATTTAGGGCTCAACCATGCTCAAAGGTAATTAAGACCATCATACTATAACAGGATATAAATCCTTTTCATAAGGTCACAGGGTATCAACCCTTACCAACACGAGGATTACACCTCATTCAGGGCTCAACCATGCCCAAAGGTCATTAAGACCATCATACTATTCCCTAGAAGATCATCATTATCTTTCCATGTCTTATAACAAGGCTCAACAACATCACTTACATATAATACACCAGATCAGCACAATATTGAATTAATGAGCTAGGAGATATTCATAAACAATCATAGTAGGGTTATATTAACATTAAGAACATTCCGTTATTACATCAACATGCAATGAATCTAGATATGATTAACACTCATCATATTCATAATGCACATGTTTAGCATAAGAATGTATCAACCATGTGGCTATGATAACCACCAATTAACACATTAAGGTTATGATCATGTTAAGGAGGTTATTCCACCATCATTCCATCATATAAGAATGTTAAACATGAATATTCATCTTTATCTATTTGCATTAGAGTTAGGTTCAACATGATAAATTATATCAATGTTACTAATTAGCACTTCTACCCAAACCCTGACTCATGACATCCCCATTGGATTATGGATGCATAAGGTGAAGCATCACCATCACATTCCATATTATTCTCAAGTATTAACCCACACATAAATCACGGTCTAACCATCGATTTATAGCATACTAGGGTTTCAAAAATAGTAACAGAGTACTCCATGATTGCTTTAGTCATTCAAGGACTATTCATACCCAATCACCATCATTTAGTTATATTAAAGCTAGGTATAACAAGATATACCTCATTAGGGTTACATATGTACACAATATGGTTATCATCACTTCTATTCATATTAGTGAATAGGTAAGACAACCTTATTAAGGGTAACCCTACATTTGTTTGATCATCATTCAACCCATATCACCATACTACAATGTCACCCAGAACCATTGGATGTTTAAAAAGGTAAGACCATTGGTTGTTTACATAAGTAAACACCTTGGATAAACCACCTATGAAGTCCTTGATTTTTTATCTAGAAAGAGTCACCATATAACCCTAGACATCCCTTGATTAACAACACAAAAGTTCCATTGAGAGTAGGGTAAAACCCACAATCGACTGTTCAGTTAAAACAAGCCATCCATTGTCAACAAGTAAGCTCCTTAAGTTGATCATATAAAGGAAACCATATAAATCACATTATTAGGACCAAAATATTAAATTAGCCATTATTCCACTTTATTGGAGGAATAAACATTAGATCTTGACCATTGGGTCAAGTTCATATGTTAAAACCATCAATTACAGTATATGTCTGACCATTGCATCAAGTGACCCAAGAAACCATTGGTCTAAGGCTTAATTGATTCTACAACTACAATGCTTACTTACCATAGGTTTTAGAGACCTGATCCACCATCATTAGTGACCATTAAGTCATCATAGGTTGTCAGATCAACACTATAGTCATTAATCAACATCAAATATTAAGCTAATATAATCATTGATTGATAACACCAGTAGGGTACTTAATTGTTGATCATTAAACTTCTAATTGATCCAAAACATGACCTAAGGAGGTGACCATAGGTTGTCACCATCATATGACACATTTGATACCGACCATTAGTTGTCATGAAGAAAACACCATAGGATTGTTTCAATGGTACAATCATCGGGTCATGGATTTATAGAAGAAATCAGCTTAAAACCCTAAAATTGACCATTGGTTGATAGGTTCTTAGCACCATAGGTTGTCAAACCAACCTGATTAAAGTCATATTATACCTTAGGAATAACTTACACATGATCAAAGGTTCATCTATAACTGAAATCAGAACAGGGAACATTATAAAAATCGAAATCCAAGTCAAGCATAGCTTTTTAGTGCGTGGATTATCATTTTCAAGCAAGAACATGATCTAGAAAGCTTATGGTACGCAATCAATGTGGATCAAATTATAAAACTTGATTCAAATGAGAATATAAAATCACAAACAGAAGAAAACTTGATCAGGTAGGGTAGAAAATTCAAGTATAAGCTATGAACTCGTCCATCTAGCACCTTTCTTCATCTAATGAGCAAACCCTAAGCATAAGGAGCAAGAAAGGTAGGGTTTTAGAGCTTTAGAGCAATATGTACCATGGAAAAGCAAGGTTACAACCTGGAGAAAGGTAGGATGAAGGATAAAAAAGAAATAAATGGAGTAAAGAAGGGGATTCTTACTCTTTTAGATCAAGATCACTAGAAGGAAGCTTTTTAAACCCTAAAAGGATGTCAATTGCAACCCTAGATTCCTTTTCCAAGAAGGTCCCCTATTTCTTCTTCCTTGGATAGGAAATTCGCAGAAGAACAGAGGGAGGATGAGGTTTGTATAAGGAGGGAATTGGTGGATAGCAAATGGCTCGTTTTAGTTCTTAGGGATAAGGATATGAAGCTTTAAGATAAAGAAAAAGAAAAAGTTGAAGTTCTAGTATCTTTCCAAGTGTCCATAGCCTTAAACTATTAAGAATATACAAGCACACAAACAAGAAGCTCCCCCACCATCCATAGAGACATGATTATCCCTCATTTCTTGAATTTCCAAGAAAAACAAATAACTCATTAGTTGATAGCTACTAAAGGTAGCTCATCCATGAAGGGGTAAACCCTAAAATACCCATGGAGAAAACACATTCAAACCAAGGTTTTAATAGGTTCTCCATGGCTAAAAAAACTCAAGAATGATGATAGAATATCATAGGAATATAATTCAAGTGATAAATTGCAAAGAAAACCTCTCAATTGGATAAATTGTAGAAAAGTCCAAAATGTGCATAAAATTGCATAACTTGCTCAAACAATGTCCAAATTGGACCAAATTTGAAACATAAGCTTGTCTTATGATTTAAAAGCATATAAAAAGGTTATATTAGGGTTGTAAGAATCAAATTATGATAATTAAACGTATTCAACTCATTATGAAAGTTTAGGGGCCTTACATTGGTAGCTTCGTGATTGCCAAGCTAAGTGGCTCGGAGACTTTAGCTAGACCCATGGCAGATGCTATCCTAGACACCTCCACCCTTCACATCCCTAACTAAAGGACTACACTAGACTCACAATAGGGTGAATGAAGTTCATGTGACCATGACTTGTGAACATTGTCTCTGATACCAAGTGCGACGATCCCGATCTCTTATATTTTCCCTTTTGACATCTTTAGATATGAGTGCATGCATATCTGAGAATGTCATTTAGGAAAGTATGTAGAAATTGGGGTCATAATAGAAGTTATGTAGAAAATGTAGGATTTTACCCTTGATCGTCTGATTATATTGTCACACATGCTAAGGTATTTATGGAATTTTCTTAGTTCTCTCATTGTGATATTTGACAAGCATTGTGTTAGGGCTGGAAATACCAAGCAAATGTCCCTTATTCATCCATATAGGACATATGATATGTATTTGGATAATTTTCCAACATGGTTCTATCTTGCACTATGATTGGTCATATTCTTCAAAAAATCATAGTAAATTATTCATTGATAAAAAATTGATGCAAAAATACTCATTGGAAATATTTTCGAATGAAAAATCTGAAATTTGTACAATTTTAGACTCTGTCTCTAGTCAACAAATCATGGTTTTCTAAGAAGATAACATATGGGTTTCAAGGTTACAAATAAAATGCAAAATGATATGGATAATGTTATTTACATGGGAATTAGGGTTCAAGAAGCCCCAAGGAAGTGATTAGGTTTTCATCAACCTAACCAGAGAAGCCAAGTTTCTTTCCAAGAGGGTAAGTGGGTCCATGCACTTTGAGTATTTAATATTGTTGGATCTCTAGAGGGGAATGAATAGATATAAGGTAAAACTTATGAAGTTTCAAACATTAAGGAGTTTTGATTACAACTTGATTAAAAGATAATGCAGCAAAAATGTAAAGAAAGTAATTTAAGAATGAAAGCAACCACAAGAGGCACACAATGTAGAGTGACTCCATCAAATGACATCAGTCCGCTACTAGGTGGTTCCCAACCAAGATTTTCAGCCTATATTTTATTCCTTATATCAACTGATACAAAATATAGAAATCCATCAGTGTCTTTTGTGGCTCATGACTACCCTCCTTTTATATCTCAAGGAGAACTATCAACTTAAATTATATCGCAATCATCCTCCACACCTTGGTCACATACTTCTTGCAAGAAGTATCTCAAGTAGCTTCTAGACAGCCTTCATGCTAAAATTAGTTGGAAGAAACAAGCACAAACAACCAGAGTAAGAGAGGAAGAAGAAGTTACAACTCTTCATAAGAGTACAAAATGAAGCTCTCTATGAACAAGTGATGGTTAACTTCTTCTCTCTAGGAATAGAAAATGATATATTTCATGGAGTAGGACACTAGAATATATCAAAGAGATAAAAATATGAAATTCTAAGATTTGAGAAAGATAGCATGTAATATAGTGCTCAAGTGTGTTTGCTAAGTGTTAATAGGCCACTCCTACATATGGGAAACACTTAGGGATGGTCAATATAGCTATTGAGAGTGTTTAGGCCAAGTCAAAAACAAAACTAGTAGTTAGGTTGTCAAAATTTGAGTTGCAACATCTAGAAAACAAATATTGCAGACTATATCATGGTCCAAGAAGAGCTTGATCAAAATAAATTCGGTCCAAGAAGAGTTCAATTGAAAGCCCGCCTCTTCACAAAAATTGCAATGACTATTTTATACGACGACTCTTTTTCTAAATTGACTATTTATCAGTCCTAGAAGAGTTCGACCAAAATATATTTAGTCCAAGAAAAGTTTGACTGAAAAAGTGTCTGTAAAGTCATCTCTAAAAAATTATGAAACATATCAAAGGATTTTTCAAATGACACCTAATTATTCTATAGACTGAATATAAGTGTGAAAATGGATTTTGGATATGATATAGATGAGCATCACTTTCTCTTACATCACTCTTAGCAAGTTGTACAAATGCACTTATACATAGCATATGCATGGTACAACTTGACCTAGAAACACCCAAACACACATATATAACATATTCTTTGATGTTGGATTTTGTCTAACTTCCTTGATCACCTAGAATACTAGATGAACATAGTAGTAATACAAATTTGAAAATATTTGCATTGTTGAAATTTGAGTGTGGCATATTTGAAAATCCAACAATATCCCCCTTTTGATGATGACAAATATTTCCATGAGATAATTTGAATATATACAATTAAGATCAACATGGCTTTAATTGTTGAAGATAGGAAAATTTATCTGCATGGATTTTTCTCCCCCTTTATCAAAGTCAAAAAGGGATTATACTTACCAATGATCCCCCTAAGGGAGACACTCTCCCTCAACAATATAATCATTTAAGAGAGGAAAATAATATACCCAGCAAAAAACAAGGATATACTGAAACAGGAAAACATTTGTTGAAAATAACAACTAGAAGTAGATATAATTCATCATAAGGAGTATAGACAAAAAAATTTATTTGATCAAGCAACATCAAAGGTCGTCTAATTACCAATGAAAGGAATGTGAACTCCTTCATGATAAAAAGATCCCATTAAGCATAAAAGCATCAAGAATATACTCTAAGCCAATGGTAAGGAATGTTAAAGCCACTATTAATATAGAGATGCCACAAAAACATAACATTTCTAAAGAGTATCTCAATATCAATACAAGGAAGGTGAAGTCCTCCATGATATATAGAGTCCATTAATCACAATGTAAGGTGAATAACAAATCTCGAAACCAAATATAAGGGATGTGAAGCCTATAATTTACACAAAGAGTTTACACAAAAAAGATATAGATATTCAAGTTGTATCATATAATTTTGACCTCCCCCTTAATCTCATACTCTTAAAAATTGATCTCAAACAAAGGAGCTAACTACCAAAATCAAGATATCATAAATAAGGGAAAAATCACATTTGCAACATGTAAAAGTTAAAACTTTAAAGATATAAAAATTTAAAAGAAAATATACCATGATCAAAAGTTGATATGCAATAAAGTATGTGATCATTCACACCTTATCTAAAAAGAGGTTTTAGGTACCCAAACCATGTTGTAGTCCTTGTTCTTTCTACATTGACATGAAAACGTATGGTTCTAACAAGGAGAATGATAGAAGGAGATTATTGCAGTAGTTGGTTCACACCACTCAACATGATCTCCCACAACTGGTGATTGGGGATTTCAATACCACGAGGAAAGCAAAAGATAAAGTGGGAGGTCTTCCTGTCCCTAACTCAATCTTAAATAGATTCAATGATGCGGTTAATGAAGACAACCTTATTGAGTTGAATACTAGAGTAGGCATTATATCTTGGCACAATAAAAGGAATCCTATCAGAAGGATCTCAAGCAATCTAGATAGGGGTTTGGTTAATTGCAAATGGATGGATGTGTTTCCTAACGCTTCCATCTGCCTTAGTGCTCACCCTAATAGTGATCATGCTTGGATGGAGGTTGACTTACTTCACAAAAATTCACCCAACATGACGTTTTGTTTTCTTAACCATTGGATTGATTGGCATGGTTACGATGATGTGATCAAGAAGCTGTGGGATAATGAGGTCAGCGGTAACCCGATTTTAGTTGTGGTAGAGAAATTAAAGAGGTCGAAGATGGATCTTAAAAGTTGGTCGAAGAATCTCATCAACTTAGATAACCTCACCAAAGATGCTAGAATAAACTATGAATATGCAGCCGTGAAGTTGAGAGAGAATCCTACTTCTAGGGACTATATGGATGAGGAGGAGAGGTATGAGAAACAGTTGCTACAACTTGAGAAGGCCCAAGAGGTATACTACTGGCAGAGAAGCAGAATTCGGTGGATTAAAGATGGGGATAGGAACTCTAAAATTTACCATGCGGCTATGAAGAGAAATAACATGAGAGGCCGTATACATAATTTCATTGATAGGGAAGGGATTCTTATCGATGAAGAGGAGAAAATGGTTGATATGGTTGTGAACTTTTTTGATGGCCTATATAACCATGATGATGAGATTACACATCCTCCCCCCCCTACAGAGTAGAGTTACGAGTGAGATGAATAGGAACCTGCTTAGAATAGCGGATGATGAGGAGATCAAAAAAGTTGTGTTCTCCATTGGCGCCTCCAAAGCACCGGGACCTGACGGCTTCAATGCCAAATTCTTCCAGAATGGGTGGATGGTGGTGGGACGGGACATCTGTAGAGTGGTATGTTGGTTTATTGTGGGTGGAAGAATGGTTAGGCAAGCCAACCATGCTTTCATGAGACTTATTCTTAAAAAGATGAACCCTTCTAATATTACTGACTTCCGTCCCATTCCTTGTTGTATGGTCTTGTATAAGATTATTAGCAAAGTCTTGGAGAATAGACTCAAGGTGATCCTGCCGAGCATTGTGTCACCCAACCAAGCTGCTTTTGTGAAAGGAAGAGCCATTTCTGATAACACTCTTATTGCTAAAGATTTTCTTGTTGACTTTGGTGTGAAGAACTCCTCCAGGAAATCTTGTATCAAGGTTGATATCTCCAAAGCTTATGATCGGGTTAGATGGGAGGCGTTGTGGAGTTCCATGCAG
Organism: Alisma plantago-aquatica; assembly: GCA_963693085.1. Taxonomy (NCBI): domain Eukaryota; kingdom Viridiplantae; phylum Streptophyta; class Magnoliopsida; order Alismatales; family Alismataceae; genus Alisma; species Alisma plantago-aquatica. The sequence goes on along the minus strand of OY856409.1, from coordinate 1,277,362,369 downwards.
GTTCTGGGTTTCTCTCCGCGGTGGATTGAGGTCATCAAGTAGTGTGTTCAAACTACTTCCTTTTCAGTGCTTATTAATGGGGTACCACATGGTCTCTTTAGAGCCTCGAATGGCCTCTGTCAAGGGGATCCCCTATCTCCGCTCCTTTTCACTCTTGTCATGGAGAACCTCACATGCTTGGCTAAGATTGTTGAGGATGAGGGTCAAATCAAAGCTTTTAAAGTAAAGGGCACTAAAGTCGAAACACACATGATCTTCGCGAATGATGTCTTGTTCTTCTTAGTTGTGCATTGCAAGTACATCAGGGGTGTCCACCAGCTTCTACAAAGCTTTGGGAAGCTTACGAGTCTCTACATCAGTGGTATTAAGTCTTAGATTTTTCTATCTAGATCTTGTGACTCCAGAAGGGGCCGGCTAAGAAGGGTTTCTCGCCTGGTTGAGGGTCAATTCCGGACAAGGTATCTTGGTATTCCTTTGTCTGGAGGAAGAGGAAGGGGTGCAGACTACTTTGAATGCGTGGATGATCTTAGAACAACGGTGGACAGATTGAATGGGATTCCGATCTCTATGGCGGGTAGGGCTGTTCTTTGTCAAACCATTCTGAGTGCTAAAATCAACTACTGGTGTGGACAGACTGAACTTCTGCTTTACATTTTAGAGAAGTTCAAGTCTATTGTTGCTGGTTTCCTTTGGGGTGGTGGTGCCCACACGGTGGATTGGCATACTATTATCTTGCCCAAGTATGCCGGGGGCCTGGGCATTTCCTGCCCGCTGGAGGTGGCTTGGACGGCTACTGCTAAGAGAGTTGATAAGTTCCTCAATTGCAATGACTCCTTATGGGTGAGCTGGTTGAGAAGCAGATATGGGGAGCTAGGGGCTGAAATTCAAAGCGGAGACTCTATTGTTTGGAGAAAGATGAAAATCCTAAAAGACCAGCTAGTAGAACTTATCTTCTGCAGCAGCAAGACGGTGGGGAGCAGTTCAAATCTTGGCGCCTTAATGGGCACTTTCCGCAGGTGGCCTGGTTCGGCGTGATCTGGACTAAACCGTTGTGTCCTAAGTGGAGCTTTGGCTCTTACAGAGCCATTAGGAGAGGCTCCCTACCAGGGACCGGTTGCTGGGTTGGAGGCTGACCTCCGAAGCTGGTTGTGTGCTTTGTAACGGGCAGGAGGAGACACATAAACATCTCTTTTTTGAGTGTGGGTTTACGACATATCTTTGGAGGAGAGGGAGCCTCAAATGCGGATGGGGGGGCTTGCACCCCTTGGTATGTCGGAGGTTGTCCTTTGGATCCTGAAGGCGACTGAGAAGAACAAGAAGAACTGGGCTTTTGGGGGCATTTTCTTCTCTTCCCTCATTTACCATGTTTGGGGTGAAAGAAATGCTAGAATTCATGGGAAAAAACCGAAAGATAATTTGCAACTTTTTGATGTAATTAGAAATAGCTTGGTTTGGTTCTTTAAGACCAACCCGAAGAACATGGTTGGTGTTGACACCATGGTTCTTAGCATGTGGGACCTTGTATAGGTCGTGTACAGTATACAGGGTTTTTGTTGTGTCCCCTATACTTTTGGTGGTTTAGTACATTTTTACCTTATCCAAAAAAAACATATCATGCCTTAATCTTAGACAACTATAGAAAGTAACATTATGAATAGTAATGTAAGAACTAAATTTTAGTTTAAAAAGATAGAACTTTTCTTTTTCTTTCTTTTATCATTTTTAGGAATATAACCAAGTCCATGAGTGACAAGATGATTATGAGAGTGGTATATATTATTCAACATGTTTTGAATATTTGAAACATTTTCTAAAGACATTTTCAACTTTTAATTTTCCTTATAAAGAAATAGGGTATTTTATAGTAGTAATTATATGTTTTTTTGTACTGGAAATAGTTTCTTCAAGCATAGAAATTTTATAATTTTACTCATCATTTGTTATAGGTATAAGATCATAATCAAGATGTGAGCAATAAATAGGTTGTTTCTCCACATTACTCAATTCATCTAAAAGAGTAGTCACTTGAATTTGCAAAGAAAAATTTGATAAACAAGATCATCTATCTTTTTCTTTCACTTGCATATTGATCATTAACTCATTAAGTTCTTCATTTAAAGAATCAACAATATTTGACAATTTATTTTCTTTTTCTTATACTTTTCAACTTTATCTGAAGTGAGTTAAACAAGTTTAATGAGTTCAATTTTTGAAAAGGTTGAGAGATATACGTCATCATCACTACCTTGTGAAGCTTTGTGTTCATCATTGCCTTGATAATCTTCTTCTTCTTGTTCATCGTTGTCATCATATTCAACAATAAAGGATTCAATTGCATTATGACATATTTCTTCATCACTTGCCTCTGAGTATGAAGAATCATCCCAAGTAGCATGATAAGCTTTCTTCTTCATGTTCTTAGAGTTCTTATTCTTGTTCTTCTTGAGTTCCAAACATTCATCCTTCCAATGTCCTTTTTATCCACATATGCAACATCTAGTGGAAAAAGATCTAATATTTTTGTTAGTAGAAGAATGTATATATTTCTTATGGTTGTGATCTATATATTCTTCACCACTAGATGAATCACTAAATGAATATGAAGCCCTTGCTTTAAATGGCACACAATTGTTCTCATCAAGCTTTTCTTCTTCTTCTTCTTCTTCTATTTTAGCCTCTTCTTGAAGCTTCACTTCATGTGTTTCCAAGTTTCCAATAAGACAATTCATCAATAATTTTGAAAGGTCATTGAATTCTTCTATAACAGAGACCTTATTTTTGAGTCTTGATGGAAAGGACCTAAGAATCTTGGAGACATATTCCTCATTACTTATATTCTTTCCTAAACACTTAAACGGTTTGTAAGAGTAGAAAATCTAGCATAGATTTAAGAAATGGTCTCATTATTTTGCATACAAAATAATTCAAATTTATGTTTCAACATGCTAATTTTTATACTCTTAACTTGATTGGTTCCTTCATGTGTAACTGAAAGTTTTATTCATATATCATGTTAGATTTAACATGAAGAGATTCTATTAAATTCACTATGAGATAGATAAGAGTATAAAATGTGTACTGCTTTGTCATTAGGAGTTGTTCTTTTTACCGTATATGTATCTCATTCCTCCATCTCTATCATTGGAGGCTTATATGGTAAGAAGATCATATTCCATAGATCAAAGTTGATTCCTTGGAAGTGATATTGTATCCTTCTCTTCCAGTATGTGTAGCTTGGCCCAAAAAGTACTGGCGATCGACTTATATACAATCCTTCGAGGTTGAGTTGGCTGACCACTTTTTCACCATCCTTCATGATATGTTACCTACTCTGTGAAAAACCACTAGAGGGGGGGTGAATAGGGTTTTATAATTATTTTAAAAATAATTCTACTAAATCAAGCAAATTTGAGATAAGAAGAAAGAGGCAAGGTGTTTAGAGTGGTTCCACCCTTAGCAAAAACTAAGGGAGTCAGTCCACTACCCAATTGTTTCCAATTGGGATTTTGAAAGTATTTAAATTTTATTACCTCGCAAGGATGTTACATAAAATTACAAATACTTTCACCACCATTTGGACAACCTTCACCTAGAAGTAGTCCCACCAACCTCGAAGCAGCCTTCCTTGAAGTAACTTCAAGCTCCCCCTTGAAGTAGCCGTCCTCTTGAAGTAGCTTCCCGTTGAGACAACCTTCTTGAAGTAGTTCAAAGTCCTCCTTCTCTACTGAGAAGATCAAACCCTCTCCAATCCGCAACCTCCATCCCTAGGAGTAGCAAGGAGAGTATAAGAAATAAGAAAGAACAAGAAGGGAAAATGGAAATTACAATTACCATTGTAGCACAAGGCTTGATTTCCTATATCAAGCATTTTGATCTCCTAACCAATGTGTATGGAAGTGGAAGTGCAATGGGTAGGAGATGCTAGCCTATAGGACATGAATTTGTAGCAATGGAAAGGATTAGCAAATGCTAGAGTTGCTCAATTACTCACAAGAGTAGATTGCCAATTGCAAGTATATATGCTCAAGTATTGCACAAGTGTATTTTGGGTGTCCAAAGGCATGTCCTATTTATAGGAATGGCCTATGAATGCATAAGGACGTTCTAGACACTTTTTAGGGGGTTCTAAGTGCTCAACTATCTGTTAGGTATCCACTAATTGCTTTAGCAATGACTAGTTTATTAATTATGAAAAGTGCAGACAGAGTTCTTCTCGGTCGAGAAGTTTGTCGACTGAGTATCTCTCGGTCGGGGAAATTTTCGACTGAGGGTGAGTCTGGGGAAAGTGTATTGCAACGTTCAACTCAACTGCCAACCACTTTTCTAAATCAGTCTAATAGCTAATAGGGTCTATTCTTGGTCAAGGAGTTTGTCGACCGAGAGTGTCTCGGTCAAAGTATTTGTCCACCGAGAATATCACTGATTCAATGTATTCACTTACTAAGTGTGTGTATCAATGTGCAATTGTGATACTATCTTGGGGGATGACCTATCTAAGTGTTTTGAGTGGATAGGGAAGATCTAAATGCTTGATTTACATGATATCTAAGTACTTGTACATTATAAACCTTTTATGAGAGTTATGCACTAAAGTCTTGTTTTCAATATACTAAGATTGATTGCAAGAAAATGGTTTACAAATAAGAATTTGGTCAAGCTTATTTTAGGTCGACCTTAACTTCGACCAGGGCGCCCCTCGGTCGAACTTTATTTCGACCGAGAGGCATTTTCTACAGATTTACATATTAAACACTCTCATTGAGATACACATTAATGTTAAAATATGTGAAACATGAAGTCTTTATGTAACATGATCAAATGTATATCAATTTGAAGCACTTTGAGTGATACCTATTTTGAAGAAGTTTTATCAATTGAAAACTTAATATAGACATCACAATGAAGTCTTTGTTCTTGATTTTCTTAGAGCAAGTTATATCCTAAGCAAATTTTCAGAATGTATGTTCTTCATGAAATAAGGAATTTTGATATCCACAGTGATTGTTCTTCTTGCAAAAAGGCAATTGAACTACATCTACAACATGTTCAATCATAGTAAGAATGTAGCTATCAATCATTTATTTATAAGCAAAATTATTTGCATCAATAGAAATTTCCATAAGTCATGTTGCCACCATGATGCAAAATTATATCCTAAGAGCAATCCTATGTAGAATTTTAAGCAATATATGAATTTAGTACCTTGCTCTTGATTTGGTTATAATAGATTTTAAATGTAACATTGAAATAGCTCTTTATTCTAAACAAGTCTCTTATTTTAAACTTATTTTTAGATTAACTCTTTAGAATTAGTCATCCTTGAGTATAAATTAAGAACAAGTTTTATATCTCATAGAACTCAAGTTCTTAAAATCAAGATTTTACTTTTGATTACTTAGAACAAACAACTAGAGAAGACACTAATATTCTTGTTCTAAGAAACAAACTATTTAGCTTGCCATGGTGTCATCTAGAAAAAAATCATTCATTTATTACACGGGATGATACAAGCCATGCACACGATAATCATTATCTATCATGTCAATATGCATTTGTGCCATAGAGTTTTACTGTTATGCAAAATGGCATTTTCAATGATAACATCATCTTTATATGTAATGAGCAGAATTACAATGATCATTTTGAAAACAATATCCATTCATAGTTTGTATATATAGATCAAAGATTATTTTAGGCAAACCAAGTAAAAGATGGAACACAATGATCATGATAAAACAGTAAAGGCATATCCATAACACAATGATCATGATAGAATAATAGAAGCATATCCATAATTTCATTAAATACAATGATTATGATCATTTAAAAGCAAATTTCAAGACATTGTTTTTATATAGATAGACCAAGGAATACTTAGGACAAATCATGTGGGTTATGATAAAATAGTAATTTCCTTAATTAAACCAACATGGTTCATAATTTCCAGTTTTAAGATAAGCCATGAACATGCTTAATCATTTCAGTAGCAATTTAGGGATTTACAATGTGTGCATTGATTTTAAGAGAGCATTTCCAGTTTTTATTTGCATATAGTTTTGATCATATAATTAGTAAATTTATATCATGATAAAGATATCATACAGATCATAAATTATCAATATGTGATTTGAGATTTGTCTCCAAGATATATGACTTATTTTTTTAATAGAGCATGTCTACTTGCAGTAAGAGTATAGATCAACATCTATTTTCTTTGCAAGCAATGTTTTTGCAGCAATTTTAGTAAAATCGATCTTTTTCTCTTGTATATTTGATAGATACAATTTAATCATGAAAAGTATTAAGTTTTGATGCTCATATATTCTTCCTTTTGATTAGGATCATTCAAATATTTAAAGCACAAGAATATGTAAAGTTCATTACATACTTAAGTTGATTTCAATTGAAGTGTCTTAGTTTTATTAAACAGTTCTGTCAGAGTTTCACTCAGTCGACAAAGTTCTCGATCTACATTGTCTCGGTCGACAACTTTCTCGACCCAGAATGATACTGTTTCTCCAAAAAAATACAGATTTAAGGAAGAAATCCTATCGGTCGACCAATTTCTTGACCGACATTGTCTCGGTCAAAGATTTTGTGAACCAAGACTGTTTTTGTACTGTTTTCAGTAGTTATTTACAAGTAAAACATAGATCACTTCCAATTCAATTATGCAATTTAAAACTCAGTTTAGTTGAGATAAAAATAGTTAAGTATCAAAGTAACATTTAAGTCAAATCTCAACTAATCATATTCAAATCTCTAGGTTTTAGGAACCCAAACTAAAACAAGTTATTAAAGATGTGTCTCTGCAAGTTTATTTAAAAATGTGTATTTTCAAGTTAGAAATTTTAATTACTTGAATCAATTTATTATCGCATTATGTTAAGTTGAGATAGACATAAAGATATACTATTTAGAGTATTTGATCATATCTCAACTTAATTTAATTTATTTAGTTTGGGGGTTTTGGAACCCATACCAACTCAACATCCTTTTTCTTGTAAGGACATGAGAAGGAATAATGTCCAAGATGCAAACAATAATGACAACATATAGAATCAGTCTCATTTCTCTTTGTAGGGTTTTGAGCTGTGTTCTTGGGTACAAATATATACTTGCCTTTAGGTACATACATAGATTGAGTCTTTGGCACTTGTGTCCTTCCCCCACTAGGTTTTTGATAGGATTTTCCTTTAGGCTTGTAACCTAGTCCTCTCCTTCCAATTTGACCATAAGAATCATTTAAAATCTTATCAAGAACATCATTGTTTTTAAGCTACTAACTTCTTGTTGTAACTTAGCAATCTCATCCATTCTATTTTTGATATCTAACTTTGCTTGATCTAGATTAGATAATAAAGAATTTCTTTCTTTCACAATAGTATCATAATCTAGATGAGTGCATAGGATAGGTTGAGTTTGAAAATCATTTAACTTTGCAAGAAGTCCAACCTTTTCTTGAGAAAGAATATCATAATTTGTTTCTAGATTAAAAATCTTCACATTACAATCACTTAAAGATGATTTCAAAGTACTATTTTAAGAAATAATACTATCCTTTTCAAATCCAAGATCATTTAATTTAGCATACAGATCTTCATTTTCAGATGTGAGAGCAAGAAGTTTAGCATGTAACTCATCATTTTCTTTATTAGATTTCTTTAATTTCTTCTTGCACTCAATATACTTATCATGTCTCTCTTGAAGACTAGAAAATTAACTCTTCTTTAGATAAATAAAAAAGGCTTACCTCTTCTTCTTCTTCTTCTTCACTTGTTGTAGCAATAAGGCATTCTTTATGCACTTCTTCCTTCTTTAACCTCCATGGACATCTAGGTGTTGTGTGTCTTGTTCCTAAGCACCAATTACAACTTGTTGAAGATTGGTCCAAGCTTCTCCTTCGCTTGCGGTTGTAGACACCACCACCCTCCAATCTTTAAAACTTGATTAGAGCTCCTTGAAGCCTGCTCTGATACCAAATGAAAAACCACTAGAGGGGGGTGAATAGGGTTTTATAATTATTTTAACAATAACTCAACTCAAGCAACCACAATTGAGATAATAAGAAAGAGGCAAGGTGTTTAGAGTGGTTCCACCCTTAGCAAAAACTAAGGGAGTCAGTCCACTACCCAATTGTTTCCAATTGAGATTTTAAAAGTATTTAAATTTTATTACCTCGCAAGGATGTTACATAAAATTAAAAATACTTTCACCACCCTTTGGACAGCCTTCACCTAGAAGTAGTCCCACCAACCTCGAAGTAGCCTTCCTTGAAGTAACTTCAAGCTCCCCCTTGAAGAAGCCTTCCTCTAGAAGTAGCTTCCCGTTGAGACAACCTTCTTGAAGTAGTCCAAAGTCCTCCTTCTCCGCCGAGAAGATCAAACCCTCTCCAATCTACAGCCTCCAACCCTAGGAGTAGCAAGGAGAGTACAAGCAATAAGAAAGAACAAGAAGGGAAAATGGAAATTACAATTACTGTTGTAGCACAAGGCTTGATTTCCTATATCAAGCATTTTGATCTCCTAACCAATGTGTTTGGAAGTGGAAGTGCAGTGGGTAGGAGATGCTAGCCTATAGGATATGAATTTGTAGAAATGGAAAGGATTAGCAAATGCTAGAGTTGCTCAATTGCTCATAAGAGTAGATTGCCAATTGCAAGTATGTATGTTCAAGTGTTGCACAAGTGTATTTTGGGTGTCCTAAGGCATGTCCTATTTATAGGAATGGCCTATGAATGCTTAAGGACATTCTAGACACTTTCTAGGGGGTTCTAAGTGCTCAACTAGCTGTTAGGTATCCACTAATTACTTTAGAAATGATTAGTTTATTAATTCTAAAAAGTGCATACAGAGTTCTTCTCGGTCGAGAAGTTTGTCGACCGAGTGTCTCTCAGTTGAGGAAATTTTTGACTGAGGGTGAGTCTGGGGAAAGTGTATTACAACATTCAACTCAACTGCCAACCACTTTTCTAACTCATTCTAATGGCTAATAGGGTCTATTCTCGGTCGAGGAGTTTGTCGACCGAGAGTGTCTCGGTCGAAGTATTTGTTGACCGAGAATATCACTGATTCAATGTATTCATTTACTAAGTGTGTTTATCAATGTGCAATTGTGATACTATCTGGGGGGATGACCTATCTAAGTGTTGTGAGTGGATACGGAAGATCTAAATGTTTGATTTACATGATATCTACGTACTTGTACATTATACACTTGTACAAGTTTTTACATTGATTACAATCATGAAAATAAAGCAATTTTAGCAAATTGATCTTCCGAGTCTTCTCTATCCACCACCTTATATGCTTGTCCCTGAAACACTCAAATAGAAAGTTAAAACCACAAGTAAGAAATATTTGTCATCATCAAAATAAAGGGATTATAATAATGTCCAATTTAGCCAACACTCTGATATCAATTTTTGGATCTCTAAAAGGGGTGAATAGAGATAATGTAAAACTTGCAAAATTTCAAACACAACAAAGGTTAGATTGCAACTTGCATAAAAGATACTGTAGCAGAATTGTAAAGCAAGTAATTTATGAATGAAAGCAACCACAAGAGACACAACATATAGAGTGGTTCCATTAAATGACATCATTTTACTACCCATTTGTTTCCAACCATGATTTTCAACTTGTATTTTATTCCTTTTATAAATAGACACAAAATACAAAAATCGACTGATGTCTTTTGTGTCTCAAAATAACCCGCCTTTCATAGCTCAAGGAGAACTATCAACTTGGAGCAGATCACAATCCACCTCCATGCCTTGGTCATAATCTTCTTGCAAAAAGTAGCTCCAAGTATCTTCCCAATAACCTTCTCACTTGTAGTAGAAACCACCAAGTATAGATAACCAGACAAAGAGACAAGAAGAAGTTACAACTCTTTAGAAGATTAAAAAAATGAAGCTCTCTATGAATAAGTGATGACTAACTTCTCCACAAGGAATAGATAAGGATATATTTAGTGGAGTAGGACACTAACTTAGATCTAGAGATAGCAATATGAAATTCTATGCTTTGAGAAAGATATCATGTAATATATTTCTCAAGTGTGTGTCCTATGTGTTCATAAGACACTCCTATATTTGGGATACACTTAGGAATGGCCAATATATCTGTTGGGAGTGTTTAAGCTGAGTCAAAAGCAAAACTAGTCATTAGGATATCAAACTCAAGTTGCAACGACTAGAAAAAATATGTTGATTATATCTCGATACAAGAAGAGTTTGAACAAATAAATTTAGTACAAGAAGAGTTTGATTGAAAGTATATCTCTTCACAAAAATTGCAACAATGATTTTTTTCTACAATGGCTATTTCTTGGGTGAAGCAGAGTTTGAATGAAATTAATTCGGTTCAAGAAGATTTCCACTAAATATTTCTTGTAAAGTCATCTCTAACAAATCAAAAAACATATCAAAAGATTTTTCTAGTGACATCTAACTATTCTAATGACTAGATATAAGTGTGGAAAAGGATTTAGGATAGGATAGGGCTGATCATTACTTGTTCTGACATCATTCCTAGCAACCTGTACAAAATGTTCTTGTACATAGCATAGGCATGGTGCAACTTGACCTACAAAATCCAAACACATAGATATGGAATATTATTCGATGTTGGATTTTGTGTAAGTTCCTTGATCACCTGAAATTTTAAATACACAAAATATTGACATGAATTGGAAATATTTACATCATCAAAATTAGAGTGTGGCATATCCAAAAAGCCAACAAGTATCATTTTTAATCACCTTATATTTATTGCATCATGACTATAAAGTTAAATTATATACATATTCATGTACTCCAATTTGACTATTACTTCCATCAATGTTATTAAATGATTCTTATGCTTTCAAATTTTATAATCAAGAATTTATGTAATGATAATATGAAGTTATGTTGAAGTAAGGAATGTTCTAGTTAATGATTAAGCATGTAATGGGTTGTATTATGTTTTCCTCATAATGCTAATGGTGATCCCTTGAGCCTTATGAGTTCAAGTGGAACATAGTGGCACTTATTTAGAAATCTTGATCTCAATTGGAGCATTAACAATAACACTTATGTGCAAATCATGATTTCAAGTGGAACATCAATTGAGCCTACATGCCTTATGAGAACAGTTGGTGCATAAGAGTAGGGGACAGTATAATAAATCACTAAGATCATAATATGTGAACCTAAGTTTATTGCTCGGTTAATTTCATATTTCTCATTACTATAAAATTACTATTTTGTTATGACAATACTTGGTGCCGCTTACTGTAACATGATTTATAATGCATCCATGGTTGAGGAAATGATGTTTGCATGAGGAAAGAATAATGGAGCACAAACAAGGAGCTTACATCTTAAGGATGATTTAGGAGTTTAGCCCTAGTGGGGTGCTAACTATCCTATAGCATTTAGTTCCATTTTTCAACTAGTATAAAAACCATGTAGTAGTTTATCTTAGTTGGAAGGTAAAGTTTTATGTGGTATAACTTGAGACATGAGAACTACATTTATTTTCCTTATTTGGTTTAATGATATGATATTTGTATGCAATTTTTATCATTTTTGTGACCTCCCAAAGAGAATATGCTTCCACTTAATATATTAAATGTTTTATAAAATTGTGGTGTACAATAATGGTATTAGAGTTAAAAATATAGTTAGCCACCAGGATTTTCTCATGATTTTTTAAGAAACTCTAGTATCCCTCTGACTGGCCTAAATCACACGTCCAAAAAGGAGTGGATCTAGAGTAATCAGATTTTTTAATTTATAACCCAAAACTCAGGCCCCCACAACTTGTATACGAGGTCCGATGTAGTAAATTGGGGTCGATCCACAGGGACAAGAGTGATATGCATTAAAAACATAAAGCCTTGTCATAGTTACACCAACCAAAGAGTGGGATAAGGCTTTTTGTTTCTTATGGAACAATGGTATTTCAAAAAACAAAAAAGAAAGTAAAGCAACAAAAACTAAAGAAAAAGCAAAAAGAAAATAACAAGTAAAGTTAAAGAGTAAATATAAAGTATGGATGGGAAACTAAGATAGGGTTTCACCAACTAAGGACTCTCTCTAACATGCATTACTCACACCCATTGTATACCCTTAGCAAATTTACTAGCAATATAACATATGTATATTCCCTCCTCTCTTGAGCTTAGGATATATCTAGATTATGAGGTTGTCTATCTCTCAAGATGGAAAAAAACAATCACTATAAAACCATATGATCATTAGCTTAGGGATTCCAACATTCTCATGCATTCATTAAACCCCATAACACTTAGATATGGTTAATACTAATGTTTCAAGGTACTAACAATCAAACAACAAAAGATTCTAACTAAGCATATAAGTGAAACATAAAGACCAAGAGTATGGAGATAAACATTACTAAGATCGTATGTTTAACGGATATAAGTATTTACATGTTGGGAGAGCCTTAGTGGCTACTCCCAACCTAAGTTATATGTTTAGCCACTCATGGTGGTGAGAAGCATTATGGATTTACAAGTGTTGTATGACATGAGGATGGGTGTCAAGAAGGATGGAAGGGATGGATAAAGATATATTCAAGAAAAGGAAGAAAGGTGATACACCAACTAAAACCACTGGTGGTTAAGGTCAATGTATGAATTCTCTTCTCAACAGTTGTTTAGAGTTGTGGAAGACCTTCCTGTCACTCCCCTTCCATCTATGGAGAGGCCAAAGCAGGGTATGGTGGACGGCATGGAATGTCTTCAGACTTTTGTCCCAAGCATTCACAAGAGGAAGGCAAGGCGGTTGGTTGATGGCGGGGATTGGATTCAGAAGAACTTCCACATCTAATGTTAGTGGCAACAAGAGAAACAAGATGTATAGTGGTTCCATCAAATATAAAAATTGATAATTTCCACTTAGATTGCAACTTTCTTAAAATATAATGCAATATAGATATAAAGAAAGTAATTTAAGAATGAAATCAACCACAAGTGACATGGGTTGTAGAGTGGTTCCATCAAATTACATTAGTCGCTACCCATTTGTTCCCAACCATGATTTTCAACCTGTATTTTATTCCTTTTATAAACAAACACAAAATATAGAAATCGACTGGGGTCTTTTGTGGCTAAGATAAACCTCCTTTTCTAGATCAAGGAGAACTATCAACTTGGAGTAGATCACAATCCTCTTCCATGCCTTGGTCGCAACCTCCTTGCAAAAAGTAGCTCCAAGTAGCTTCCCCACAACCTTCTCGTGAGAAGTAGTTGACAACACCAAATACAGATAACCAGACAAAGAGACAAGAAGAAGTTACAAATCATCAAAAGATTACAAAATGAAGCTCTCTATGAACAAGTGATGGCCAACTTCTCCAAACGGAATAGATAATGATATATTTAGTGGAGTAGGACACTAACTTAGATCTAGATATAGCAATATGAAATTCTAAACTTTGAGAAAGATAGCATGTAATAGAATTTTCAAGTGTGTGTTATAAGTATTAAAAGGACACTCCTATATACATGCTACACTTAGGAATCGTCAATATAGTTGTTGGGAGTGTTTAGGCTGAGTCAAAAGTAAAACTAGTAATTAGGATGTCAAAACTCAAGTTGCAACAGCTAGAAAACAAATATGCAGATTATATCTCGGTACAAGAAGAGTTCAACCAAAATAAATTTGGTCCCAGAAGATTTCAATTGAAAGTCTACCTCTTCTCAAAAATTTCAACAACCATTTTCTAGGACATGGAGAATTTGACCGAAATCAATTCAGTCCAAGAAGAGTTCATGTGAAAAGTGTTTGTAAAGTCATCTTTAAAAAATTAGAAAACATATAAAAAGATTTGTCTAATGACATTAACTATCCTAAGGACTAGTTATAAGTGTGGAAAAGAAAAGGATTTAGGATAGGATAGGGTTGATCATTACTTATTCTTACATCATTCCTAGCAAGTTGTACAAAATGCAACTTGTACATAGCATAGGCACAGTATAACCTATAAACATCCAAACACAAAAATATGGAATATTATTTGATGATGGATTTTGTCTAAGTTCCTTGATCACTTTAAATACTAAATGCACATAATAGTGACACAAATGAGAAATATTTGCACCATGAAAATAAGAGTGTGGCATATCCAAAAAGCCAACAAGTATGAGTTTTCAATCACCTTATATTTATCATATCATGATGATAAAGTTAAATTATATGCATAGTCATGTACTCCAACTTGACTATTACTTCCATCAATGTTATTAAATGATTCTTATGATTTCAAGTTTTATATTCAAGAATTTTATATTCAAGTAGATAATATGGTTGAATAAAATTATATGTGTATATAATTATTATCATTTTTGTGACCTCCCATTGAGAATATGCTTCCACTCAATAAATGATATGTTTTGGAAAATTGTGGAGTTAGAATAATGGTATCAAAGCTAGAAATATAGTTGGCCACCGAGATTTTCTCATAATTTTGTAAGCAACAATTGTATCCCTCTGACCGGTCTAAATCACATGTCCAAAAAGGAGTAGATCTAGAGTAATTGGGCATTTACATTTATAACCCAAAACTCTGCCTCCCACAAGAGCAGTATGTGTTAAAAACGTAGAGTCTGGGCTTAGTTACATAAACCATAGAGTGGGATAAGGCTTTTTGTTTCTTATGAAATGGTGGTATTTCAACAAACCAAAAGAAAGAAAAGCAAGGAAAACTAAAGAAAAAGCAAAACAAAATAACAAGTAAAGTTAAAGAGTAAAATATCAAGTATGGATGGGAAACTTAGATTGGGTTTCTCTTCAACATGCATTACTCACACCCCTTATATACCCTTAGAAAATTTACTAGCAATTACCACATATGTATATTCCCTTCTCTCTCAATCTTAGGATGTATCTATATTATGAGGTTATCTCTTTCTCAAGATAGAAAACAAACAATCACTAAAAAAAATCATATGATCATTAGCATAAGGATTCCAACATTCTCATGCATTCGTGTAACTTATTAACACCTAGATATGGTTAATACTACTGTTTCAAGGTATTAACAATCAAACAACACATATGGTATCTAAGCATACAAATGAAGCATAAAGACCAAGAGTATGGATATAAACATTGCTAAGAGCATATATTCAATGAATATAAGTATTTACATGTTGGGAGAGCCTTAGTGGCTACTCCCAACCCAAGCTATATGTTTAGCCACTCATGGTGTTGAGCAACATTATGGATTTAGAAGTGTTGTATGACATGAGGATGGGTATTAGAAAGCATGGAATAGATGGATAAAGATATATTTAAGGAAAGGAAGAAAGGTGATACACCAACTAAGACCATTGGTGGTCAAGGTCGATGTAAGACTTCTCTTAGCAACTGTTGTGGCTTTATGGAAGACCATTCTGTCACTCCCCTTCTATTGATGGAGAGGTCAAAGCAGGGCCTAGTGGATTGCATGGAATGTCCTCAGAGTTTTGACTTGGGCATTCAAAAATAGATGGGAAGGTGGATGATTGATGGTGGGGATTGGATCCGACAAAGCTTCCACGTCTAGCATGAGCAACAACCCTTTTGTCAGTGACTCATGGGTTCTATTTATAGCTCCAGTTAGGTGCATATTTCTTGTGAAGCAAGTCTAGGTCTTCATACGTGCCTTGGAGTGTGTTCTTAATTAAATCAAATGATTGTTCTGTATAGTGGTCAGATCTTGTGTGCAATTCAGCTTTCAATTTGTCTCTTGTAGGGCCGTTGACTGGGATTAAATTGGAGCATCAAATCTTAGGAAATTGATGGTTGTCGCTGGATTTGGTGACCTCTATGGTGGACCATCAGTTCCTTAGTGTGTCTAGACATTAGATCTTTGGGCTAGTCTAACCATCAGATCATATAGAACCAATGGATGGCAATTGGTGCTAGCAGTGGATTATATTATTGAACAACGGTCCATAAAATTTGATGGTTGTACTGAATGGAAAACTAAAAAAATCTAGAGGGGGTGAATAGAGATTTTTGATAATTTAAATATAGTTATAATAATTAAAATACTCAACCAATCAAGTAGGAGGAAATAAGGAAGACACTTTGGTTTAGAGTGGTTCCAACCTTTGAATCAAAGGTTGTCAGTCCACTACCCAATTGTTTCCAATTGGGATTTTGAAAGTGATTTATTTTATTACATTGCAAGGATGTTACATAAAATACAATCACCTTCCAGTCAAAGTAGCCTTCACCTTGAAGCAACCTTCTTGAGGTAACCACAAGCAATCCTTGGATCAGCCATCACCACCTTGAAGTAGCTCCACCACCTTGAGATAGCCCTCACCTAGATGTAGCTCCAACCTCCTTTGAAGCATCCTTCTTGAAGTAACCTCAAGCACACCTTGGATCAGCCTTAACTTTGTTTAAGTAGCATCAAGAAACCTCCTTTCAACATCCTCCAACCTTAGGAATAGTCCAGGAGAGCAAAGTATAATATAGAAGAATTAGATTGGAAGAAGGAAAAAACTTATCCAATGAAGTACAACGCTTTGATCATATATCAAGCATTTAGATCTCCTATCCACTTAAGATGGGCTTGGGTATGTGTGGTGGCTAGGATATTGTAACCACATGACACAACTCTAGAGCACAAGGAAGAAGACAATAAGTGTATTCTAGGTTTGTTGCTCTCAATAGTGAATGTTCAAGTGTAGATTGGTTTCTTTAGGTGTCCTAAGGCTTCTCCTATTTATAGGAATGGTTTGAAAGTGTCTAGAGTGTTC
The DNA here is from genome assembly GCA_963693085.1 of Alisma plantago-aquatica. NCBI lineage: Eukaryota > Viridiplantae > Streptophyta > Magnoliopsida > Alismatales > Alismataceae > Alisma > Alisma plantago-aquatica. The sequence continues at coordinate 1,277,345,602 of OY856409.1, read as the reverse complement.
TTTGTGCTTAACTAGCTGTTAGGTGCACATTAGTTGGATATCAATTGCTAATTTGTTCGTGTAACATCCCAAATTTCATAGAATTTTTAAAAAGCTTAATGTGGTTTTTCCTAATAAGATTTCACTAAGGGTGAGAGTAAACCTACCCATGGTTAAATGTGAAACAAGTTCATAAAAGATGTCTTATATGCCACTTGGCTCACCTATACACATATGATGATATAAATGTTTAGAATTAATAATTGAGTATGGATGAATATGAATGAATGATCAATGATGTGACTAATGGACATGGTATGATAATTATTAATGTTTAAGTAAATAAATGTGTTGGATATAAGTTTATATTGAATAAATGGAGACAAAAGCCTTAATATCACTTTTGACATAGGTTGATGGCCTAGTGCAATGTATTGAGAGATCTTAATGGTCAATGACATGTATTAGAGTTGATATGATTTCAGTGATTCAATTTGTTGATTCAAGTCATGTGGATTTCTTTATAAGTAGATAGTATTTGTATGATGTGTTGGTCAATTATACGATCAAGTGGTCCTAGGGGTAGCCTATAGAAAATTTAAAAGGAATTAGAAACAATGTATTGTGTTAATGCCCTTATTATAATTAAACCAAGGGAATTGAAGGATGAACCCATGGATTCAAAGCCAAATTTCTGGTTTATTTGATTCAGGTTTGGTTCACTAGCATAGGCTTGTTTGCAAAAGAAAAGGGGTCTCCCGACTCGCCGTTCTGGAAAGTTCAGGGGTTCTAATCAGGCCATCGGGTGGGCTTTAGTAAGAAAGGATGGAGGCTATAAAGCCTCGATTATTGGCATGATGGCATTGAGTAAGATCGATAAGGGTTTCGCCAAAGGATGATACCGATAAGAAGGACATACGAGGAAGGAAAAGCAGAAGGTAGCGATGACATCTATAGTCGTGATTCTGATTCTTGACCTTGGCCATGTTGTCCCCTGAAACAGTGTTGTCCTCAGGGTAAAATCACACTGGTAGCAGTCATGACTTGCATAATAGTCGCCAAGGTACCAAGACCGGGTGCGTCGGAGGTGCTCCCAGTTACTAGAGACACAAATAGGGGCGAATTGAAAGGAACAGAGGAACCTAACCTACTACTACTAGGCAAGGTGACAACTTGTTCTGCAAGAACAATGACCATCGATGGGTGTGGGACACCTTGAGGAAACAAATCTGACGCATCACATGTCTTGTGGTGATTGAGGAGAGACTAGGGTCGACTGGAGCGCATCCCCACAGCCGCCGCCCTGTTTCACAGCAAAATAGTTGATCGGGATCCCTGTTTGTAGTGCGTCCCTATGAGAGAGGAAGGGGGAGCAGATTCTGGGCTTCTAAATCTGTTGCACTGCTGGTCACGAGGCCCATCTGGCCTAAAGAAAATGAAACGAACAAGGTAACTAGGAATATAAGATTTTAATTTGATTAAGTTACTTTAGGAGTTCATATAATTTGATCTTGTTGTTAGAATAGGGTGTTTAAGGGCTCGTTGGAAAGCTCGAGTTATGAAGAACATATTGAAGGAGGTTCTAGGCTCTTAAATGATCTAGATAAGGTAATTTTATTTAAGGAAAGTTAGATATGTGAATTAAGTGCATATATGATGGTGCTTTGTTTAAATAAGGTTATAGGTGTGGACCTCATCATTGAACTTCAAGCAAATGTTGCACCACAATCTTAATAGGTATAATGAAATGACCACTCATGATTTAGAGGTTTTGTTGATCGTATGTGATGTATTGGGTATGCATGCATGCATGCCATAAGATTGTGTAGGATGTGATTTAAAGATGAAGATGTGAGTAGACTGATATTTGAGATTTACAAGAAGTGTCTTTTAAAGGATTTAGACCCGAATAGAGGAATTCAAGATGAAGATTTTATCCTCTATGACACAGGTAATTGGTTCATTCCCATGAGTATTTATGTTTATCAAATCAAGTATATTTACGTTCTTCTTAGATTAGACCTTCATGTCCTACATTCTAAGTTATGTAAGACATATTTTATGTGCTTATGATTGTAGAATTTCATATGCACAATACCTTAAGCAGTGATGTGTCATGAAATGATTCTAGATCATGAGTTAAGTTCATAAGAAGGATATGAAAATATATTTCTATCATATACTTAGAGATATTCCATATGGATACTCAGGACTACAAGATATGAAACAAAAAAAAGATTGCCATCCTTCCATGGTAATGTGATATAACCATGTATTAGGATTTTAAGTACAAATATGCCATTAGGGTCCCTTATATGTAATCATGTATTGAGATTTCAAGTAGAACATGTTGTTAAGATTCCCCTCATTTATAGATATAATTGTGTGCTAAGAATTCAAGTAGGAACATGTCATCAATGTTTCTTATATATGTAGCGATTAAAGAATTAAGAAGTGAAATGGATTCCTTAATAAGGTAGTGTTTAAAAGTTAAGTATTATATGAGAATATGGGTGTTGCACATGGTAGACCATGACCCAATTTCCAAGATAAATGTACTATTGGGATTAGAATATATAGTGACATGAGTTGATGATGATAATACCAAATTATGAGACATTAAGTCATGATTAAGTTGCACATGGAGACTCTATATGAATTCTACTCTAAGATTTAAGATTTAAGTTCATATGAATGTATTGAGATCAGACTTATTGAGATTTTATAGAAATTGAGTTACCTTGTCAGAAATCAAATTAGTTTAGATATATGATACTTGAGAACTCTCATATACTTCATATTTCTAAATAATTAGTTCATATCCTTTCCCTAAGCCTGTTGGCTTAGTTGTCATATATTTAGTATCAAAAGTAGCTACATTATTCCTACCAGATTGAAGTATTATATTAAAGATTATCCAGATAATATGGATATTAGATTTATATTCAAACCTAGACTACTCATTGTGCGAGTAGCCGGATTATGAATAAAGATACATGATAAGGGTTTTAGACCCAATCTCAATTACAAAGTAATTGAGATCCATATGCACATTCAATTGTAGATTAAGTTTATCACTTAAGAATAAAAGATTTAGATTCAAATTTAGAATTCAGTACATGCTCAATACTCAGTAATATGTTTCAGATAAGTTCAATTACCAGTATTTAGTTTTAATATAAGATAAAAGATTCAGATTCAAAATTCAGTAAAGCAATCAGTATTCAACTTGAGTTCAAATTAAGAATTAAGTAAGTTTACTTAAGATAAATAAGTCGAAACCTTCACATAAGACATTATATGATAAGTCCTCATTCAGTAGTCCCCAGACAATTCAAGGTATCTGTTACAATTTCAGAGGAGTGTTTACTCCAATTTAGAGGTGTTGCGGCACCAATTTAGGGCATAGTCACGCCAATTCAGAGACACCCCGGTGTCATTCAGAGGCATGTAGTGCCGATTCAGAGGTACCTCGGTACCAATTCAGGGTGTAGATACGCTAATTCGGGAGGACTTATTCTATACTGGTTGCCACATTCAGATAAAAATCATAAGTAAAACATACCATAGTTTAGGGTATGCCCATAATCTCATCCATGAGTATGATGCGAGAGAATCAAATAAGATAAGTATGACCTTGATACTTTGGTGTAGGTCATGAGACTCATGTACCAGGGCACATGTCTCTAGAATAAGATAAGGTAGAAAGACAAGAATTCAGAATAAGAAATAAAGAACAATATGCTTCAAATTTTATTCAGAGTTTGATGTTAGTTTCATGTTTATAATGCCCAATTTCAGTTCTTCAGCAATGTATATTTTAGAATACTCATGCCACTTAATCTAACGAATGTTTTCCCAATTCATGGATGGGGACACGATGTCCGTAGGATTTGGAGCATTTGAGGATCAAAGCAACAAGTAAAGGTCTGGGAGATTTTCAAGCTTGCCTAGTGGGGTGCCATCTACCGAGACAATCTAGAGTTTAGACCTCTTTTTATGCATAGTCTCATTACCAGAGTATATTAGATGAGTTTTAGTTTTCCTTTTATCAAGGACTATATATGAATCATTTTTACTCATCGCAAAGTATTTCATTTTCTTTGATTGTAATGATTATCATGTTTGTGACATTCCCAAAACAAAATATAGCGTTCGCTCATGTGTTATGAAAATCTAGGTGTTACAATATGGTATCAGAGCAATTTGGTAAATGGCCACTAGGCAAATATGATTGTCATAGTCACCTTAGGATTAAGATAAGGGACTGGGGTTTAGGGATAGATTCCCAAAGAAAGATACCAAGACCTCAAATGACTAATACTTTTCACCTTAGAATAAATAGAGATGTATGAGATAGATGTTTACCTATTCTAGGTCTCAAGTAGCAACCTAAACCTAGCAAATGAGATAGCCTCTCCATTCTCAATGGTTATGGCCAGCCAATTGAGAATGGAAGAGGGATGCCATAAGCATTAAGATTTGATGCATACTCATTTCTTACTAGTGCATGTGGTATGCGACACATGTATTAGTAGGTTAGTGAGAGGTAGTATGTCAGGATCCCACATCTCTGGGTATGTGCCTGATCACCACATATCTAGGAATGCAGGAGTTACCTAAAGAACCTAAGATTAGACAATCATGTACACCTAATGTTAGAAAGTCATGACAACGTTGAGGTAGATGTCCTAAGTATAGGGCCAAGTTTAGTTTCATAAACTCTAAGTATGAGTTGAGAAATAGACCAACATAATAGATAATGCTCACATAAATATTTTAAGAAAATACATTACATATCTCTTTGCATACAAAAATTTGAACATAAGTGTACCTTAATATGTTAAGAGGTAAGTAGAACCCTAAGGTGGGTAGTAGCCTAGAGAAATTTTAAGGACGAAATTTATTTAAGGTGGGTAGAATTGTAACATCCCAAAATTCATAGATAATTTAAAAAGCTTAATGTGGTTTTTCCTGATAAGATTTCACTAAGGGAGAAAGTAAACCTACCCATGGTTAAATGGGCATTGAGTTCATAAAAGATGTCTTATATGACACTTGGCTCACCTATACACATATGGTGGTCTAAATGTTTAGAATTAATAATTGAGTATGGATGAATATGAATGAATGATCAATGATGTGACTAATGGACATGGTGTGATAATTATTAATGTAAGTAAATAAATGTGTTGGATATAAGTTTATATTGAATAAATGTGTTGGATAATTATTAATGTTTAAGTAAATAAATGTGTTGGATAATATCACTTTTGACATAGGTTGATGGCCTAGTGCAATGTATTGAGAGGTCTTAATGGTCAATCACATGTATTAGAGTTAATATGATTTTAGTGATTCGATTTGTTGATTTAGGTCATGTGGATTTCTCTATAAGTAGATAGTATATGTATGATGTGTTGGTCAATTGTATGATCAAGTGGTCCCAGGGGTAGCCTATAGAAAATTTAAAAGGAATTAGAAACAATGTATTGTGATAATGCCCTTATTATCATTAAACCAAGGGAATTGAAGGCTGAACCCATGGATTCACATGCAAATTTCTGGTTCATTTGATTCAGGTCTGGTTCACTAGCATAGGCTTGTTTGCAAAAGAAAAGGGGTCTCCCGACTCCCCAGTCTAGAAAGTTTAGGGGTTTTAATCAGGCCATCAGGTGGGCTTTGTAAAGAAAGGATGGAGGCTATAAAGCCTTGATTGTTGGCGTGATGGCGGTGAGTAAGACTGATTAGGGTTTTGTCAAAGAAGATACCAAGAAGAAGGACAAACAAGGAAGGAAAAGTTGTTGGCAGCGACGACATCTATAGTCATGGGTCTGATTCTTGACCTTGGCCAGGTCGTCCCCTAAAATGATGTTTTCCTCAGCATAGAATCACACTGGAAGTAGTGGTGACTTGCACAATAGTTGCCAAGGAACGAAGACCGAGCACGTCGGAGGTGCTCCCAGTTGGTGGCGGCGCAAACATGGGTGAATTGAAAGGAATAGAGGAACCTGCTGCTACTAGGAAAGGCGACAACTCGTTGTGTGAGAACAATGACCATCGATGGGTGTAGGACACCTTGGGGCAAAAAATCCTACATGGCACATGTCTTGTGATGATCGAGGAGAGACCAGGGTCGGTCAGAGCTCATCCTCACAGTCGTCGCCCTGTTTCACGGCAAAATAGGGGATCAGAATCCCTATTTGCAGTTTGTCCCTACGAGAGAGGAAGGGGGAGCAGATTTTGGGCTTCTAAATCTACTGGGCCACAGGTCACGAGGCCCATATGGCCTGAAGAAAATGAAAAGGACAAGGTAACTAGGAATATAATATTTTAATTTGATTAAGATACTTTAGGAATTCATATAGTTTGATCTAGTTGTCAGAATAGCTCGTTGGAAAGCTTGAGATATGTAGAACATCTTGAAGGAGGTTCTTGACTCTTAAATGATATAGATAAGGTAATTTAATTTAAGAAAAGTTAGATATGTGAATTAAGTGCATGTATGATGGTGCTTTGTTAAAATAATGTTATAGGTGTGGACCTCATTATTAAAATCCAAGCAAATGTTACACCACAATCTTAATAGGTATGATGAAATGACCACTCATGATTTAGAGGTTTTGTTGATCCTATATGATGTATTGGGTATGCATGCATTCATGCCACAAGATTGGTAGGATGCGATTTAAAGATGAAGATGCGAGTAGACGGATATTTGAGATTTACAAGAAGTGTCTTTTAAAGGATTTAGACTCGACTAGAGGAATTCAAGATAAAGATTTTATCCTCTGTGATACAGGTAAGTGGTTCATGCCCATGAGTATTTATGCATATCAAACCAAGTACATTTACATGCTTCTTAGATAAGATATTCATGTCCTATATTCTAAGTTAAATATGTAAGATATATTTTATGTGCTTATGATTGTAGAATTTCATATGCTCAATACCTTAAGTAGTGATGTGTCATGGAATAATTCTAGATCATGAGTTAAGTTCATAAGAAGGATAAGAAAATATATTTCTATCATATCCTTAGAGATATTCCATATGGATACTTAGGACTACAAGATATGAAACCAAAAAATAAGATTGCCATCCTTCCATGGTTATGTGATATAACCATGTATTAGGATTTTAAGTACAAATATGCCATTAGGGCCCCTTATATGTAATCATGTATTGAGATTTCAAGCAGAGCATGTTGTTAAGATTCCCCTCATTTATAGATTTAATTGTGTGCTAAGAATTCAAGTAGGAACATGTCATCAATGTTTCTTATATATGTAGCGATCTAAGAATTAAGAAGTGAAATAGATTACTTAATAAGGTAGTGTTTAAAAGTTAAGTATTATATGAGAATATGGGTGTTGCACATGGTAGACCATGACCCAATTTCCAAGATAAATGTACTATTGGGATTAGAATATATAGTAACATGAGTTTATGATGATAATACCAAAGTATGAGACATTAAGTCATGATTAAGTTGCACGTTGAGACTCTACATGAATTCTACTCTAAGATTTAAGATTTAAGTTCATATGAATGTATTGAGATCATACTTATTGAGATTTTATAGAAATTGAGTTACCTTCTCAGAAATGCCATTAGTTTAGATATTTGATACTTGGGAACTCTCATATACTTTGCATTTCCATATAATTAGTTCAAATCCTTTCCCTAAGCCTATACGCTTAGTTGTCATATATTTAGTATCAAAAGTAGCTACGTTATTACTACCAGATTGAAGTATTAAATTAAGGATTATCCAGATAATATGGATATTAGATTTAGATTCAGACTTAGACTACTCATTGTGTGAGTATCCAGATTATGAATAAAGATATATGATAAGGGTTTTAGACCCAATCTCAATTATGAAGTAATTGAGATCCAAATTCACATTCAATTGTAGATTAAGTTTATCATTTAAGAATAAAAGATTCAGATTCATATTTAGAATTCAGTACATGCACAATACTCAATAATCAGTTTCAGATAAGTTCAATTACCAATATTCAATTTTAATATAAGATAAAGATTCAGATTCAGAATTCAGTAAAGCAATCAGTATTTAGCTTCAATTCAGATTAAGAATTAAGTAAGTTTAGACTTAAGATAAATAAATCAAAACCTTCACATAAGACATTATATGATAAGTCTTCATTCAGTAGTCCTGAGACGATTCAGAGGCATCTGTTGCCATTTCAGAGGAGTGTTTAATCCAATTCAGAGGTGTTGCGACACCAATTCAGCGCGTAGTCATGCCAATTCAGAGACACATCAGTGTCATTCAGAGGCATTTAGTGCCAATTCAGAGGTACCTTAGTACCAATTCAGGGCGTAGATACGCCAATTCAGGATTACTTATTGTATAATGGTGGCCACAGCTAGATAAAATCATAAGTAAAACATACCTTAGTTTAGGGTATGCCCATAATCTCATCCATGAGTATGATGAGAGAGAATCAAATAAGATAAGTATGACCTTGACACTTTGGTGTAGGCCATGAGACTCATGTACCAGGGTACATGTCTCTAGAATAAGATAAGGAAGAAAGATAAGAATTCAGATTAAGAAATAAGGAATAATATGCTTCAAATTTTACTCAGAGTTTGATGTTAGTTTCATGTTAATAATGCCCAATTTTAGTTCTTTAGCGATGTACATTTTAGAATACTCATTCCACTTACTCTAACGACTATTTTCCCAATGCATGGATGGGGACGCGATGTCCGCAGGACTTGGAGCAGTTGAGGATCAAAGGAACAAGTAAAGGTCTAGGACATTTTCAAGCTAGCCTAGTGGGGTGCAATCTACCGAGACGGTCTAGAGTTTAGACATCTCTTTTTATGCATGGTCTTGTTTGAGTTGTAGTTTTCCTTTAATCAAGGACTATATATGAACCAATTTTACTCAATGCAAAGTGTTTCATTTGCTTTAATTGTAATGATTATCATGTTTGTGACATTCCCAAAAAAAAATATAGCTTTCGCTCATGTGTTATGAAAAACTGGGTGTTACAATATGGTATCAGAGCAATTTGGTAAATGGCCACTAGGCAAATATGATTCTCATAGTCACCCTAGGATGAAGATAAGAGATTAGGGTTTAGGGATAGATTCCCAAAGAAAGATACCATGACCTTGGATGACTAATAGTTTTCACCTTAGAAGAAATAGAGATGTACCAGATAATACATGATATATCTCTTTGCATACAAAAATTTGAACATAAGTGTACCTTAATATCTTAAGAGGTAAGCAGAACCCTAAGGTGGGTAGTAGCCTAGAGAAATTTTGAGGATGAAATTTATTTAAGGTGGTTAGAATTGTAACATCCCAAATTTCATAGATAATTTAAAAATCTTAATGTGGTTTTTCCTAATAATATTTCACTTAAGGAGAAATTAAACCTACCCATGGTTAAATGTGTAATGAGTTCATTAAAGATGTCTTGTATGACACTTGGCTCACCTATACACATATGATGGTCTAAATGTTTAGAATTAGTAATTGAGTATGGATGAATATGAATGAATGATCAATGATGTGACTAATTGATATGGTGTGATAATTATTAATGTTTAAGTAAATAAATGTGTTGGATATAAGTTTATATTGATAAAATGGAGACAAAGGCCTTAATAACACTTTTGACATAGGTTGATGGCCTAGTGCAATGTATTGAGAGATCTTAATGGTCAATGACATGTATTAGAGCTGATATGATTTTAGTGATTCAATTTGTTGATTCAGGTCATGTGGCTTTCTCTATTGGTAGAGAGTATTTGTATGATGTGTTGGTCAATTATACGATTAAGTGGTCCCAGGGGTAGCCTATAGAAAATTTAAAAGGAATTAGAAACAATGTATTGTGTTAATGCCCTTATTATCATTAAACCCAGGGAATTGAAGGATGAACCCATGGATTCACAGCCAAATTTCCGGTTCATTTGATTCAGGTTTGGTTCACTAGCATAGGCTCATTTATAAAAGAAAAGGGGTCTCCCGACTCCCTGTTTTGGAAAGTTCAGGGGTTCTGATCAGGCCATTGGGTGGGCTTTATTAAGAAAGGACGGAGGCTACAAAGCCTCGATTGTTGGTGTGATGGCGGTGAGTAAGCTTGATTAGGGTTTTACCAAAGGAAGATACTGAGAAGAAGAAGGATAGACGAGGAAGGAAAAGTTGATGGCATCAGTGACATCTATAGTCGTGGGTCTGATTCATGACCTTGGTCATGTCGTCCCCTAAAACGGTGTTGTCCTCAGTGTAGAATCACATTGGTAGCAGTTGTAACTTGCACAATAGTTGCCAAGGTACCAAGATTGGGTGCATCAGAGGTGCTCCCAGTTGGTGGTAGCATAGACATGGGCAAACTGAAAGGAACATAGGAACCTGTTGCTACTAGGCAAGGTGACAACTCCTTGTGCGAGAACAATTACCATCGATGGGTGTGGGATACATTGGGGAAACAAATCCGACACATCACACATCTTGTGGTGACTGAGGAGAGACCAGGGTTCGTCAGAGTGCGTCCCCACAGTCGCCGCACTATTTCATGGCAAAATAGGGGATCAGAATCCTTATTTGTAGTGTGTCCCTATGAGAGAGGAAGGGAGAGAAGATTTCAGGCTTCTAAATCTACTAGGCCACTGGTCACGAGGCCCATCTAGCCTAAAGAAAATGAGAAGAACAAGGTAACTAGGAATATAATATTTTAATTTGATTAAGATACTTTAAGAGTTCATATAGTTTTATTTGGTTGTCAGAATAGGGTGTTTAAGGGCTCGTTGGAAAGCTTGAGATATGAAGAACATATTGAAGGAGGTTCCATACTCTTAAATGATCCAGATAAGGTAATTTAATCTAAGAAATATTAGATATGTGAATTAAGTGCATGTATGATGGCGCTTTGTTAAAATAATGCTATAGGTGTGGACCTCATCATTGAATTTCAAGCAAATGTTGCACCACAATCTTAATAGGTATGATGAAATGACCACTCATGATTTAGAGGTTTTGTTGATCCTATATGATGTATTGGTTATGCATGCATGCATGACATAAGATTGTGTAGGATGTGATTTAAATATGAAGATTAAAGTAGACAGATATTTGAGATTTACATGAAGTGTCTTTTAAAGGATTTAGACCCGACTAGAGGAATTCAAGATGAATATTTTATCCTCTATGACACATGTAAGTGTTGCATGCCCATGAGTATTTATGTTTATCAAACCAAGCACATTTACATTCTTCTTAGATATGAACTTCATGCCCTACATTCTAATTTAAATATGTATGATAGATTTTATGTGTATATGATTGTAGAATTGCATATGCTCAATACCTAAAGTAGTGATGTGTCATGGAATGATTCTAGATCATGAATTAAGTTCATAAGAAGGATAAGAAAGTATATTTCTATCATATCCTTAGAGATATTCCATATGGATACTCAGGACTACAAGATATGAAACAAAAAATAAGACTACCATCCTTCCACGGTTATGTGATATAACCTTGTATTAGGATTTTAAGTACAAATATTCCATTAGGGTCCCTTATATATAATCATGAATTGAGATTTCAAGCAGAACATGTTGTTAAGATTCCCCTCATTTATTGATATAATTGTGTGCTAAGAATTCAAGTTGGAACATGTCATCAATGTTTCTTTTATATGTAGCGATCTAAGAATTAAGAAGTGAAATAGATTCCTTAATAAGGTAGTGTTTAAAAGTTAAGTACTATATAGGAATATGGGAGTTGCACATGGTAGACCATGCCCCAATTTCCAAGATAAATGTACTATTGGGATTATAATATATAGTAACATGAGTTTATGATGATAATACCAAATTATGAGACATTAAGTCATGAATAAGTTACACGTTTGGACTCTATATGAATTCTACTCTAAGATTTAAGATTTAAGTTCATATGAATGTATTGAGATCATACTTATTGAGATTTTATAGAAATTGAGTTACATTGTCAGAAATCACATTAATTTAGATATTTTATACTTGAGAACTCTCATTTACTTCATATTTCCATATAATTAGTTTAGATCCTTTCCCTAATCCTGTAGGCTTAGTTGTCATATATTTAGTATCAAAAGTAGCTACATTATTCCTACCAGATTGAAGTATTAGATTAAGGATTATCCAGATAATATGGATATTAGATTTAAATTCAGACTTAGACTCCTCATTGTGTGAGTAGCCAGATTATGAATAAAGATACATGATAAGGGTTTTAGACCCAATCTCAATTATGAAGTAAATTAGATCCATATTCACATTCAATTGTAGATTAAATTTATCACTTAAGAATAAAAGATTCAAATTCAGATTTAGAATTTTGTATGTGCTCAGTACTCAGTAATAAGTTTCAGAAAAGTTCAATTACTAGTATTCAGATTTAATATAAGATAAAAGATTGAGATTCAGAATTCAGTAAAGCAATTAGTATTTAGTTTCAGTTCAGATTAAGAATTAAGTAAGTTTAGACTTAAGATAAATAAGTCAAAACCTTCACATAAGACATTATATGATAAGTCCTCATTCTATAGTCTCGGGACGATTCAAAGGCATATGTTGCCATTTCAGAGGAGTGTTTACTCAAATTCAGAGGTGTTGCGGCACCAATTCAGGGTGTAGTCACGCCAATTTAGAGACACCTCAGTGTCATTCAGAGGCATGTAGTGCCGATTCAGAGGTACCTTGGTACCAATTCAGGGCATAGATACGCCAATTCAGGAGGACTTATTGTATAATGGTGGCCACAGATAGATAAAATTATAAGTAAAACATACCTTAGTTTAGGGTATTCCCATAATATCATCCATGAGTATGATGAGAGAGAATCAAATAAGATAAGTATGACCTTGACACTTTGGTGTAGGTCATGAGAGCCATGTACCATGGTACATGTCTCCAAAATAAGATAAGGTAGAAAGACAAGAATTCAGATTAAGAAATAAGGAAAAATATGCTTCAAATTTTACTCGAAGTTTGATGCTAGTTTCATGTTAATAATGCCCAATTTCAATTCTTTACCAATGTATATTTTAGAATACTCATGCCACTTACTCTAACGATAGTTTTCCCAATGCATGGCTAGGGACGCGATGTCCGCACGATTTGGAGCAGATGAGGATCAAAGGAAAAAGTAAAAGTCTAGGAGATTTTCAAGCTTGCCTAGTGGGTTGCCATCTATCGAGACGGTCCAGAGTTCAAACTTCTCTTTTTAGACATAGTCTTGTTAACAGAGTATATTAGATGAGTTGTATTTTTCCTTCTTACAAGGACTATATATGAACCAATTTTACTCAATTCAAAATGTTTCATTTGCTTTAATTGTAATGATTATCATGTTTGTGACATTCCAAAAAAAAAAGAATATAGCTTTCACTCATGTGTCATGAAAATTTGGGTGTTACAACATGGTATCATAGCAATTTGGTAAATGGCCACTAGGAAAATATGATTCTCATAGTCATCTTAGGATGAAGATAAGAGATTAGGGTTTATGTATAGATTCCCAAAGAAAGATACCATGACCTTGGATGACTAATAGTTTTCACCTTAGAAGAAATAGAGATGTACAAGATAGATGTTTGCCTATTCTAGGTCTCAAGTAGCAACCTAAACCTAGGTAATGAGATAGCCTCTCCATTCTCAATGGTTATGGCCAACCAATTGAGAATGGAAGAGGGATGTCATAACCATTAGTCTTTGATGCATATCTCCTTTCTTACTAGTGCATGTGGTATGGGACACATGTATTAGTAGGTTAGTGAGAGGTAGTATGTTAGGATCCCACATCTCTAGGTATGTTCCTGATCACCATATATCTAGGAATGCAGGAGTTACCTAAAGAACCTAAGATTAGACAATCATGTACACCTAATGTTAGAAAGTCATGACAATGATGAATATGATGGTCTAAATGGTTAGAATTAGTAATTGAGTATGGATGAATATGAATGAATGATCAATGATGTGACTAATGGACATGGTGTGATAATTATTAAGGTTAAAGTAAATAAATGTGTTGGATATAAGTTTATATTGAATAAATGGAGACAAAGGCCTTAATATCTCTTTTGACATAGGTTGATGGCCTAGTGCAATGTATTGAGAGATATTAATGGTCAACGACATGTATTAGATTTGATATGATTTTAGTGATTCAATTTGTTGATTCAGGTCATGTGTATTTCTCTATAAGTAGATAGTATTTGTATGATGTGTTGGTCAATTATACGATCAAGTGGTCCTAGGGGTAGCCTATAGAAAATTTAAAAGGAATTAGAAACAATGTATTGTGTTAATATCATTAAAGTAAGAGTATTGAAGGTTGAACCCAGGGATTCACAGCCAAATTTCCGGTTCATTTGATTCAGGTCTAATTCACTAGCATAGGCTCATTTGCAAAAGAAAAGGGGTCTCCCGAATCCCCATTTTTGAAAGTTCAGGGGTTCTAATCAGGCCATCAGGTGGGCTTTGTGAAGAAAGGATGGAGGCTATAAAGCCTCGATTGTTGGTGTGATGGTGGTGAGTAAGATCGATTAGGGTTTTTCCAAAGGAAGATACCGAGAAGAAGAAGGATAGATAAGGAAGAAAAAGTTGATGGCAGCGGCGACATCTATAGTCTTGGGTCTGATTCTTGACCTTGGACATGTCGTCCCCTGCAAAAGTGTTGTCCTTAGTGTAGAATCACACTGGTAGCAGTTGTGACTTGCACAATAGTCACCAAGGTACCAAGACTGGGCACGTCGGAGGTGCTCCCAGTTGGTGGTGGCGCAAACAGGGGTGAACTGAAAGGAACAGAGGAACCTACTGCTACTAGGCAAGGCAAAAACTCATTGTGCAAGAACAATGACCATCGATGGGTGTGGGACACCTTGGGGAAACAAATTTGATGCATCGCATGTCTTGTGGTGACTGAGGAGAGACCAGGGTCAGTCTGAGCACGTCCTTTTAGCCACTTCCCCATTTCATAGCAAAATAGGGGATTAAAATCCCTATTTGCAGTGCGTCCCTGTGAGAGAGGAAGGGGGAGCAGATTTTGGACTTCTAAATCTGTTGGGCTGCTGGTAACGAGTCCAATCTATCCTGAAGAAAATGAAAAGAACAAGGTAACTAGGAATATAAGATCTTAATTTGATTAAGATATTTTAGGAGTTCATATAGTTAGATCTGGTTGTCAGAATATGGTATTTAAGGGCTCGTTGGAAAGCTCGAGATATGAAGAACATCTTGAAGGAGGTTCTAGACTCTTAAATGATCTAGATAAGGTAATTTCATTTAATAAAAGTTAGATATGTGAATTAAGTGCATGTATGATGGTGCTTTGTTAATATAATTTATAGATGTGGACCTCATCATTGAACTTCAAGCAAATGTTGTACCACAATCTTAATAGGTATGATGAAATGACCACTCGTGATTTTGAGGTTTTGTTGATCTTATATGATGTATTGGGTATGCATGCATGCATGCCATAAGATTGTGTAGGATGTGATTTAAAGATGAAGATGCAAGTAGACGGATATTTGAGATTTACAAGAAGTGTCTTTTAAAGGATTTAGACCCGACTAGAGGAATTCAAGATAAATATTTTATCCTCTATGACATAGGTAAGTGGTTCATGCCCATGAGTATTTATGTTTATCAAACCAAGTACATTTACATGCTTCTTAGATAAGACCTTCATGTCCTACATTCTAAGATAAATATGTAAGATAGATTTTATGTGCTTATGATTGTAGAATTTCATATGTTCAATACCTTAATTAGTGACGTGTCATGGAATGATTATAGATCATGAGTTTAGTACATAAGAAGGATAAGAAAATATATTTCTATCATATCCTTAGAGATATTCCATATGGATACTCAGGACTACAAGATATGAAACAAAAAATAAGATTGCCATCCTTCCATGGTTATGTGCTATAATCATGTATTAGGATTTTAAGTACAAATATGCCATTAGGGTCCCTTATATGTAATCATGTATTAAGATTTCAAGCAGAAAATGTTGTTAAGATTCCCCTCATTTATAGATATAATTGTGTGCTAAGAATTCAAGTAGGAACACATCATCAATGTTTCTTATATATGTAGCGATCTAAGAAGTGAAATAGATTCAGTAATAATGTAGTGTTTAAAAGTTAAGTATTATATGAGAATATGGGTGTTGCACATGGAAGACCGTGACCCAATTTCCATGATAAATGTTCTATTAGAATTAGAATATATAGTAACATGAGTTTATGATGATTTTTTTGAGGGCAAGATGGCTCGATTCATTACTTATAAGCCATACGACATCTACAATTTGAGTCAAAAATACAGCAGGAGCAAACAAAGATCAAGTTAACTCACTACAACTCATATCAGAACGAGAATAGAACGCTTCCGTATTGATTCTTCTTCCTTGTTGCTGTCTTAAGCAGCTTTCCACAAAGAATTCCTTTGACTTGAGCGTGTAGTAGTGATAGAGGCCCTGGATCTATGCGGTGTTCCGATGCATCATCGTCTCAAGGGATGCCGTATAACCAAGTAACAAACAAGCCACAGCAAGACACAAGGAAAACTAAATGCTGACAAGCAGCGGGTAAACAAACGCTGACAAGAAGTGAGCAGAAGGCTAACCAGTAGCGACTAGAAACAAACGCCGATGAACGGAGACTAAAAGGGCAGACTGAAGCTGCCACAGCCACTGAAAGGAAAACAGAGCAAACCAGAAAGGAAGAAATGGGCACCTCAGCCCCTCACAACCACACTATTTCCCCTGACTCGGCAAGTGCCTGCAAAGGCAGCGGCACCACCCTGGGCGAGATGGATAAGCCCCCACCAGGCGAGAAGCTATCCTGGAGCTCGCTCACGGCGGCCGCAGCGCCACCCAGAGGACCCGCCGCACAAGAACGGCGAGAGGCAGGAACCAGCCGAATGGGTTCGACGGCATCTTGGTGGAGACGAGGCGAGGTAGGAAGAGGCTCCGGGGGAGTAGGGGAAGAGACCACTGGCCGCGGCCGCCGCCCCCGCCCCCCCAAGCCTAGGGCACCGCCGCTAAACCTAGATCGCATGGGCGATCGCCGCTAGGTTGCAGACGAGAGGAGCGTTGGGTCACGCTTACATGGGTTTATGATGATAATACCAAATTATGAGACATTAAATCATGATTAAGTTGCACGTTGAGACTCTATATGTATTATACTCTAAGATTTAAGTTCATATGAATGTATTGAGATTAGACTTATTGAGATTTTATAGAAATTGAGTTACCTTGTCAAAAATCACATTAGTTTAGGTATTTGATACTTGTGAACTCTCATATACTGCATATTTCCATATTTAGTTTAGATCATTTCCCTAAGCATGTAGGCTTAGTTGTCATATATTTAGTATCAAAAGTAGATATGTTATTCCTACCAGATTAAAGTATTAGATTAAGGATTATCCTGATAGTATAGATATTAGATTTAGATTCATACTTAGACTACTCATTGTGTGAGTAGCCATATTATGAATAAAGATACATGATAATGGTTTTGGTCGCAATCTCAATTATAAAGTAATTGAGATCCATATTCACATTCAATTATAGATTAAGTTTATCACTTAAGAATAAAAGATTCAGATTCATTTTTGAATTTAGTACATGCTCAGTATTCAATAATCAGTTTTAGATAAGTTCAATTAACATTATTCAGTTTTATAAAGATTCAAATTTAGAATTCAGTAAAGCAATCAGTTATTCAGCTTCAGTTCAGATTAAGAATTAAGTAAGTTTAGACTTAAGATAAATAAGTCGAAACCTTCACATAAGACATTATATTATAAGTCCTCATTCAGTAGTCCCAGGATGATTCAGAGGCATTTGTTGCCATTTCAGAGGAGTGTTTACTCCAATTCAGAGGTGTTGTGGCACCAATCCAGGGCATAGTCACGCCAATTCAGAGACACATCAGTGTCATTCAGTGTACATGTCTCTAGAATAAGATAAGGAAGAAAGACAAGAATTCAGATTAAGAAATAAGGAATAATATGCTTCAAATTTTACTCAGAGTTTGATGTTAGTTTCATGTTAATAATGCCCAATTTTAGTTCTTTAGCAATGTATATTTTAGAATACTCATGCCACTTACTCTAACGACTATTTTCCTAATGCATGGCTGGGGACGCGATGTCTGCAAGATTTGGAGCAGATGAGGATCAAACGAACAAGTAAAGGTCTAGGAGATTTTCAAGATTGCTTAGGGGGATGTCATCTACTGAGATGGTCTAGAGTTTAGACATCTCTTTTTATGCATAGTCTTGTTACCATAGTATATTAGATGAATTGTAGGTTTTCTTTTATCAAGGACTATATATGAATTAGTTTTACTCAATGCAAAGTGTTTCATTTGCTTTAATTGTAATTATTATCATGTTTGTGACATTCCTAAAAAAAGAATATAGCTTTCTCTCATGTGTTATGAAAATCTGGGTGTTACAGTTCGTGCTTGAAAAGAACAATCTAGAACCCTGCTTGGTCGATAATTTGGTTGACCAAACTATGTCTCGGTCAAGGTTCTCTTAGACCGATCCTGGGTTTAAGGAAAAGGTGTTGCAATGTCTATTTTCAACTCCCAACTACCAACCAGTCAGTCTAACGGTCACAAGCTTTAGACTGAAGCTTACTTGGTTGATATTATTTTCGACCGAAGACTGTTTTAGAGAAAAATTGTGTAAGTTGTTGAACAATGCTCACAAGTTCGACTGAGGTGGTTCTCAATCGACAAAAACTTCAACCGAGCGTGTCTCAGTTGACATGTACTTTGGCCGATGGTGTCCCTCTTTTAGAATTTTGAATCACCTACTATGTGTGTGTTTCAATGTGTGTTGGTGACTCTAACTTTGGGGGGGGGAAATCTATCTAAGGGTTATAAGTGGGTAGGGTAGATCTAACACTTGATTTACATGATGTCTAAGTACTTGTACATTATAGTACTTGTACATTATATTTTTGTACAAGTGTTTCCATTTGAGTACAATCATGAACATTTATACAATTAAGCGCATTTGATCTTCAATTTGCATTGGTCTTCATCATCCTACTTAGTAGGATTTCCTTATTCCTTTGAACCTTGAAATGCTTAAAGAACATGTTAGATCCACAAGTGTGAAATGTTTTTCATCATCAAAACAAAGTGTATATTAATGTCCAATTTAGCCAACAATCTCCCCCTTTTTGAAGATGATAAACATTTCTAAAATATAAACAAAATGATTTAAATGAGATGAGTTTCATACCTGAGAGTATTTTCTTGTTTTCATAAATTGTGTGCTAATTAAACTCATTTATTTTGATTTATATAATTTCTCACCCTTTGTCATTTCAAAAAGATAGCCATATAATCATATGTGTAAGTCAATAAGACTCCTCGTTAATTGATTACTCCCCCTTAATTGTTTGCTTCAAACATAATGTCAAATTTAGCCACAATTTAAAAGCCAAGATTAATTTCTCAATCATTTGCAAGGGATGTTAAACCCAAAAATGATATGGCATTCCATTAGACTCATGGTGGGATCAATGAATGTTATTAATTTCTCAAGAATTTGCAAGGGATGTTAAGCCCTGAAATGATATGAGATTCCTTTAGGCTCATAGTGGAATCAATAAATGTATATCTAACTAAATACAGGGGATGTAAGCCCTAATTGGTGTAGAGAATTCAATTAAGAGCAAGATATACATTATATTCAAGAATTTTCTGAGCTCCCCCTTAATCTCATAACAAAAGTGAGCTTAATGATACTAAGGTATTTCAAATCATAACCTTCTTTAAAATCAATTGATTAAGTAAGAGTGTGAGTCAATTTTTATAAGCAATCTTGTTTCTTGCACTATCTTAAAAAATTTCTCTTATTATAAGTATTTAACATGATAAGCAACTTACATATTTAATATACTAATGTTAGGTAAAAGTGAATGATTTGATTTACAAATAAGCGTGTGTGTTAGGCTTATTTTCGGTCGACCATGACTTCGATCAGGACGCCCCTCGGTCAAACTCCTTTTCGACTGAAAGGCATTTCTATATATTTCCCACTAATGCAGCTTTATCTAGAATTAGCCAAGATATAATACTTTCTTAACATATCTGACCAATCAACTTTTTTTGTATGCATATTCAATCTTGTTTTAAGTCATAGATTTCAATTTTAATGATCCTTTTATTTGTATATCCATTTGAAGAGTTTGATGTCCTTATGGCCTCAAATCTAACTCATTAATGCAGGAGCCATATCAAATTTTATTTCCTTTCATTATATCCTAGATTTTTCATCATGCTCATATAGTTCTAATGTTTTGCTTTTAGGACTAGGAGTTGAATTTTATTCATTGTTTTTTAGTAGGTTCAATTTTCTAATAATATAATCTTTTAGGATATGACTAAGTCTTGTTGTGTATAAACATCATTTATGTATACTTACAAACCTTTGATTTTTAGTTTGATTATTTCAAAATAAAGAGATTTTATGACAAGATCAATTTTCTCTTTACCATCTTTTTTTAAGGATAGAATTCACATGGAGCCAAATAGATTAAATGAGTTCTAGTGAGAAAAAATTTTAGTTGAAAAGAAATCTAACTTTTTCTTGTCTAGAATACATAAATTTTAGATTTATCACAAAAAAAATTAGGTAATGATTCAAAGCAATTTTCTTGTGTGAACAATCTTTTTATGTCATGACTAGTTTATTTTTGCAATTTATGTCCATAGTGTTAAGAAGTTTACAATTTCCTTTATCAACAACTTTGATATTTCTTTAAAAAATAATAACCATTGTTATAGCGCTTATGATGTTGTTCTTTTGACACAGCACATTTAAAATTTTTACCAACATCACTTATGTCAATAGCTTTACTTTTGAAATTTTCTTCACACGTGAACAATAATTTAACCTTTTCTCCAAGTGTGTGAAAATCTTCTTGATTTATGTTCCTTTTAGAGTAGTTGTAATAGACCATCCAAACCTATAAAGTATGAAAGTTTTGGTCCCATATGGTGGTCCATTTGGTTAGGAGCATTACTATAAATATTTTATCATTCAACTATTTGGAACAATTTAATATGAAGAGTTTAGTTCAGATTTGGGTCGCCAAATTTAATTGCAATTGAATAATTTTGTTTTCAATAAGTCTAATATAACTATCTTTAGTCAAGAATTTCTTCGATCGGAGAAATTTTCAGTCGATCTATTTGTCCACCAGAAAGATTTTCCAATAAAATAATGTTGACAGAACTACCTTCTATTGATCTTTTCTTCAACCGAAAGAGTTCTCGGTCGATCATTTTGTCGACCAAGATGAAGTTCCTGCACTTTCAGTAAATTCAACATTTCTAATGTAAACATATCATCCCATTATTTTGGATAACATAATTAAGCAATCAAAATATACAAAGATATACAAGTTCAAGCTTAATTTATTTGAGATAAGACATTATAAATTTCAAGGTAAAGTTTGGGTCAAATCTCTACTAATATGTCCAACATCTCTAAGTTGGGGTTTTTGGAACCCAAACCAAGTCAACATCCATTTTCTTGTATGGGCAAGAAAATGAATAATGTCCAAGACGTAAACACTAACGACAGCAAATAGAGTCAATTTCATTTTCTTCTTAGCTAGATTGTCTTTAGGCACATACATGATCTTGGTTTTGGATTTTGTATTTTTCTAGTTCTAGGCTTTTGGTAGGATTTCTCTTTAGGTAAATACAGCCTAGGACACTCATTCCAATTTTTCCAGATGAGTCCTTTAGGATTTTATCAAGAATGTCTTTGTTTTTCAAGCTACTAATATCCTTTTGCAACTTAGCAATTTCAACCATTCAAATTTTAATGTCTAACTTTGCTTGGGCTAGGTTAGATAGAAAACTATCTCTTTCTTTGAAAATAGCATCATAATCCGAATGAGTACATAGAATAGGTTGATTTTGAAGATCATTTATCTTAGTAAGCAATTCAACCTTTTCTTGGCAAAGAAAATTATTATTATTTTCCAAAGAAAGCAACTTAATATTACAATCATTAATAGATGACTTCAAAGTAGCTTTTTCAGACATAAGACTTTCCTTTTCAAAAGTAAGATCATTCAATTTAGCATACAAATCTTCATTAGTTTTTGTAAGCCTTTGTAATTTCTTTTTATAATTAACATATTTATCATGTAATTCTTCAATACTAGTGACTAGCTCTTCTTTAGATAAATCAAGAAGACTTGCCTCATTTTCTTCTTCATTTGTTGTTGCAATGATACATCTTACCGTGTCTTCTTTGGTGATGAGACATTCCACTTCCTCCTCACTTTTGCTATCATCACTTGAGTCATCCCAAGTTGCTTTGTAGGCTTTTTCTTTCTTCTTGGGAGAATATTTCTTTCCCTTCTCGACTTTGGGACACTCATTTTTTACATATCCCTTCTTACCACATTCAAAGCACCTAAGGGAAGAAAAGGAAGAAGCAGAATAATTTTTGTTAGTTTTAAACCTTCTATATTACTTACCATTTACAATGAGTGTCTCTTCTTCACTAACTTCTTCACTTGTCTCATTACTTTCTTGTTTTGATGCCCTAAAAGCAACGTCCTTCCTTTTCTCCTTCTTGTGTTTACCTTCCAATCTTTCTTCTTTTTGAAGAGTTACCTCATGAGTCTCTAGATTGCCAATGAGCTGCTCCATCCTCATTGTTGTGAGATCATTAGCTTCTTTAATGGTTTTCACCTTTGGCTTGTATCCTGGAGGCAACAATCTAAGAATTTTGAAAACTTGATCTTCTTCGCTTATATACTTTCCTAATGCACTTAAACTGTTAAAAATGGAAGAAAATATTGCATACATTTCACTAATAGATTCATTAGGTAGCATATAAAATTGTTCAAACTTTTGTTTAAGCATATTAATTTTTGTGTTTTTAACTTGGGTAGTTCCTTTATGTGTTATGGAGAGTTTATGTCATATATCATAAGTCGTATTACATGAAGATTCTATTAAACTCCCTTACAGAAATTGAACAATATAAAATGCTTACTGCCTTTGCATTAGATTGAACTTGTTTTACCGTATTTGGATCCCATATTGCTTATTACACTGTGGGAATTACATAGGGTGTAGATACCATCCTCCAAAGGTTCAAGCTAATCTCTTGGAAGTAAAATTTCATCCTTCTCTTCCAATAAGTGTATTTGCTTCCATTAAAGGGTGGTGGCCGGATCATGTAGGTTCCTTCAAGGTTGAGGTTGTGTAGTACATCGTCCCCCATTCTTCAAGACCTATTATGGCTCCTTGAAGACCTTCTCTGATACCAATTGAAAAGTTCTAGCGGGGGTGAATAGATCTTTTTGATAATTTTAACATAATTAAAATAGTTAAAACATTCAACTAAAGAAGGAGGAGGAAACAAGGAAGACACTTCGATATAGAGTGGTTCCAACTTTTGAATCAAAGGTTGTCAGTCCACTACCCAATTGTTTCCAATTGGCATTTTGAAAGTTATTTATTTTATTACCTCCTAAGGATGTTATATAAAATACAATCACATTCCACTCAAAGTAGCCTTCACCCCTAAGTAGCTTCAACCCCCTTAAAGAATCCTTCTTGAAGTAACCATGAGCAATCCTTGGAGCAGCCTTCACCACCTTGAAGTAGCTCCACCACCTTGAGATAGCCTTCACCTAGAAGTAGATCCAAACTCCTTTGAAGTAGCCTTCTTGAAGTAACCTCACACACACCTTGGAGAAGCCTTCACATTGTTGAAGTAGTACCAAGCAACCTCCTTTCAACAACTTCCAACCCTAGGAGTAGTCAAGGAGAACAAAGTACAATATAGAAGAAATAGATTGGAAGAAGGAAAATAATTATCCAATGAAGTACAACATTTTGATAAAATATCAAGAATTTAGATCTCATATCCACTTAAAATGGAAGTGGGTATGTGTGGTGGCTAGGATATTGTAACTATAGGACACAATTCTAGAGCACAAAGAACAAGATGGCAAGTGTGTTCTAACTTTGTTGCTCTCAATAGTGAGTGCTCAAGCATAGCTTGGTTTCTTTAGGTGTCCTAAGGATTCTCCTATTTATAGGGATAGTTTACAAGTGTCTCGGGACGTTCTAGGGAGTGTCTAGAGTGTTCTTGGTGCTTAACTAGCCATTAGGTGTACATTAATTGGCTAGCAACTGCTAATGTGTTTGTGCTTGAAAAGAATAATCCAGAACCCTACTCGATCGACCGAACTGTGTATCGATCAAGGTTCTCTTCGACTAAGCCTAGGTTTAAGGAAAATTTTTTGCAAAGTCTATTTTCAACTCCCAACTACCAACCACTCAGTCTAACGGTCACAAGCTTTAGATCGAAGCTTACTCGATCGAGATTATTTTCGACAAAAGACTGTTTTAGAGAAAAAATTGAGTAAGTTGTTGAACAGTTCTCATAGGTTTGACTAAGGTGGTTCTCGGTCAACAAAAACTTCAACTGAGTGTGTCTTGGTTGACAAGTTCTTCAACTGAGGGTGTCCCTATTTTAGACTTTTGAATCACCTACTAAGTATGTGTTTCAATGTGTGTTGGTGACTCTAACTTTGGGGGGAAACCTATCTCAAGGTTATAAGTGGGTAGGGTAGATCTAACACTTGATTTACATGATGTCTAAGTACTTGTACATTATATTTTTGTAAAAGTGTTTCCATTTGAGTACAATCATGAACATTCATACAATTAAGTGCATTTGATCTTCAATTTGCATTGATCTTCATCTTCCCACTTAGTAGGATTTCCTTATTCCTTTGAACCCTGAAATGCTCAAATAACATGTTAGAACCATAAGTGTGAAATGTTTTTCATCATCAAAACAAAGGGTATATTAATGTCCAATTTAGCCAAAACAGACTAGGTTTGATCCATCGATTTTTGGCATCCAATGGAAATACTGAGATCTCTCAACTAGTCAGTAGATCATCAAAACCAATAGTCAATCTGACAGTGTATCCCATTGGTTGTTGTAGTATCCATTAGTTATGGAGACCGATGGACCTCATGCTCCCATAGTAAAAAACCATCATTTCTTCAGTTGACTGCATGGAAACTAGTAGTTATCATTTAAGCCAAGGCTTAAGTGGTATATATGCGTAAAAATGGTGGAAAGTTAACATAACTCAACATGTGAAGAGGAGTTTAGAACTAGAGTAAGGCATGAATATTTAAGCAATTAAATGTTATCACCCCCAAAATTAGATTCTAGCTTGTCCTCAAGATAGAAAATATAATTAAGGCATTGAACGACTTCAAAGGGCTTTATTAAGTTAAGAGTTTTTGTGGAGATTGAAGAATGTCTTTATGCCAGCTTTGTGTGAAGACATATACATCATGATTGAGTTGCTTTTGACCTCTAGATTCCCCCTCTTAGGTTAGGATTTGCGATACTCATCTTGTCTATCATGACCTTCTTTTGAGGAAGGATTTCTCCATCATGATAACACTGAAAATCACTTCCTTGACCGTTCATGCCTAAGGTTCTGGCTAAAGGTAGCTTTCACTCCCATTTTTTATTTTATGGAGGTCTTAGCTATTGATGAGGTAGGCTAAGGCTGAAGGGTTTTCCTACCTCTCTTAGGGTCACTTAACCATGGAAACTATTGTAATATCAGTGTTATCCAATTTGGTCCTGATGTAGTTCACGTGGTTATGTTAGGTCTCCTTTGAAAGGTGGGAGGTTTGCCCTCTGGGCTTGTGAACATCTTTTAAATTTGCTTCACAACTCGCATGATTTTATTGCTACTCGGCTTTTATTCCCGCTCACAGGTTTAAGGGTAAAAGGGATTTCATGGGTGTTTTGGCCCAACAAGCCTCTTTTGATACCAAAGCAGGGATTTAAGCACTAGAGGGGGTAGTTATTTCCTTTTTTTCTAGGATTTTGTGCCTTCCAACCTATACTTGAGGAATAAGGTGATCAATCAAGAGTGTGTTGGACTTAGTCATCCTTAATTCGAGGGTTCTACTAGAGGTAATGAATGCCCTTATGTATTTTATAGTATCTTGGAATAAATTTGGCATAAACACATTATCACCCTCAGTTTTAGATGAATTAGATAGCCCAAATATATCATTTTTGAAATAATTCAGCTAAGAGTTAGCCTAAAGACAATTAGTTCTAAGGGTGAAGGTTATGACAACATTTAGAAAAATTAGATTCAAAATTTTCCTATAAGATTTCCTATGCATCAAGAAAATTCTCCTTTTTAAAGTTTAAAAGACTAAGTTATGTACATTGGAAAAAGTAGTTTTGTCAAAAGAAATCTAGCAAAATTCAATATATATGCACATGTTAGCTAAGAAAGTAAAGTGATATAGGAAATTTGAAATTTAGGGCATGAATAAATACTGAGTTTTCCTATTTGGACGCCCCCAAACTTATCATGCACCTTGTCCTCAGGGTGTCAAAGATTCAAGTTGAGTAAGAGCAGACGAATTTGTTGTTGTGTACTTTTAATTGCCCAATTTGACGTTAAGATTTCTATGGTGTAAGTCCCTCAAAGGTGGTGGTATTAATCATCTTGATAAAACTCCACCTTTTTGTTTGTCATGGCCAAAATCTACATCCATAATAGCACGTAAAAGCCACAATCATTGGAGCCTAGTATTGTTGTGGGCTCCTGTGGCAGATTTGTGGCTTGTCAAATTTATGGCCTTCATTAGGAGGTCCCCTCCCAAACATCCTAATTAGATCTACGATCTTCGTCTCTACCTGGGCTACCTTTTGTTCAGTGATGCTTTTAGTTGTTTTTATGCAGAGGTGCCCACTTTAAGCTAAACTTATCGATTGAGTTGTTGTATATGATCGTCATTTTTGCATTTATATCTACCAATAGAAGTGTCTAGTGTCTTCATGTAGAATGGGTACAAATATGAAGTGTGACAGATTATATTTGAGATGATCAATTAATTGTTGTAGTTCCCCTAATTATTTATTATGAATAATGACCCCAACAATATCTTATTATGCCATGTAGACATCATCAAGCTTGTCTACTAGAAGGAATTGACAGGCTATCATGACATTAACCATCATATAATCTCCTAGTATGAGTATATGTTGGAAGTTAGGCTTGAGGGCTTGGGCATTGTCATGTTCAAACATGGTAACAATCTCATCTTCTTGTGGGTGGAGTTCTTCCATGATGAAAATCAGATCCTCTAGAGATAGCCCATAGCACATGTCCTTGTTAGAAATTTTGAATATGGGTTGTATCATATTCGTAGGCATTGGATATACTATTTCCTCTCATTCATCCTAGCATGTATAGTCTTTTTCAGCTTCATCTTCCTCGACTCCTTGGTTTGAGAAGGAAGAAGCCTCCATCTCCACATATACTTATAGTACATGTCAGGCTGGTTGAGGTGGTGGAGTGGTTTTTGATTTAGGTATTAGACTCTTGGAAGTTGCAACAGGAGGGTCTTTAGGTTTTGGTGGAGGTTTAATGAACAATTGGCTTGGAGGGAGGGGATGTAGGATCAAAAGGATAATGGATTCTAGAGATGGTGAATAGAGCTATAAACATGTAAACCAAATTCATTAGAACTTCAAATAACATCAAGAGATAAGGTTGCAAATATTGAATTTGAGTGAAACTAAACATACATAGTAAGGATGAGAGAGATTGACCAAGTACAAGAACACAAGTTATGTTTAGTTGTTCCAAACTCCAAACTAGAGGAGTGTACACCCAGTACCTATAGATTACAACCTCTAGGTTTTTTCAGTCATGTCTCACTCCTTATATTCCATTAGAAGAGCTACAACATATGACCTTCCTTTTTTGTGACAAGGATTCACAATCTTCCCTCTGAGGATAAGGGATCCAATAACCTTACAAAGGACTTACCTATCTATCAAGACCAAATCCTTTGATCAACACAAATACCAACCAATAGAGATAATCCCAAAACCTAAACCCAGATTATGAAATAAAACAATGAATTCTCGACAAAGGCAATTAAACAATATATGAAAAACACATAAATTTTTCCTTTTTATTTCTTCACAAATTCATAAATCAATGTCACAACAAGGACATCACATTTAGATATCACAAATCTTATTCATCTCTACTAAAACTGGAATCAAACCTTGTTCTTGTATGTAGTTCAATTTACATCAGATACAAGTATGTTGATGAACAAACTTAGTCTATAACCCATCCCAGGAAAGAGAGAGTACATGGACATTCTAATCTATCTAGAATATGCTATTTATATTTTCTTTATCACGACCTCTCCGTTTGATAGAATTATACATAAAAACATTTGAAACAACCTCATGAGACTCATATAGAGCCCCACTGACTGGATACCTCCCACTCAAGCTAGGTACATGCATCAACATCAGATTAAGTATAATAAACTTAACAGAAACATGCAAATATTGAAAAGTCTAGCAGATAGTTCTATTATAAGTCATATCTAACTTACAATGGTAATCTAATCCAATAGATAAGGTAATCACTGAAACCAATTATAGCTTTGAAACATTTTTTAGAGCATGTCTATGAACAAATCAACAAATACTTCTTAGTTCAAATTAAGAACCCTACTACATGAGAAATAAGTCAAGTTCTAATCATTTTGAATAAATACATAACAATAGAATTATCTTTGTGACACTTCACCAGCTGAAATAGGAACACATCCTATAGTCTTGAACCTGAAGTACACATAATACATATCTACCAAACAATACTATCAAATAGCAAGCAATCCAACTCATATTCAGAATGGATATAAATCCCATCATTTATAACTTGTCAACATGACATATCTTAATATGAAATAGAAAATGTCCATATCAACATGATTAATTTCCACAACAAGAAGCATACTCAAAAATGACAAATCATCAAGTAGCAATATAAGGAATGTAACAACCATTCAAATCATGTTCTACACAGCTTATCATCTTTTATTCATTTGCCCTGAAACTACTTGGCGTGTACCTCACCAAGTAGAAGTCACCATGCCTGATTCTCATGTCAACAACTCACCGTCACTATGTTAGGGTTTATCCAACCACCCTAATATATCAAAAACAAACCATAGTCACCTCATGGTTTCCTGAAGAGGCTCACGTCCTCATCTGGGGTACATAGGATAGGAACCAACAAAACAATATATCACATATCATAGTATTTCACATATTTTCATATTTCACATATTTCATTTCATCGGAGTCTATTCCATCTGGACATAGACTTTCACAGCAAGGATTTAGGGCCAGAGCCACTCCAGATGACTCACTTCTAAATCTTGGTGGTCTAACTTTTAAGGTCTCGATCCACAATCTGAGAAACCTTCTCATAATTCATCAATTACTACAAGGAGATCCATTTTGTTTCCCTAGTGTGGTCCTCAGGGGAAACTCACAGTGTTCAGGGCACCTAACTAGATGTTCCATCATTTCACTTGTTATTAATCTCTTTTACTCATCTTAAAAGATTACAAAACATCATATATCATATATGTGTATTCTCACGTAACTAGAATAACATGAAACAAATTATGTTTATAAGGACAATGATCAAAGCAAGAAGCATAATAAATCTATATATTGCAACACATTTGGTTATTTCTATCTTCTACATCATCTCATAGAAATCATCAACAGTGGGCCTTCAGCCCAAGACATAATCTTATTGTCCATCATTTACCCCATCAGGGTTTTATCATCATCAGTTTCCTTTCATCCCTAGATATAATCTCATTATGCAACATTTACCCTTATCAGGGTTTCTCAAATGTAAGGAGTGCATATTAAATTCAATTTCAACATAAACCAGTTCATTGTATATCACAGTTCTGAGCAAATATTAGCAGAGGCATTAGAACTATCAATAGTAAAAGAACATAGATATCATGCATCATTCCTCATACTCAGAATACATTTATCATGCATCATATGCTTGTTCCACCCAATCTGAAAGGATGCCAATAAATTTCATGCACATACATGCATAACAGACTTAGTTCTCTTCTTCTTTTATTTCACATTCTTCATATGGGGTTACTAATCAACACATGTTGACTATCAATTGAAGTTTTTTCTATTAGTCCATTCTCAGATTACAATTCCCAATTCAAGAACACATTCTTGTAAATCAATTCAAATACTTGAATTTCATCTTTTAGTTGATTTCAACTACAGTTATGTGCATCTCTTAATCCCTCATTTGAGATTGTCATTCACTAGCATCATCAAACTCATTGTTTTAGGGTAAGAGTTACATTCTTAGAATCATCTACTAATTCCCATCTTTTTCCTTCATTTCATATTCACTAGTGTCAACTTCTTTCATTTCATGTTCATTACATTATTCAGACCAATAATTCTTTATTCACTTTACATACAGTGCTTATCTTCTACTTAACATTTATCAAAGTCAAATTCTTAGTATAGTTCATTTAATTTGGGTTAATCCACATGTAATTAAAATAAAAGATAAAATACTTCATCATACTGACTTCATTAGTTTCATCTTTAACTTACAATCACCATTAAGTACATCTTGTTCATATTGTCTCTTATATTTAGCTAAGTGTACCATGTCATTGACTACTGATGTCATTTCCATAATCAAAAGTGATCATTCTTTATTATACTAAAAAAGATGCATTCGAATTATATGTTATTAGTAAGACTCATCATATTCAATTGAAGTATTAATTCTTTCAATTTCAGCATTTGATCACATTTACAACTTCACATACACGTTCTAGCATTATCACTCATAACCGTTTTAATACTATACTTTTAGGGTTTTCAAGAAGTCATTCCTTAGTTCAACATATCATAAGAATCATATCATTCAGTAATCCAATCATTATTCAAGGGTTCATTAGGGTTATTCCCAAACATGGAAACCCTAGTTTCCATTTTCACGCATTTCATTCATCAATCATAAGTATACATTGATTCATTGACTCATTTGATTCACTTTCTCCACACAAACCCTAATCAGGATATGTGGTCACCTCATACTAATCCTTACACATATATTATTTTCAATTCCATTAACATGCAACAATACACTTGTATAATACAATCTAGTACAATTCAAATATGATTTTATACATGTTAATTCAATTCCAAGCATATCGGCCATTGGGCTGATTTTTAGGAAAAATTCACATGAAACAACATAGTCATCTACCCATAAGATTACCTATGGATCATCAATCAAAATATCAGGAACTAATCAAGTTCCAATCAATGAAAAATAAATAAAATCAATAGAATTAGATCCCCCAATATCGTTTCCAAAACAATATCCAATCATGCACATTTACAAGCAAGGTTTCTGATTATTTTAGTCGAATAGAATTAGTCTTTCAACATGAATACAGAGCTTAGGAGGGAGAAAAACACTCACATAAGGTGTCAAGCATCTTAAAAATGTAGGTCAACCTCTGAATTTATGGAAACCCAATCAAACTCTAGCAAATGAATCCAATTCTTTCTCCTCTCAACTCGGAAACCCTAGAAATGGGGATTAGAAGAGAAAGAGTGAGAAAAGGGGGAGACTTGATGTGATTTTGAATCAAATAAAAGAAGGGATGGAATTGTGATATGTGAGAAAGTATTCATCATGAAATGCTATAAAAAGAAGATAAACTTACTTGATTTCATCATATCTTGAAATGAGAAACCCTAGGTCAACATCTCCACCACTTTCTCTTATCAAAACCCTAGCTCTCCTCTCTCTCTAGACTTTCATTTATTTGACAGGAATGATGAGCTATGATATCTCCTTGTGTGTTAGGTTAGTCATATAGATGAATTGAGGTGCTTAGAACAATTACAAACAAGCCCTTCAATGTATTTTTATATAGCTCAGACTGGTTGGTCGGCTAAGTTATTGATCAACACCACACTTTTAAGAACTAAAAAATAGTCAAAAAATTATGCAACTTTAACAAAGTGTCTAAAATTGAGATTATAATCAAAACAAAGAAATTTAGATCATTTGGAGTTACCAATAAATAACTAAAAATAAAATACTACATTTCTATATTGTAGTCTACAACATGGTTAGTCGAGTTTGTCCTTCACAGAACTCAATCCACACCCCTCTTTGTAGAGATAAAAAATCATACAAAAATTACACCAATTTAATATTATGTCTGTAAGAGAGTTTATCAACTACAGTTAAAATTTGAGATCAATTGGATATACCAATAAGAAGATAAAACTAAATTACCACATTGTTGTATCAATATGAAAATATGGTCGGTCGAGTTTGAAACGTGACTGACAAACAGGTCAGAACATTCTTCAAAAATTCTGATATTTTTTAGTATTTCTCACATTTGAGATATACAAATTACACACAAATTTTAGGTAAATCAAAGTTACATATAAAATACTAAAAATCATTTAAATATACATTATACTTATCAAATTTTGTATTCATATGTCATCAAAACCCTAATTTGGGCCGATTAGGGTTTTTGAATCTTAACCCTAATTATGTGAATCAAAGTATGATTAAACCTTCTCATTATATTTATAACATCAAAACTTAACTACCATCATTAATCAAGCTTTAAACAATGATCAACTTAGTTAATCATACAATCATCCAAGTAAACCCTAATTAGATGACTAAATTGAAAACATGTCATTACAAATTCTCCCCTCCTTTTAGGATTTCATCCTGAAATCCAAGAAAAGATATGGAAAAATATCATATCATATAATTTTTCACCTCTCTTTTCATCAAATTATAAAGACTTTCATTTGATCTTTCTTTCATATGATATTTTTTTACATTAAATGGATTGTCATCCCTGGTCACCATCATATTTCTCCTTGAGTATTACAAGCACTTACTTCACAAATTTTAGTAATACATCATTTATCAAGATTTGATTCACATCACCTTTTACATCCTTTAAAAATATTTGATTGTGCATCTCATAGATTAAAATTATGACTCATTCACATATTATCATCCGCATTCATCAATATCCTTCATAAAGGAGATTATTTTGTGTGCATCATCTTAGTTCTTAGCTTTTTCTTACAATTTCTGATTTCATACTCAGATTCAAATTCACTAGATATTATCTTCATAATCAATTAATCTTTCATCTTTCTTATATGAATCCATGCTTTCCATAGGTTCCATATTGAATTATAAAATCCTTTTCTTTTTCACCATTTTATCGCCATTCTTCTCTTTTTCATCATGCATCTTATTATACTACCAAACTATGTTCATTTGGATACTTCGTCAGGGCATCCAAAAGAAGTACAGTCAGCAGTTCCATACTAGCTTAGCTCAATACCCAAATACTTGACTAGAGTATCTGGATACTGAGTTTAGTCTGTATGCACATCATTCAGGTTATATTCAACATCTACATTATCATATAGTCCTAGATCCTATGGCACATGTAGACTCATCTAACCTAGGCCCTGATGCCACATTGTCAGGACCCACTCTTTTGATCAGCATAAATACCAACCATTAGAGATAATCCCAAAACCTAAACCCATATTACAAAATAAAACAATGAATTCTCAACAAAGACAACTAAATAATATATGAAAAACACAGATAAATTTTTCCTTTATCATTCTTCACAAATTCATAAATCAATGCCACATCAAGGACATCACATTTAGATATCATAAATCTTATTCATCTCCATTAAAACTGGAATCAAATCTTGTTCTTGTATGCAGTTCAGTTTACATCAGATACATGTACGTTGATGAACAAACTTAGTCTACAACCCATCCCGGGAAGGAGAGAGTACATGGACATTCTAATCTATCTAGATTATGATATTTATATCTTCTTTGTCACGACCTCTTTGTTGGATAGCATTATACCTAAAAACATTTAAAACAGCCTCATGAGACTAATATAGAGCCCCACTGAGTGGATACCTCCCACTCAAGCTAGGTACATGCATCAACATTAGATTAAGTATAATAAACTTAACAAAAATATATAGATATTGAAAAGTCTAGAAGATTATTCTATCATAAGTCATATGTAACTTATAATGGTAATCTAATCCAACAGATAAAGTAATCACTTA
Organism: Alisma plantago-aquatica; assembly: GCA_963693085.1. Classification (NCBI taxonomy): domain Eukaryota; kingdom Viridiplantae; phylum Streptophyta; class Magnoliopsida; order Alismatales; family Alismataceae; genus Alisma; species Alisma plantago-aquatica. The sequence goes on along the minus strand of OY856409.1, from coordinate 1,277,311,449 downwards.
AACCAATTAAAACTTTGAAACATCTTTTAGAGCATGTCTATGAACAAATCAACAAATACTTCTTAGTTCAAATTAAGAACCCTACTGCATGAGAAATAAGTTAAGTTCTAAGCATTTTGAATCAATACATAACAATAACATTATCTTTGTGGCACTCTACCAACCAGACTAGGAACACATCATGTAGTCCTAAAGCTGAAGTACACATAATACACATCTACCAAACAATATTATCAAATAGAAACCAATCCAACTCATATTCAGAATGGATATAAACCCCATCATTTATAACTTGTCATCAAGACATATCTTAATATCAAATGTAAAATGTCCATATCAACATGATTACTTTCCACAATAAGAAGCATACTCAAAAATGACAAATCATCAAGTAGCAGTACAAGGAATGTAACAACCATTCAAACCATGTTCTACACGGCTTATCATCTTTTATTCATTTTTCCTAAAACTACTTGTCTTGTACCTCACCAAGTAGAAGTCACCACGCCTGATTATCATGTCAACGACTCACCGACAATATCTTAGGGTTTAGCCGACCACCCTAAGATATCAACAACAGACCTTGTCCACCTAAGGGTTGCTTAAAGAGGCTCACGTCCTCATCTCGGGTACATGAGATAGTAACCAACAAAATAGTATATCACATATCATAGTATTTCACATATTTTCACATTTCACATATTTCATTTCATCAGAGTCTATTCCATCTGGCATAGACTTTCACATCAAGGATTTAGGGCCAGAACCACTCCATATAACTCATTTCTAAATCCTGGTGGTCTAACCTTTAAGGTCTTGATCCTCACTCTGAAAAACCTTCTCATAATTCATCGATTACTATAAGGAAATTCGTTTTGTTTCCCCGGTGTGGTCCTTGGGGGAAACTCATTGTGTTTAGGGCACCTAACTAGATGTTCCATCATTTCACTTATTATTAATCTCTTTCACTCATCTTAAAAGAATTCAAAACATCATATATCATATTTGTGTATTCTCGCGTAACTAGAATAACAAGAAACATATTAAGTTTATCAATAACGGCAATGATCAAAGCAAGAAGCATAATAAATCTGTATATTACAACACATATGATTATTTCTATCTTCTACATCATCTAATAATAATCATCAATAATGGGTCTTCATACGGAGACATAATCTTATTTTCCATCATTTACCCCATCAGGGTTTTGTCATCATCAGTGGGCTTTCAGCCCTAGACATAATCTCATTATGCAACATTTACCCTTATCAGGGTTTCTCAAATGTAAGGAATGCATATTAAATTCACTTTCAAAATAAATCTTATTAGTTCATTATATATCACAATTCTGAACAAATATTAGCAGAGGCATTAGAACTAGAAAAGTAAAAGCATATAGATATCATGTATCATTCCACATACTCAGAATAGATTTATCATACAACATATGCTTGCTCCATCCAATTTGAATAGATGCCAATAAATTTCATGCATATACATGCATAACAGACTTAGTTCTCTTCTTCTTTTATTTCACATTCTTCATATGGGGTTACTAATCAACAGATGTTGACTATCAATTGAATGTTTACTATTATTCCATTCTCAAAGTAAAATTCACAATTCAAGAACACATTCTTGTAAATCAATTCAAATACTTGAATTTCATTTTTTAATTGAATTCAACTATAGTTATGTGCATCTCGTAATACCTCATTTGAGATTGTCATTCACTAGCATCATCAAACTCATCATTTTAGGGTAAGAGTTACATTCTTAGAATAATCTATTAAATCCCATCTTTTTCCTTCATTTTATATTCACTAGTCTCAACTTCTTTCATTTCATGTTCATTACATTATTCAGACCAATATTTATTGATTCACCTTACATACAATGCTTATCTTTTACTTAACATTTATCAAAGTCCAATTCTTAGTATGTTTCATTTAATTTGGGTTAATCCACATGTAATTAAAATAAAAGATAAAATACTTCATCATACTAACTTCATTGGTTTCATCTTTAACTGCAATCACCATTAAGTAGATCTTGTTCATATTGTCTCTTATATTTAGATAAGTGTACCATGTCATTGACTACTAATTTCATTTCCATAATCAAAAGTGATCATTCTTTATTATACTAAAATAGATGCATTGACTTATATGATATTAGTAAGACTCGTCATTTTCAATTGAAGTATTAATACTTTCAATTTCAGCATTTGATCACATTTACAACATCACATACATGTTCTAGCTTTATCACTCATAATCGTCTTAATACTAAACTTTTAGAGTTTTCAAGAAGTCATTCCTTAGTTCAACATATCATAATAATCATATCATTCAGTAATCCAATCTTGATTCAAGGGTTCATTAGGGTTATTCACAAACATGGAAACCCTAGTTTCCATTTTCACACATTTCTTTCATCAATCATAAGTATACATTGATTCGTTGACTCATTTGATTCACTTCCTCAACACAATACCTAATCATGATATGTGGTCACCTCATACTGATCCTTACACATATATTATATTCAATTCCATTAACATTCAACAATACACTTGTATAATAAAATATAGTACAATTCAAATCATTGATTTTATGCATTTTAATTCAATTCCAAGCATATCGAACTTTGGGCTGATTTTTAGGCAAAATTCACATGAAACAACATAGTCATCTACCCATTAGAATACCCATGGATCATCAATCAATATATCAGGAACTAATCAAGTTCCTATCAATGACAAATAAATAAAATCAGTAGAATTGGATTCCCAAATATCTTTTCCAAAACAATATCCAATCACGTACAATTACAAGCAAGGTTTCTGATTATATTAGCCGGATAGAATTAGGATTTCAACATCAATACAGAGCTTACGAAGGAGAAAAACACTCACCTTAGGTGCCAAGCACCTTAAAAACGTAGGTCAACCTTTGAATTTTTGGAAACCCAATCAAACTCTAGCAAATGAATCCAATTCTTTCTCCTCTCAACTCAGAAACACTAGAAATGGGGATTAGATGAGAAAGAGTGAGAAAAGGGGGAGATTTTATGTGATTTCAGATCAACTCAGAGGAGGGACGGAATCTTGACATGTGAGAAAAGATTCACCATGAAATTATATACAAAGAAGCTAAACTTACTTGATATCATCATATCCTGAAAATAGAAACTGTAGGTCAACATCTCCACCGCTTTCTCTTCTCAAAACCCTAGCTCTCCTCTCTCTCTATAATTTCATTTCTTTGATAGGAATGTTGAGTTATGAGAGCTCTTTGTGTGTTAGGTTAGTCATATAGATGAATTGAGGTGCTTAGAACAATTGCAAATAAGCCCTTCAATGTATTTTTATTTAGCTCAGACTAGTTGGTCGGTTGAGTTATAAACTCAACGGACACCACACTTTTCAAAACTCAAAAATCGTCCAAAAATTATGAAACTTTAACACAATGTCTGACAATGAATTTATAAGCAACTATAAAAATTATAGATCATTTGGATTTACCAATAAATAACTAAAAATCAAATATTACACTTCTATGTTGCAGTCTATAGCATGGTCGGTCGAGTTTGTCCGTCACAGAACTCGACCGACACCCCTCTCTGTAGAGAAAAAAAATCATCTAAAAATTACACCAATGAAATATTATGTCTATAATAGAGTTTATCAACTACAGTCAAAATTTGAGATCAATCAGTTGTAACAATAAAAAGATAAAATTAAATTACCACACTACTATATCAATCTAAAAATATGGTCAACAAATAGATCAGAACATTCTTCAAAAATTCTGATATTTTTCAATAGTGCTCAAATTTAATATATCCAAATCATATTTAAATTTTAGCTAAATCAGAGTCACACATAAAATACTAAAATAATTTAGTGAGACACTATACTTATCAAATTATGTATTCATATTTCATCAAAACCCTAATTTGGGCTGATTAGGGTTTCCAAATCTTAACCCTAATTTTGTGAATCAAAGTATGATTATACCTTGTCATTATGTTTATAATATCAAAACTTAACTACCATCATTAATCAAGCTTTAAACAATGATCAACTTAGTTAAGCATACAATCATCCAAGTAAACCCTAATTAGATGACTAAATTGAAAACATGTCATTACACTATCCATGACCAAGAGTCTTCTACCTCACCAAGGACTTACCCACTTTTTCACCGAGTTTTCCTCCTTCACTAAAGACTTACTCGCTCTTACAAAAAGTCTTCCACCTTGAGGATTTACCCACTCTTGACTTGGATCTTCCACCTTTGACTTCACCTTCGCCAAGGAAAAGCTTTCAGAAAGAGACTCCTTCCCTTATTCATCTTCACACCTCTTAGATAAGAGGGAGAGCATGCACCTTCATGGTAGAAAGAGGGAGTGGGAAGTTGAGGAAGTAAGATCCTCACAAGATATACATGTAGGACTAGCTCTCTTGCAAATCTCCCACTCACTCTAATGGATGTAGAAAGTGAGTAAGCTTAAGAGTGTAAGGAGGCTCTTGGAGGCACTCATCTATAATATTGGGACATTCATAGTGCTTGGGTAACCATGGGATGAAGCCTATAGGGTCCTATTTATAGTTGAGGATGTCTACTAGACATTAAAAGAACTTAAGGATGAACTATAGTTGTTTGGGGTGTTGTAATGGATGTATTTTTTAGTTTTGCAACACTCCAATGGCTAGAAATATTTCTTCTACACATTCCATATAGTGTGGTTGGTTGAGTGTACTTTTGGGAAACTCAGTTTATGGAACTATTCAACAAATCAATTTTGATTTGTCGATCGAGTTTATCCTAGATGTAATTCGGTCGATGGCTTAAAATTGATTTGTCTATGCAAGGGTGACATTCGAGTTTGTTCTAGGGAAACTCGACCGACCCTAGCAGTTCCCAAGATCCATCAAGGGTGTCGGTCGAGTTTATCCTAGGTGAAACTCGACCAACAAAAGTCCCTGTAAGGAATTTGGAAAGTTCCATAAAAGTGCTTAAATATTTGATTTAAGTGTTGCTAATTTTTTTAAGCTTAATTACAAGTCATACAATCATTACAAGTGGTTAACAACATGATTCTAATAGATATAGACCATTTTCCACAAAAAGCGTTCTCATTGATTTTGACTTGTTTTTCTCCAAGTTAGAGTGCACAATTTTAGGCATTTGGAGTGTTTCTATACCTAATCAGAAAGCACTCAAGTAGAAGCATTAGACACAAATGAGTGAATTGGTTTGTCATGATTAAAACAACAGTTTAGTCAATTAAACTTGGATTCAACATTCTCCCCATTTTGAAGATGACAAACAATTCTATAAATTTATTGTAAGCATATAAGTAAAAACATACCTTTGGATAAATCTAGGGGTTTCAATAGTATTGAGATCATATGCTCCCCTTGAATTGATGCTTTTGGAGTTCATATACTCCCTGTCAATTGATGTTGTTTCTCTTGCATACTTAACTTTCATATATGTTGTTTTATAGAAACTATGTCTTCTACTCATATCTTTTGTTCATATATGTGTTTTCCCCTTTGCATAAGAGATGTCTTCTCCCCCTTTGTCATTTCAAAAAGTGTGGAGGGTTGAAGAGGTCAAACACAACTTATTAGAAATAGGGAGTGTAGAAGAGAAAAAACAAGGGGCTTGTCCAAACAATGCAGATAAATCAAATTAAAACATGCATTAGAACAACCCTAGATGTAGTTGTAGCAAATAATCAAAGAAAAAAAATAAAGGGTTCTTATAATAACAATATAATGTGCTAGAGACCAAGAAGAAAATTCAATAAACTGCATAAATTCTTCAGATGCTCCAATTTCTGCACCCAAGATAGTAGATATGCAATTTAAGGAGCAAGATAGAGTATGTACGAAAAAAGATACAAGCATAGCATATAGTTGGATACCAATTGATGAAGAAGACTAGAACTATGCATAGATGGACTACTAGTAGGTGATATCACAATCTAGGACTACTATTAGGATCTAGATCACAGAAAACATGAAAACGTTAAAGAAAAATCTATAAGTAGATGTAGAGAAATATTCAAATAAAAAGATATGCAATTTTAGAAACATGAAAGGGTATTACTCACTAGCAAATATGCATTCTTAACAAAAGATGATTACCACTAAGAAGCTCGAGGTTGAATCAAAAGATATATATCTAGATAGATGTAGAAAGTTAGAGCAAAATGGAAGCAATTTAGATCACAACCAAGAAAGTCAAAGAGATCATCATCAAAGCATGCACAACAACTTAAGACAAGTAATCACAAGATATAAAGATATCAATTTATAGAAATTAGAAAGGTAGAGTTGTATGCAAGATAGGGGATTATAAAGCATGGTACATTGCACATATTAAGGTACCAAGGGGAGTGCCATAGAATAGGGGTATTGGTTGAAAAAAAATCTACTTCAGAGGAAAATTTTCATCCAAAAAGCCAACTATATATTTTGTGCATAGTGTTATCGGTCGAGTTTCTGGGTTGAACTTCTCAACCGACAACAACTATTGCCAACATCCATTGGTGCTTGTCATTTTATTTTCTTTTAGGACATACTCATCTGACAACAACTGCTATCAAAAAGCACATATATTTCAGAAGAACATATCTAGGGCATGATAAAAATATAAACCATATTCAAACATGTGTAAGAAAGTTACTAATGCATATGGGACAATTTTTGAGAAAGAAAGTGATGAGAATCACACTATACTAATTTGACTCAAAAACCATATGTATAGTGTATACTAACTTGGGAAAAAACTGCAGGGGTGTGGCTTACTGGTGATCGGATTGTGAACGCAGGAAAAGGTCTCAGGTTCGAATCCTCACAGGGACGAATAAACTGGGATTTACGTCTGACATGGTTTGTGCTGGAACTGATGGGTTGCACACTTGGTTTACCATACTCCTCCTGTGTCGGGCCTCCAAAGGTTAATATGGGGTAAGGGAGAGGAAGTCTCCTTGATGACTCACTTCTTTTTAACTTGAAAAAAAACAAGCCATAATTGGATATGAGAAAGGATATCATTGCCTCTATTCTTACCATTTCTTTTCCACTTGTTGCCACCCCATACACATCTCACCTTTCTTTTATGTGGATTTTGAATTTGATTTTCAAATCAATAGATCATGTCAATCCATTTCAAGTGACCTACAAGAAGAAAGATGAAATGGTCCCCAATCATATTTTTGGGCCAGGAGGGGTTAGCTTAGCATCCAAATTCCTATTGTTCTTAGATGCTTTCCTAAAAGGGAAATATGTAGCATAATGACAATTTGATTACAATGATTGCAAATTCCTACTGCCTTGGAACTAGAGGATTCTCCATGGAATATTGAAGATCATTTGTATTTGTTGTTCCTTTGGTTACTATCAAGTCCAAAATTATCTCTAACCATTTGTTCAATAGTATGATCTAGGATTTAGTTAAGATTATTTTTATCATCTAAGAATCTTTGCATAGAGGATCTCAAACTATTATTGTCATGCATAAGAGAAATAATAGTAGAAGACAATTGACTGATATTATCCCTAGAATGCAAGATATTGGTTTCTAAGCAAAGAGCTTAGGTCACATAAGAATCTTTATGGATATGAAGAGTGGAAAGATTATTCTCTCTACTAGTAGAACTAGAACAAGATTTAATAACATTGGTTTTTGTAGGCAAAAAAAACATTTTACTTTTTAAGCAAAGCAATCTTAGAAAGATATACACTATATCTAGATTATGTTCCTTGCAAAATAAAGTCTTTTTCATCATTTTTAATTTTAAGAACATCAATATCAAGCATGAGATGCAAAAAGATGTCGACGAGAGGACAGAGAGGGGGAGGAGGGGGTGGCGGTGGTGCTAGGAACCGCAGCCTAGGAGACGATGAGGCAAACCAAGGTGGAGACGGCTCTGGGGAGGGGCAGGGGACGGACGGACGTCAAGGAAAGGAAGGGGGCAGGGAGCAAACGGTTGGGGAGGAACCCCCTAGAGGTGGGGTTAGGGTTTCGGTACCCGTGGCTAGACTAGAGTTTCAGTACGTAGGGATGCGAGGGACTTCCATCCCTAATAGAGACAGTGGTGATAGTGCACACTCTGAGACACATAGGGCCGATGACTCATTGCTTGTTACCGCCGCATCGGCGGTGGAGAACCAAGCGGGAACATCATCTGAGGAGGGTAAAAAACGGTCTTATAGTGCCACTGTGGGCTGCTCTGGGACCAAGGGAGAACAAGCGTCCGTAAAGGGGCCCTTTTTCCTCAATAAACTCTTTGAAGGTCACCTGGACGACAAGGTCGTTGAACTGACTGAGATGGATGGATCACCGGCTATTCTCATCGAGCCAGAAACAAAGGACATTTTAACCCGACCATGGATGTATGTAATTGTCATTTGATTTCTGGGTGCAGATTTGGGGTTCATGACGATGTAGGATAGGATCAAACTACTCTGGAACCCCAAGGGCCGCTTCAACATGTACGAGTTGGACTTGGGACAGTACGTGGTGCAAATGTTGTGCAAGGAGGTCTACAAATTAGTGATGACAGGGGGGCTGTGGAAGCTATTTGAGTGTTGCTTGGTTGTCTGGGACTAGCATCCCACCTTCAAACCTTCTGAGGAGATGCCCAGGCACGTAGTGACTTGGGTCCATATTCATGATCTACCACTACACCTGTATGTGTCCACCTTGTTTGAATACATAGGATTCGCACTGGGAAGATTAATCAAGGTGGACAGCCATACTGCATTTAGAACGAGAAGTCGATTTGCCTGACTGGCGATCGAAATCGACACCACCAAGGAACTACACTCATCCATCTTCATCAATAGTGTCGATTATGCAGTGGAATATGAAGTGGTTCCTGATACATGCACTACGTGTGGTAGGGTGGGCCACAAGGAACAATATTATAGATCAAAGTTGATGAGTCAACATGTACATGACAAAACTGGATCGGGCCAGATGGCACAAGTAGGATTGGGAAACAACGAGGATACCTGGCAGACCCGACATGGTAGAGGAGGTCGATAGAGGAAGTAGAAACAAGCTAAGCAGGTGGATGATCACCAGGGCTCTACAGCGTCGGGAAACCGCTTCGCATCACTTGACGATCTTGACAAAGAAGGCCAAATTGTTCCCCTGACCACTGATATCGAGCAAGGAGCCAGTGCCCAACAAGCATAGGATAGAACCAGTGAGAAGCCAACCAAAGTATGGTGCCCCAAGGCATCCATTAACACCACTGGGAAGAAGCAAGAAACACTGATGGACATTACCAACCAAGGCAAGGCTGCCAACGCAGGGGAAAAGAATAGGAGGTCGGGCACTGAAGGAAACCATAAGGCTGTACATCCCAATGTTGATGAATTCATTCATATAATGGAGGAGGATAATGCCTTAGATGTTACAACCGAGAAAAATGTGTGCAATCCTGAGGACCCAACGAACTCATAGAACTTGAGGGAGAACATCCATATCGAAAACACTGACGCAAATACTGACAAGTTAGATAATCCAGAGGTGGGAGAAGGCCCAGCGATAACTACGGGATCAAGTGAAGAAGGGATTGGAGTGTCCACAGACGAACCCCCCATTCCGACCTCCCTCCCGCCAGGAAGGAAGATAACAAGCAAAGGAACCAGGACGAAAAAGCAAAGGGCGACCCCCTATGAGCAGAGGAGGAAAAGCCTACAGATATAGATTCAAAAGGATGGAGATGCCAATGAAGATGTCATGGACGGAAAGAGGCTAGAGAGGTTAAGGTTGTTGCCGGGGAGCAGCAGGCATAAACCCACACCCCTTTGATGATGATCAATCTGCTGTGCTGGAATACTAGAGGCATAGGTAGTAATGTCAGGCGCCGAGCGCTGAAGGAGCTTATGATTATACACAAACTTATCCTTGTGTCGATTCTTGAGACAAGGACAAGTGAGGATAGAGCTACAAAGATCATTACCAGGCTTGGTTTCTCCCATTCTTACCGAGTGGAGGCTAGGGGCTACTCAAGGGGCATCTGGCTCTGTTGGAACTCTGGGTCATGTGCAGTGGACATTGTCAGCTGTCATAGGAATTTCTTACATGCAAAGCCAGCAATGCATACTACATTACGACCATCTACGTAGTCCCTCAGATCTCTACTTGGAAACTCCTCTAGAAGCACATCATTCAAATGGGCTAGCATTTTAAGGACCCATGGTTGGTTCTAGGTGACTTTAACGACACCCTGAGTTCGAATGAGCAAAGTGGCAATGTTTGTTTCAACAACAAAGAAGCAACCACCTTTCAAAACACACTCATGGAAGCCCACCTCACTGACCTTTGCTTCTCTGGGATGAAATTCACATACCGGCATGGTCTTCTCCAGAAGAGATTGGATATAGTTGTTGGTAATGTCGCATTTAATTCCACCTTTCCTAACACTTTGGTCGAGCACCTATCTTGAATGGGGTCTGACCACAACCCCCTTCTAGCTCGCAACCTGACCAGGGAGCGAGTCCAACACAGATTCACAATGTGTGCATCCTGGAAGAGTACCACAGGGTTCTCAGACCTACTTAGGAGCCACTGGATGACACAGTTGAGTTTCAACAAAGCACTCACTGAGGACCGGGGGCTAATAGCCGAATGGGATAAAAAGCTTCACAAGGAAAAAAGGAGGGAAAATGACTGTCTCATCAGGAACATAAATTGCCTCCAGATTGAACTGGCTAATCATTACAACCCCATATCTGACACCTTGTACTGCGACATGCAGAAAGAGCTTGACGATATACTCAAAGAGGAGGAAGAAGAGCTCAAACATAGGTCACACATTAATTGGTTGGTCAAAGGAGACAATAATAGCAAGTTCTATCATAACTTTATCAACCAAAGACGACGGAGAAACACCGTCACCGCACTGAGGAATAGCTCGGGAGAGTGGACAAGGGGGACACAGAGTTGATGGACCTGGTCATTCAACATTTTCATGGGGTCCTCACGGCACCAGATGAGGACCTTGTTCTCAGATGTGCAGCCATGTCAGGCACATTTAGAGCCCTTACTGATGTTGAGAAGAACACCTTGGGAGAGTGCCCCAACCCTTCTGAGATCCTTGTTGTTGTGAAGTCTTTAGATCCTGTGAAGGCGGCCGGCCCAGATGGGGTTAGTGCTCTTTCATTCAGAAAAACTGGGGAATCATTGGGCATAGTGTTATTAAGACGGTTTAAGAGGCCATAGAGTATGGACACGTTCCAGAGGAGCTGTGTGACTCTACCATTGTGCTTATCCCCAAGATCACGACCCCTGAAAGATGCGAGAACCTTAGACCTATCTCCCTGAGCAATGTGGCCCTGAAGTTCATATCCAAGATGGTCGTGGAATGCCTTAAGATGCATATTCCCACCTTGGTGTCTCAGGCCCAAAGCAACTTCGTACTAGGAAGGTGTATTATTGATAACATCTCCCAAGTCCAGGAACTCATACACTTGATGAAAAGGAAAAAGGGTGCTAAAACTATGGCCATCAAGATAGATCTGACTAAGTCCTATGATCAAATGGCTTCAGAGTTTATCAGGGATACTGTCAATAGAACAGGCATGCCACAAAACACCGCTGACTACATCATGGCATCTATCTCTAAGGGATATACTAGAATAGCCTAGAACGCCAGCATATCCAGCACTTTCAAAGCCAGCAGGGGCCTCCGATAAGGAGATCTCCTATCCCCTTACTTGTTCATTCTCTGCCTCGAGAGACTCAGTCAACTTATAAACCAGAAAGTGGCAGAGGGTAGTTGGAAGCCAGTGAGGCTGGGGGCGAGGGGACACATCATTTCCCATGTCTTCTTTACAGATGATTTAATCCTCTTCACCCATGCTGATATGACACAAATGAACACAATCCTAGAGTGCTTCAAGCAGTTCGAGCTTGCATCAGGTCAGTTGGTTTCTATATCCAAGATGAGGATATTCTTCTCAAGGAGTCTGAAGCGGGACCTGAAGAAACAGATAAGCAAACTAAGAGGGTACCAACACACGACTGATCTAGGGAAGTACCTAGGAGTCCCTATTATTCACACGAGAGTGGATACACACACTTACAATGATATACTCGACAAGGTGAACAGCTAAACCTCCACCTGGTCAGCCAGGTGCTTATCGTTGGCCAGCAGAGTGAGCATAGCAAAGTCAGTTCTTGAAGCTATTCCCACCTACATCATGCAATCTACGGAGATCCCCTTGCAATTATGTGATAGAGTAGACGACGTTATCAGGAGGTTCATCTGGGGAGGTAATCACAAAGCTCACCCCCCCACTCTGGTGGCCTGGGACAAGTTGGCATGTAGCAAGAAAGATGGCGGCCTGGGATTGAAATGTATGAGAGACAGGAATCTAGCATTAATGTATAAACATATGTGGGAAATATACATCGGTCGAGACTCTTTATGGAACCTGTATATGAGGCAGAAGAAGAGGAGTCGGGGAAGCCTCGGAGCTAATATGTCGAGACTTGGTAGGGCTGTTCTCAGTGGAGACCCCTTCATTAACATGAACTCCTTTTACATTCCGGTGAATGGAGAAACTGTTAACGTGTGGACTGATAGGTGGTTAAGAGATTGTCCTACCCTCAACGAGGTTACTCTAAGACGTGTTCCAGAGGACTTGAAGGGCCTGAAGGTAGCGAGCATCGTTGGCTTGGAAGGAGGTTGGGATACAGAGTTCTTGGGAAGATGGCTTCCACACCACATAGTGGAGGAGATTGTAAAGATGAAACTTTTGACCCCCATGGATGGCGAAGATGTTAGAGTGTGGGCTCTTACATAGAGTGGCCAGTACACCACCCAATCGGCCTATCGAAAGATAAGAGAAGGGAAAGAAACCCAGTTGGAAGGTAACTAGACCAAGCTTTGGAAGACGGACCTCTCTAGCTGTGTCAAAACCTTCACCTGGCTCATGATGCATGACTCACTCATAATGAACAACAAGAGGGTGAGATGCAACTTGGCCTCCTGTAATATGTGCCCGAGATTCCAAGATGGAGAAGAATCTATTCTCCACGTGGTGCGAGATTACATTTATGCAAAGGAGATCTGGGACGCTATCTTCTCAGGTGATTCCCCCCCTGGAGTTCTTCTATTCCATAGATAATGCGAGGCCCTGGGTCCAATCTATTCTACATCAGGACAAACCTTGTCACTCTAGTATTCTGATAACCTGTTGGTGTATCTGGGCAACACAGAACAAGCAGATTTTCAATGGAATCATGACATCGGCTATGCAGCATATTAACCACATCTGAAGAGATATATCAGCCCATAGCAAGGCGTTCTCTAGCCAACCACCGGCGGAGACAATGAAGGAGCATCCTGTATGGAGGAAACCTAGCCACGACATCCTTAAGATTAACACGGATGCAGCAGTTAAGGGCAAAAAGGTCTGCTACATCATTGTTAGCCCAGATGACCATGGCAGGTGGGCAGGTGATGTCGTGTTCAGGCTGAGCTAGAAGGTATCTTGATGGCGGCAGAAGCTGCTATTGAGAATGGTTGACCGGCCATAGTCATAGAATCTGACTCTATTATTGCGGTTACAATGATCAATCAATAAGAGGAGGACCATCCTAGATATGCAAAGCTGATTTGTAGATATCAACGTTTGAGGCAACCTAGATGGAGGGTAGACTATGTGCCCAGAGAATGCAATTCTATAGCTGACAAGGTAGTGAGAAACAATATCCAAAACACGTCGGCATACACTGAGTATGCCCTGCCCCCTACAGGGATCGAGATTTTGCTTACTAAAGATTGTAATGGTAGTAGTACTACCATGTTTCCTATTTCTAGTTTGATTAGTTATTGTACTTTATCGTTTAATTTTGCTTATAAGGGAAGGGCGGGATGAATAAGATAGGCTCCCGACTTCTATAAAAAAAATCAAGCATGAGATAATTCACAATTTTACTATGCTCTTCATTAGAACTGTACATATGAGTTTGATCTTATAGAAATATGATCTTATCAAGCAAGTTAGCATTTTCAAGTTTATGAGCATCTATTTCTATATGCAACTTATCAACAATTCTAGCAAGCTTTTTCTTTTTCTTTTTCTTTTTATAGACTTAAGAGAGGCATGAGTAGCATGAATAATGCCAATTAAAGATTCTTTATCTAAAGAGTTCATATTTAACTCATTTGAGTCTTCATTTGAACTTGCCATGAGAGAAAAATGGCATTCTCCATCGTCACTAGAGCTTGAGCTAGATCCCCATTAGAATCTTCACTTGAGCTTGAGTTGGAGTCACTAGAGCTTTTGTGCCATTTCTCCTTCTTCCTGTACTTACATTCTCTTCTCTTGTGATGATGAATGTCTTTGCCTTGTGGACAATCTTCCTTGAAGTGGCCCTTCTTTCCACATTTGAAGCACCAAATAGAGGAGGAAGACTTTCCTTTATAGAGTCTACCCTTGTATTACATGGATCTTTTTCAACTTGATAGGATGGATAAGATTCACTAACAATAGCTTTAGCATGGGATTTGATTTCAGCCTTCTTCATCATCTTGAGATCTTTCTCTTCTTCTCTTTCTTCTTTATCTTGCTTGTCAAGTTTAACTTCATGGGCTTGTAGATTTCCTATGAGCTCTTCAATAGGAATATCACAAAGAAACTTTGTTTCTTCAATGGAGGTCACCTTGGATTGCCACCTCTTGGGTAGAGTTCTAAGGATCTTTGAATTTATATCTCCTCAGTCCATAGGATGACCTAGAACAAAAAGACTATTCACAATGGTGATGTGCCTTGAGTACATGTCAACTACCATCTCCTTATTTCCCATCTTGAAGTTTTCAAGGAGGCCTTTGAGCATATATGCTTTTCTTTCCTTCACTTATTTTTTCCCCTCATAAGAGACACATACCTTTCTCCATACCTAATAGGTCGTCTCACAAGAAGAAATATAGTTGAACTAGTGGTAGAAAGAGAGGCATAGAGGATGTTAATTGCTCTTTCATTCAAGGTTGCTTTCTTGAAAGTAGCTTCATCACATTCTTCTATCTTTGTCTCTAGTAGCTTGTATGGAAGATCCACCATTCTCCATAGCTCAAGACTTGATCCTTAGATGTAGAATTGTAACCTTATATTCCAATAGAGAAAATTGGTCCCATTGAAGATTGGAATGTTGATCGGGTATCTTCCACATTCATAATCACCCATCTTCTCCTACTTATAGAAGTGTGCTTGGAGAAGACCTTCTCTAATGCCACTTGTAGGATCAAAGAAATGATGGGATCTTGAGGGGTTAATAGAGATATAAACACTTAAACCAACTTAATTACACCTTCAAATTACTTCAAGTGATAAGGTTGCAAATATGGAATTTGAGTCCAACTAAACATACACAGCAAGGCTGAGATAGATATAAAAGAATAAGAACACAAGATATGTATAGTGATTCCAAACTCCAAAGTAGGAGAGTGTACATCCACTACCTAGGAATGTCAAACTCTAGGATTTTTCAACCATGTCTCACTCCTTACATTCATTATAAAAGTTAAAACATATGACCTTCCTTTTCTAGGATAAGGATACCCAACCTTCCCTTTAAGGACAAGAAAGACAATAGCCTTAAAAAAGGACTTACCTATCCATCACCAAGAGTCTTCTACCTCACCAAGGACTTACCCACTTTTGCACTGAGTCTTCTGCCTTCACCAAGGAATTACCCACTCTTGTAACTATTGACATAAGCATTGTACATTGTCCATATTTTAATAATGACATAACCATTCCATTCATATGTATCTAATATGTTTGTTCAAGATTGATTTCAAGCCTTAGGTACATGAAAAGGATCAAAGTACACAAGCCCTAGCTTGTCCAAGTTCAAGTCAAAAGCAATGCAAGTGTGCTATTTGGGAAATCACACCAAATGACCTTAGAAGAATTTTGTAATCACTTGTATTGATGATATGACTTGTAACTAAGATGAGAAAAATATAAGGGACAAAAAATACCAAGTTTTAATCACTCAAAAGTCAACTTAGAAAATTTATCACAGGCTGTTCATCGATCGAGTTGGAAACTCGACCAATCCTATGATGGATTTTCTAAAGATGACCCATCAGTCGAGTTGTACACTCATAGAACTCGATCGACCGATTCTCTGAGAAAATTCAATTTTAGCTCATCGGTCGAGTTACCCAGAACAAACTCAACCGATAGTTTGATAATTGGATTTGTCTTTTAGTTGATCGGTCGAGTTACCTTTATTAAAACTCAACCGAATGTACTATACAGAAAACATAGAAAAGGTGATTATAACCATTGGTGACTTGTTTTGGGTGAAAATAGATATGTTTCATTGTGCAAATTGGATATGTTTCGGGCCTAAGTGATCCCCAAATCAAGGGAGCACCCTCATCTATAAATAGGACCCCTTGGAGTTCATTCCATGTTTTCTCATTCAAGCTATTCTAAGTCCTTATTATAGTTGAGTGTTCTACAACTCCTTGAGCCCCTTTTTCTCTCTAATTTACACTTCATTTCATGATTGTGAGTGAATTAGGCATATTGTAAGAGAGCTACACCCTTATGCATGTAAAGCTCTCATCTTCTCCTACTTCCCTATCCCCTTCCTACATGAAGAAAAGGTGAAGCAAGCTTCCTCGAGTGAAGAAGGAGTTGTAGCTGGTCCTCTTCAAGGTTGATGAAGAGGTGGTGATTTTCTCCAGGTGAAGGAAAGGCAAAGGCTGAAGATTCAAGAGGAGTGGCAAAGTCCTTGAAGGCAGAAGACTTGTACTTATATGGGTAAGACCTTGTTGAAGCCTGAAGACTCTTGCAAAGTGGGTAAGTCATTGGTAAGGTGGATACTCCTTGTGCTTGGATGGGTAAGTCCTTTGGTGATCTTGTGTTGTAACTCATATTGGTGATAATATAGAGGAAAGAACTTGCAAAGTCCTAGATGTTGACCTTTCTAGGTAGTGGACTAACTCACATCTAGTTTGAAGTGTGGAACCACTCTACATCCTCTTATCAAGTGCTTGCTATTAATCTCTCTCATACTTGCTATGCTTGTTAGATAGGACTTCAAATTGCACTTAAGCTATTGCGTTAAACTTTATATAATTTGAAGGTCTAATTAGTTTTGTGAGAAATTTTGTAGCTCTATTCACGCCACCCCCCTCTAGAGCCCTTAGATCCAACAACAACAAGTATTCCACCTTAAGGATTTACCCACTCTTGACATGGATCTTCTGCCTTTGACTTCACCTTCACCAAAGAGAAGCTTTTATAAAGGGACTCATTCCCTTCTTCTTCTTCACCTCTCTAAGCCACGATATGAAACCTTCATCTTCATGGTAGAAAGAGATCATGGGAGGTGGAGGAAGTGAGAGCCTCACAAGATATACATGTAGGACTAGCTCTCTTACAAATCTCCTACTCAGTCTAATGGATGTAGAAAGTGATTAAGATTAAGAGTGGAAGGAGTCTCTTGTAGACACTCAACTATAATATGGAGTCCTTCTTAGTGCTTGTATAACCATGGGATGAAGCCCAAGGGGTCATATTTATATTTGAGGATGCCACAAGCTAGAAGAAGCACTTAAGGACAAATTCTAGTCATTCAAGGTTTTGCAACAGATCTTTGTGTTTTGCAACACTCCAAAGACTAGAAACACTTTTTCTACACATTCCATACAGTGCATTCAGTCAAGTTTACTTTTGGGAAACTTAGAAGATGGCACTATTTGACAAGTCAATTTTGAATCGTCGGTCGATTTTATCCTAGATGAACCTTAATTGATGGCTTAAAATTGATCTCTCTGTGCAAGGTGTCAGTAAAGTTTGTCCTGGGGAAACTGGGTCGACCCTAAAAGTTCCCAAAATTCATCAAGGGTGTCGGCCAAGTTTATTGTAGATGAAACTCATCCAATAAAATTCCCTGTGATTACTTTTGTAAAGAGCCATAAAAGTGCTTAAATATTTGATTTAAGTGTTGCTCATTTTGATAATCTTAATTGCAAGTCATACAATCATTACAAGTGATTAACAATATGATTCTAATAGATATAGACCTTTTTCCACAAAAAAGCACTTGATTGGATTTTGACTTGTTTTTCTCCAAGTTAAATGTTGAACTTTAGGAATTTAGAGTGTGTGTATACCCAATCAGAAATCATTCAAGTAGAAGCATTAGACACAAATGAGTAGAATAGTTGGTCATCATCAAAGCAAGGGTTTAGTCAATTAAACTTGGAGTCAACATGGGCCACCCATGCTAGTTATTGAGGTTTTGAGGGAGGGCTTCTTTGTCTTGTTGTAGTTTCCTTAGATACTCTCACCAAAGGACTTTTATGGGTAGGGGTATAAAGAATGCATCCTTCTTAGTATATATTCCTTACATTCATCATAGGAAAATCATCTATCATGGATGATTCCCATGACGTACTTTCCTCTTAAAGCATTGACGTTTTTGATAGCTATTTGTTGAGGGGAATTCTCCCAGTTAGTGCTTCAATTGTTTTAAATATTATGAATGTGTTGTCCCCCAAATCAGGCATTTGTTGGGGTCTACTGCAGTCAATGTTGACCTCTTTCTAGTTTGGGCGATACAACTCATTCGTATCTTGAATGAGATGTTTTAGACGAGTTGGTAACATCTATATAGTTCTTATCTCTAGCTTCTCTAAGATCATTCCTTTACAAGGTAGGTCCCTGATGTTGAAGTTGTGGATCTTGAATCACATCATGGATAGATTTACCGTAGTCAACAACCAGTGGTTGAAGGCCTTGAATGGGAGAGTGATGTATTGAAGGGTTCTTATTTTGTGCAGTGTTTCTTATAGCTCTACAACCAGAGGTGTTGTGTAGTTTTGCACATATAATTGTACATATATGGTTGATGTGGAATTAAAGATTGGTCATGGCTTGTCCCTTTATATATATTCTTTGATGAGTGTACCACACATGACCTTGAAGAAGTCTCTGCTTCTGTTTTCTTTATATTTGGAAGTCGATCATAGATCATTTCTTGTCAATAGGTATCAATTATTGTTGTAGAGGACATCATCACCTGGCCTATTGACATCTAAAATGTCGAGATGTACATGGATGTCACATATGGACTTCCCTGCTAAGAACATCATGTCCATATTCTTCATTTTATACGGCAGTGGTGGTGATGTTGTTGCATCATCACTTGCTACAAGATGTTGTTTTTGAAACACGATGTGTGTCATATTCTGGTCCAGTTCATGTTCCCCTCATCTTGTTCTACCCTCGTCCATTTGTACCATGAAGGAAACTTGATGAGACTCATCAATGATTGGTTCATCTAGTAGTAGTTCATTGACAAATCCCTCTTAGTTGTGCTGAGGTGGTAGGATTTCATAGTGTGTTAGAGGATCCAAGTTGTTCATCATATCTTCTATTTTCTATGGTGCCTCCTCCGTTCCTTTTATTCCTGACAACATGACTTGTTCTTGCCATTTGTGTCAGTGTCTGTGGTGAGAATGTCTTGTCTAGGAACCTCTAGGGTGTGCTGGTCTACTGGTTCTCCTCATTCCTCATTGTTGGTGGAAAGCCTTGGTATGGCTGGGGAGTTTGCAAGTTCTTCCTCCCCAGCGGACACTATCTGGTTCTTGGTTGACTCCTCGCTTTCTCTGGTGGATACTTCACTATGGATTCTTTCTTAGGGAGAGGTGAAGCCTTACCAGATTGTATTTTTGCTAGCACCATGTCAATTTTTAGTTGGACGTCAGCTTCATCTACTGTCGAAGGTAAAGCCTTCTTGTCATTTAGTCATTATTTCTTTGATGGTTGCTCTTTGCTGGAGGGTGACGTCTTTGGTGCCTCCTTTCTAATCCTCCCTTCGACCCAAAGTTGTTCATTTGCTTGGCAGAGATTGTCACATTCTTATCGGAGAGAATCGACCTCTTTAGTCATCCCTACCAGGGCCTCCATAACCTGCAATCGATTTGTATCTAGAAGCTACATTTTTTGTGGTGAGTTTTGTAGGGGTTGGATGTCAATGGTTAACTTCTCCACCTATGCTTTAAGTTCAAACAAATTTAGAGTAAAAGATGAAATATTTAGAGTAGAAGTTGAGACAATCTCACAGAGGTCATCTATCTATTAGCCTATTTCCATGAATCTCACTGCAAAAGGGGGCCGTCGTGGCTGCTCCACATTCCTCCATGAGCTTGCTTCTTGCTCTGGCATCTTTGCTTGGATAGAGGATTGTTTTCTCCTTCTTATGTGTAGGTTTCGATTGGTATCATGCATGATGGGGGTGCCTCCCTATTAGAGGCCTCTCATCTTGATATCTCTAGTTAAACTACATAGGTAGGAGTGGTACTAGTTTGTTTTCTCTACAACCTCCCAATTGACTTTGTCGTTGGGAGTATCAACCCTTGCTTTGCTACTAGCCTCTTTGGATAGAGTATGGTGAGATGCCACATTGACGTTGATGGAGGGTTATACAAGTTCCTCCTCTCGTATTTACAGTTATTCTGGTA